>JABMCL010003555.1:757500-830000 GCA_018857735.1 Alviniconcha marisindica | reverse complement strand
CCTTACGGTCTATGTGGACGTAGAGCAACGTTGAAGAACAGAGCTCAGGAGCTGTGTGAAAGTCGAGGTGGCCATCCTGGGCTCCCCGTCCCTAATAGTCCGTACGGTCTCAGTGGACGTAGAGCAACATTGAAGAAGAAGATGAAGAAGCGCTGACGTTTTGAGTCCATCATTGTGTACAGTGGTTCCCACAGATTCTGCCCACGCCCATTAAACTCGGAACGGAATGCGTTTCAGTCACGTATGAGGGACCCAGTACTTACAGCATACTTAGCAATGTGCTTCAGACAGGTATTGGGTCCCTCACACGTCTCAGAAACACATTCCATACAACATACTTCCGTGTCACCTCAATAAGTGCTGAAGTCTGAATCCATCAGAAGAGCGCAGTGATTTCCTCAGATGCTGTCCGAGTCCACCAAACTCGTCTGAAACACACTGCATACGTTAAGTATCCTATATGTACTGGGTCCCCCACACCAATATGTACCCTATATGTCCTCGGTCCCTCACACTTGCCTGAACGGCATTCCGTACGACATACTTCTGTGTCACCTCAATAACCGCTGAAGTCTGAATCCATAATTGTGAACAGTAAGAACCCATTGGTTCCCTCACACGCTGTCTGAGTCCGTGAAACGCTTCTGAAACACACTGCATACGTTAAGTACCCTATATGCACCGGGTCCCTCACACTTGCCTCAAACGCATTCCACACGACATACTTACGTGTTACCCCAATAACCGCTGAAGTCTGAATCTATCAGTAAGAGCGCAGTGATTCCCTCAGACGCTGTCCGAGTCCGTCAAATTGGTCTGAAACACACTGCATACTTTAAGTACCCTGTAATTTATGTACTGGGTCCTTCACACTTGTCTGAACAGCATTCCGTACGACATACTTCTGTGTCACCCCAACAAGCCGTTGAAGTCTGAATCCATCAGTAAGAGCTCAGTGATTCCCTCGGCCGCTGTCCGAGTCCGTCAAACTCGTGTGAAACACACTGCGCACGTTAAGTACCTTATAAGCATTGTCTGGGTCCCTCACACTTGTCCGAAACGCATTCCGTACGACACACTTCCGTGTCACCCCAATAAGCGCCGACGCGCGAGTCTATCAAACTCGGCCTGGAAGCGCGCCGAGTGACGGCACAGAGCGGTCTGGGCACCAAACCCAGTTAGCAAAACTGCATGTAAGTAGCGCGAGGGTCCAAATTGCCACAGCTGTACCGTCAAAGCTCAAGCGGTCTCGTCCCGAAAAAGAGGAAAAAAGCGTGAAGAGGGCGGGAAGAGTCTGCCTTAATTGGTGAAATGAACGAGGGACGAGGGGGCTCGTGCGCGCGAGGAAGGGTCTGACAGAGTGTCTAATGATGGTGTTGGTTTGACACTGATTGCTTCACTTGCCATCCATATTCCCCCGGCCCACCACGTCATTCACCTCCCCAGCCCAGGCCTGCAATTGGATTGGGAAGCGGGATTTACTTCCTGCCACTCCTTCCCGGATCCAATATTTCTCCCCTGGCATTTATTTCTTTAAATCTATTTGCCGCTCTGAATGGACCCGGGAAGGGTGCTGGAGCGGAGAGATGGGCGGCCAAATATGGGGGGAGGGGGCGGGGCGGGATGGGGAGGGGTTCGGGGGTGGGATGGGGCGGGGGGAGGTGATGCTAGGTGCCAAAAAAGCGAGGGTCTGGGCATTCGGGTTGTCTTCGGCCCACACGGTAACCCAGGTGATGGCAACGTCGCCGATGCAAGTCGTGCGGAAATCCTCCCCCTAGAGCCGTGCCAAAGAATGGGGCAGCAGCACTGGAGAGAGGGGCGGCCAAATTGATGGGGGAAGGGGAAGGGAGGGGGGGCGCGGCGAGGGAAGGAAGGGAGGGAAGGCAAGGTGGAAGTTACCGCGTGCTCTCCCCCCAAAAAAAAAAAACCCAAAAAAACAACCTAAAGCCCGTTCTTAATTGGGCGAACATTTGTTCGCGAAGCTAGTTGGGAGTGTTCGGCGAATATAGTTGGTTCTTAATTGGGCGAACTTTTGCTTCGCGAATATAGTTCGGAGTATTCGTCGAACTACGACGAAGCTATATTCGGGGTCCAAAAAGCTTCGGTCAACATGTTCTGGGAACATTCGCCCAGTTCGACGAACATTGCTTCTGATTGGCTGAGAGCAGAGCTCTCCTGTGGATGAGGAAGACATAAACCTTTTTTTCTTCTTTTTTTAATGGACGACGGTGTCGCTAGCTACTTTACTCGCTTCGGGGGGATTTTTTTGTTTTGTTTTATTTGTTGACTTGTGGGAGGCGCAGCCTTGTCTCTGGGACCCAGAATGACATAGCAGTTAGCTGAATTACCCTGTGCGGGATGATTAAAGTATATTGACTTGACTTTAGCCTACATTTTCGATCATGCTGTCTGCTGCGCGTCTGCCGCAAAGTTCGGGCCGAACCTTGCATCTCATTACAAGCCAGTTAAGAACACAGTAAAGTTCGTCGAACTGTCAGAACCATGTTCGGCGAACTAAAAGTTCAATTAAGAAACGAATCATGGTTCGTCGAACTGTTCGAAGTATGTTCGGCGAGCAAACATTCGCCCAGTTAAGAACGGGCTTAATGCCCACGCCCTCGTTGTTCCGAGGTGATGGCAAATGCAAGTCTTCCGGATATCCTCAGTGGTCGAGTCCACGAGTATTGCGGCAGGAGAAGATGCAAACTCCAAGCACTGGTTTACGACACCCTTCCTTCAACCACTGCCGTATTTAGTTACGCCATGGGTTCCAGAAAACTGTCAGCTAACGAGCAGTTTTTATGTTGTTGCTTACGCCAGCTTAAACAAAACCAAAATCGTTTGAATCGAGTCGGAACTTTATTTTATTACCCGGGGTGGATGCGTCTCATGTTTACGTGCGTGCTTGAGCACTAGGTTGCTTCTACAGTCATATTAGTACCGGAACCTTTCGGAGGGCGCTGACCGCGTCGGTGGACAGCTGCGCGGAGATAAAGAGTGCCCCTTCAGTGCCGTAACCAAATCTGGGAAGAGTTTGGAGGAAGGTGCCGGAAAGCGATGCTCGGAGTGTGGAGAAGATGGTGTAATGGGAGGAGAGGGGTAGGTGACACAAAAGTGAGAGTCTGGGGGCATAATAGTCGTTATCGGGCAGCGCGATCAAGGCGTAAGATCATGACGCCGTCACCACCTCAGTTACAGTCTTGCGGAGATCCTCAGTGGTCGAGTCCACAAGTATGGCGGCAGGAGAGAATGGTGCCATGGGAGGAGAGGGATAGGTGGCAGAAAAGCGAGAGTCTGGGGGCATTAGGGTTGTTTGTCCTCAGGGCCACGCTGTAACTGAAGTGGCGGCCACATCATGATTGCACGTCTTACAGAAATCTTCCATCGCTGGTCTGTCAGACTGGTCTGATCTGTCTGACAAGCTGGCTTCAAACATCAGATTCACCGACAGATCACCACAGTTACTTTTGTTGAGGGTTACATTGCAAGGACAGAAGAGATTAGTAGAAAGACTATCAGCAGAAAGAAAAGGAACTAACTATGTACACACACACACACACCACACACACACACACACACACACACACACACACACACCACCACCACCACCACCACCACCACCACCAACCACCACCACCACCACCACAACACCACACAACCAACCAACACACAACAAACACACAACAACACACACAACAACACAAACACAAACACACACACACACAACACAACACACACACACACACACACACACACACACACACACACACACACACACACACACACACACACACACACCACACACACACACACACACACACACAACACACACACACACACACACACACACGAGAGAGTTAATGCTTTTTCAACAACACGACAAAACGCTATACGGAAAAGTCGATTTTTAAACTCGTGTTTTGCAACGTTGGGGGAGTTTCTGAGAGACGGGGCGGAGCGCTCATGGGCTTTCCAGAGCGCATAGATACCATCTTGAACTGAACTGTGTTTGCTCTACTTTCCTTCTTCGTTCCTTTCCTATTCTTGCTCTTTTTAATGTTTAATTTTTATAGCAGTTTCCGTTTACAAGTACTAAGACCTACAGTCCTGACTTTAGACCCCCTCAGGTACCTCTCTTACTCGTCTCACTCGTTTCACTCACTCATTCATGCATATATATATATAATGCCTGTAATTTGATATCTGTTCATCAGTAGCTTAGCAAGGACTAGTTGTTAGGTTTTTCACTAAACCTAAACTACAATCCTTGTAAAATAAAGTTTTCGAGTTAGAGTTCGAGTCTGCGGATAAAGCTGACGGAATCCCAGACGCACAGTATGGGTGGGCTCAGGAACATAATGTCTGCGACCTACCTCTGAGCTATCTTTAACTTCCCGCTCGCAAGGTCTGTACTGTATCGTCGAATGGTCTGATTATGAAACAGTATACAGATTATTAGTATGCCACAATATATGCCTTCTGTCCGGTTTTGCAGTTCAGTTATTTGTTACAGCTTTCATTAGTGTTTGATGTTTTTGACATAGTTTGTGAGATACGTTGGACTCATCAAAGAAAGGTGTTCAGACGGAGACCTATTAGTTTCGTGTGTCAGACATTTTGTCGGGGAAATGAAACGAGCAGACCAACACGTTTTTCGATGGATACAAAATTAGCAGTGCCTGAACCAATGGGTCTTTGTGTCGGCATTGTCTGGCATTTTGTGAAGGCGTTAAGTGGGGTCACGTGAGCATTTCTTCCCAGGCAGTGTCTTGTAGTCGAAGCATTGCGTTGGAAGAACGTTATGTAGTCGTCTCTGAATTCACCTATCGTCCCGAGGTGACTCTGTGCGGTTGACAGGACGTTAAAATCCGTTACTAAGTTACTCTGAATTTAACTACAGGCGTACACTGCACGGCTTGTCCAACTACCTCTCGTGGCTCTAGATCTATTCTCCACGCCTTTTGCCTCACCCCTCCTTTTTTTTTCTTCTTCTTCCTTTTTTCTTATTTTTCTAACATCAATGGCAGCATCCTGTTAATGGCGAACTCGCCGTTAGGAATGTTAGGAATGTTGTGAATAGCCAATTGACGAATCAGTCTGTTGAACAATAATTATCTCATCAGAGAAATTAAAATGAACGCTTAGTAATACCGCGAGACAAACAATGAATACACAGAAACACAGGACGTTACCTTCACTCGCCCTGATATAACCCACAAGCTGACTCGGTGTTAAAAACCAGTAACTAACTTTCGTTACCTTACTCTTGCACACCATTGTCGTGAGATCTACCCCAGTCCGAAGGGTTATTTGTGTAAATAGTTTTCCTATACAATAATTATTGGTCTCTTTGTCTGCTTCTTCAAAAAGGTAACATATGCCACGAAAAATCGCATGCAGTTGGTTTTGTGTTTGTTGGGATTTTGTTGTTTTTGCCTCTTTTATAAAAATATTTTTTAGTCTAATTAAAACGCGTTCAAGTTTAACCTCCTTTAACCTGAGATTCTCGTCTAGATGCTGGCAGTCAAGCATGTTATTAGAAATGTGACCTGTCAGACACTAAGGCAACGGGGCTCAGTTATTTTTGTATCGTAAATGAAGAATGAAATCTGCATCTGACCTACAGGTTGGAAGTGGATGGCTTCGATTGGTCGACACACACATGGGAATGGCAAAGCCAAAAAGACTGTACACGACTTGTTGTGAGTGTCGTGCAATGTAAGGTCGGAACTGCACTGAGTGATACAATGTGTTCAAACTGGGCCTGGCCCGATATTGTCTTACGGGGTTTGTCCCGAAACATTGCATATGTTTTGTGCTGTCCATTTAAAATTAAAGTATGTTTAGATCTGACTATGAGGGGAAGGAAAAGCTGTTTGACGGGGAGGGGAGGGGGGGGGGGGGGGGGGGGACATTTTATGTGTGACAAATAGAGGTGTCATTCGTAGACGGATGGCTTCTCCTGCTTCCTTCTACTCTTCCTTCCTACTCTTTCTTCTGTGAAGGCTACCAGCTTCTACGTATAGAAGCAGAAGTAGACGCTCACACTGAAGCCACAAGGGGATGTACTCGGTGAATCCAAAATAAAGTGAATCATGAAGAGACTGTACTGCTTCGGAGGGGATGGGGGAAGGGGGGCTCGCTCCAGTGTCTGACTGTACGGGAGGGGCAGATGGGGAGGTGGGGGGTGGGGGGAGAGGGGAGGGCGGGAGGGGGGTTACAGAACGTGACGTTTAATATTCTTCGAATTACCTCGTCAGTATTAAGCAGTCGTCGAGGTTAATCTCTAGAGGAAATCTTCCACTCGATCGCTGTTACGGTGACAAGTTCCTTACTTGAGCCAGTCGGTACAGTTGGTAGAAGATAAAGTCTGTCTTAATAACTCTTATTTATGCACGAACAGGGCCGAGTGCCCGTGTGTCAGACGGAGCGAGGTTCCTGGGTAGCAATCGCGACAGGATAGGAATAGGGATAGGTATGGGACTGCCGGCAAAATGAGCTGCCAGAACGACCCCAAAACAGTAGTACTTATTTATTTATTTGAACACTTCTCGAGTGGCTCACCTCGAGATGAGCCCTAAGTGCCTCACAGTGGCAAATACAGCGCTGCTCTCTGCTTCCGAGCAGATCCATTATTGCGCTCTAGTCGTTTGTGAGTCTGAATGCGTGACTGTCGATTTGCACAGCGCGTTTTGAATATCTGCAGCGCCGTTTAGTTGTTGACATGTCTTCTGCCACGTGAAACTGCAGCCGTCTGGGCGCACGTTCTGTAAACACCATACAACCATGCACCAGTTCACAGTCTCACTTTCTTGGAAGCCACATACGCAGTATCCGCTGATGAATTGATCCATGTCATTGCATACCCAGTTAACCGCCAGGGCTAAACACAAATCATCAAATTGCAAGTCACAGTTTAATTCATTGATCAAGTTAAAGTTTGATTCACGGTTCAGGTCACGTTTTGATGGAAGGGCAAAATTGCCCTTTGAAAGATCGTCGAGCACATCCTTTTTCTACGCCTCTCTCCTCCAGGCGATCGATGTGCCCGAACGTAGTGTCCCAAACTCTTCGGCGCTTCATATCTTCCGAGACGCAAGCCACTTGTGATGATGGCATTGTCCGCCAGTCTATCTTCACTCCTGTAGGTGTACTGCCCTATAGCCATGTGTCTTTATATTCAGCATCCACCTACGACGACTCCTGTAAGTGTACAGTCCTAGCCATGTGTCTGTATATTCAGCATCCACCTATGGTATATGTGGTCTAGCTGACTGCCATCTATTGCGTCAGTTCAGCGGAGAGCATGTGTGGCTGCTTCCATCACCACTGTCAAGTAAGTAAGTAAACATGGTGCTTGACGTCCACAGAAACCATAAGGCTTTTTAGGGACGGACAGTCCCAGTGTCAAGGTCGAGGTTGAGACTTTATAGGCTGCAGTGTCTTTGTGGATGGTGGTCGCACCTTGCTTAACAGTGAAGCCCAACCCTGACTAGTCGTTGATGGCTGAGTCATCAGTCAGATCCTTCAGTTTGCTCTTTTCTTCAATGAGAAACTTCATCTCTGAATCCGTCTTGCCTGCTGGCCATTCTCGACAATACTGTCCCGGGTTTTCCGATAAGCGTGTCTCGTAGAGGTGCCGGAATCTGTTTGGGCACCTTTCCCACTCCTTGGTTGCTTAAAACAAACAATTGTAAAGACACAGCAGCGATTTCGTGCACAGATACTTTGGTGAAGTGAAAACATAATGACCACGACAATAAGAGCACTGGACAGGTTTCCTGTGAAGCTGTTCTGAGGCAATGAAAACTTATGACAATTACAACAATAACTGGCAGAGTACAAAATTTGTTGTGGACTTAATCTACACCATTACAATAACTGGCAGAGTACAGAATTTGTCGTGGACTTAATCTACACCATTACAGTAACTGGCAGAGTACAGAATTTGTCGTGGACTTAATCTACACCATTATAATAACTGGCAGAGTACAGAATTTGTCGTGGACTTAATCTACACCATTTGATGAAGTTAACATGACGACAGTATGGACTCAGCACTGATTTCGTTGTGGATAGATGCTATGATGAAATGAAGACATATGACAACAATAAAGACAGCATCGTTTCTGTTGACATGAAGAAATATAACGACAACAATAAGAACGCGGCAGTGATTTTGTGCACAAATACCATGATCAAGTAGAAATGTGTATGATAACAGCAACAATAAGTACAGTGGACCTATTTTGTAGTGCAAAGATATTCTGTGGACGGGAAGACATGACAACAGCAGTAAGGACGTATTTCGTTGTGCAACGATGCTTTCGTGGAGGGACGAACACGTGTTAACAATAATAAATTACACATTGCATGTGTGTGTGTGTGTGTGTGTGTGTGTGTGTGTGTGTGTGTGTGTGTGGTGTGTGTGTCCCTCACTCTCTCCTATTTATTATGTGCAGCTCTGTGCCATATGGCACTGGTATTTGCCATTAAGCATTTATATAACGTTTTTTAGTTTTATATTATATTCATCCATTCCTTTTTTATACTTTTCTTTAACCTGGTACACGGAATGGTCGAAGATATCAGCATGTTGTGCGCTCTCTAAACAGGGGTAATATTGAAGGGACTAACGGTTTGAAAATTGATGTCTGATGTTTATACATGGATTTCTGTTTTACGTTTGCGAAGTGATTGGTTTTTGGATTGACTTGACAAAGCATATATATATTTGAGAAAAGGTTTTCAGTTTGTGTTTTACCCACTTCTTACGACTGTTTAAAAAAAATCTGAATATTTGTAAGTTTTTAACATGGATTTTTAACAGATATTGTGTACCGACAAAATGTGTAACGCCCTGAGATAACCGTAATGGTTGACTGGGCGTAAAACACCAGATTACTTACTTACCTATTTATTAATTTATTCCAATATAGTTGATTTTCGTTACGTTTATGAACTCTTTTTGCTTATGACTATTTAGGTTATTGTAAGCACTATCACACTATTGCTGTAAGTTGAACAAAAACTTAAATAATGTCAGTAATGTCAAAGCATGTCAGTAATAAGAGCACAGTGATTTCGTCCACACAATACTTTTCGAAGTGAAAACACATGACAACAATAAGGACACAGCAGTGATTTCGTACACATAATACTTTGATGAAATGAAAATGCATGAGAACAACAATAAGGACGCAGCAGTGATTTCGTGCACATCTACTTTGACGAAATGAAATCACATGACAACAACAATAAAGACGCAGCAATTATTTCGTGTATAGATGCGTGCATACAGATTCAAGGATACAGTATGATTTTGTGCACGTAAAATTATACGTTACTGACATTAATACATATCACAACAGCAATGACACAGCGCTGATGTAAAGCTGCTTTGATAAAGCGAACGCTGTCTCAACTCGGTGATGAATTGGTGCAAAGCTGCTTTGATGAAGCAAACGCTGACCAAAACAGCTTTACACCAGTCTGAAATGAAATGGTGTCACGCTGTTTTGGTGAAGTAAATTACGCTGTCTGCACTCAGTGATGAATTGGTGTAAACCTGTTCCGATGAAGCGAAGGCAAGAACTTGTGTAAAGCTGTTTTGGTGAAGTGAACGCTGTCTGAGCTCGGTGATGAAATAGTGTAAACCTGTTCCGATGAAGCGAACGCACGAATTTGTGTAAAGCTGTTTTGATGAAGCGAATTAACGCTGTCTGCACTGATGTAAACCTGTTTTGATGAAGCGAACGCACGAACTTGTGTAAAGCTGTTTTTGTGAAATGAATGCTGTCTGCACTGATGTAAACCTGTTCCGATGAAGCGAACGCACGAACTTGTGTAAAGCTATTTTGATGAAGCGAACGCTGACTGAACATTGTGATGAATTAACCCCTTCACTGCCCCAGCCCGTACAATTTCTGGGCTGAAAAGTCCACCCACATGCCTGCAGACAGTGTATTTTCCGGTCCTATGTCAAACAAATCTACTTTTAATATTGTTCTGACAGAAATCTTTTCAGATGGTAAAGCGAGAACGAAAGAAGGCGCAAAGATTTCAAATTTTGCATTATTATCGTTCGTTTTCAAGTGACATCGTGGCAGTGAAGGGGTTAATGTAAACCTGTTCCGAGGAGGGAAAAACTCTGAAACAAGAATGACTGCTAGCGTTTTGTGCGTTTGAATCCTGTTCCTATGAAGCGAGCGCATGAATTTGCGTAAAGCTGTTTTGATGAAGCGAACGCTGTCTGAGCTCGGAGATGATCGAACCACCAACACCAGCCACATCGTCTAGCTGACGGGAGACAAAGGTGGCGAAGCGCTAAGCTGATGGGGAAGCTCGGGTTCCTCACGCGAGGGGACACGGGGATATAATACCGCTGCTCATCAGGCGAGAAGAGCACGTGACGGACTGTGTCAACTGGAGCGCAGAATGGCCCCGTGGCCTCTGCGAGAGGAAGGGCTTGGAGACTGGCTTTCCGCGCCACCACCGCTGATTGTCCTGTGAAAGGCGTGGCTGCCAACGACGTCCCTATTACCCGTAATGACCACGAGGCTGGGAGCCGGATTACGGAGAAGAAAAAAGAAAAAGAAAAAAATCTAAGTCAGACATGGCGGCCCTGATTTTGCGGCCGAGCGGAGCACAGGGCGTTGGGACCAAGGGGAAAAAACTGGGAGTTGTGGAAGGCAGTGATAGCGAGGGTCTGGGGCAGGGGGGACGGGGGGAGAGGGGGTGACATACCGTGAGACCCAGCCGACATCTTTTTTCTGCTCTGATGGAGCCTTGCTTTAAAACTGCGAAAGGGGCAAGTGGCGGTGTTGAGTAGGTTTCAGTTGGGGAAACGAAGGAAAGTGGAAAGTTCCAGCGAAGTAAAAAAAAAAAAAAAAAAAAAGGGGGGGTGGGGGGTGGGGGTGGGGGGCCACTTTTGGGTGCGCTTTTTTAAGTGCCAATACCGGTTCCAATACCAGTGTATATGCCCTCGGCTGTCGTTTAGCTCATTCTGGACGTAATAGATTTCCATTATGATATGCAAGAAGTTCAGATTTACCCAACCCCATTCCGCACTGTTACCCTGCCGCTGAATGTTCCCATAGGGAGCCGTCAGACCGCGGACAGGCTACCAGCCGGAGAGGATCCCACATTGCTGCCGAGTCAATTTGATGGTGGTCAGTGATGCCTGTTCAGATTGAACTTTATTTCAGAACACTTACCGCCTGTCGACACCTTCCCCCCAACGTCCATTACAATCGCTTTTTCCAAAGTCGTGTTAGAGGCTGGCCTGATTGAGTGTTGTGGGGTCTTGGGGAGGGGTGGGGGGGAGGCGCGTGATCCGTTCAAAATGCAGACAGCTGTTTTTGCAGTTCTTGCGTTCAGCCCGAGCGTGAACTCGCTGCCATGATTCTGGCTTTCAATGGGTCTACTGCAGGCCGGCTCTTTCTGTCAGGAGTTATCACCTTAACTATGTCTACTGCACTGAGTTTGCCGCCCACTGTTCTGCATTGACTGGTGTGTTTGCCGCCACAATTACCTAAGCATAACTATGGCCACTGCACTGACTTGTGTGTTTGCCGCCACAATTACCTAAACATAACTATGGCCACTGCACTGACTTGTGTGTTTGCCGCCACAATTACCTAAACATAACTATGGCCACTGCACTGACTTGTGTGTTTTCTGCCCACATTTACCGAAACATTACTATGACCATTGCACTGACTTGTGTGTTTGCATCCTGAAATTACCGAAACATAATTATGGCCACTGCACTGACTTGTGTGTTTGCCGCCACAATTTCCTAAACATAACTATGGCCACTGCACTGACTGGTATGTTTGCAGCCACAATTTCCTAAACATAACTATGGCCACTGCACTGACTGGTGTGTTTGCAGCCACAATTACCTAAACATAACTATGGCCACTGCACTGACTGGTGTGTTTGCCGCCACAATTACCAAAACATAACTATGGCCACTGCACTGACTGGTGTGTTTGCCGCAACAATTTCCTAAACACAACTGTAGCCACTGCACTGGCTCTTGTGTTTGCCGCCACAATTACCTAAACATAACTATGGCCACTGCACTGGCTCGTGTGTTTGCAGCCACAATTACCTAAACATAACTACGGCCACTGCACTGACTTGTGTGTTTACACAGCCCTCCAATTACCGAAACGTTACTATGGCCATTGCACTATGGCTGCTGCACTGACTCGTGTGTTTTCTGCCCACAATTACCGAAACATTTCAAAGGTTTACACTGCAGCCCACCTTGCAAACTCGCTGTAGCGGTGACATCAGAGTAGCGTCAGGCATAGATCAAGTCTGCCTCTTGTCCCCAGCCTCTTGGGCTTTCAGCCCACGCCAGTGCCTCTCTGCAGACAACTCGGCGTTAAACAAGTCTGACACCACAGCTCAGGCAGGGATTAAGAGACGCAGTTCCAAGTGAGGGCAGAGTCACGCTCACCATGTTTATGGAGCTCAGTGGACACACCTTCAACTGCAGAGACGGGTGGTCATGGAAGGGCGATTACTCCGATTGTAAAGGAGGTGGGCGGATCTAGGCAGAGGCTATCGCATTAAGGTAAGGGAGTGCAAAGCACCCGGAACGTGGTTGTTTTCTTTTCTCGTGTGTGTGTGTGTGTGTGTGTGTGTGTGTGTGGTGTGGTGTGGTGGTGGTGGTGGTGTGTGTGTGTGTGTGTGTGTGTGTGTGTGTGTGTGTGTGTGTGTGTGTGTGTGTGTGTTCACGCTCGCTTAGAATTGTCTCTGCCGACAAGATTTTTTGCGCTTTATAAATACTTGTTTGTTTACTTTTATCATTTTTACAAACCTTACAGTTCTTACTGGCTGAATGACTGTCGAACAGCATCCGTAGAACTTACACCCTCGGTGTCTGCTGAGGTACCTACTGCAATACATATACATATACACGTTTTCTGTCTGAGGGCCTTTCTCTTCGTTTCAATATCTGCCTTGCCGACAAATCAAGATTGTCAGTTTCATACCTGTAGTGCAGTGAACCCCTGATTTATAATTCAGTTGACACAAAGTCCCTGGCTCTTCGGGTTCTTAATGATTCTATGATAATACATTGTTCTCGGATAATTGTATGAGTGTTGTTTTTTCTTCCTCACATCGTTGCATGTTCGGCATTGCGATAAACCTTCGTCAATGAAATCGTGCGTTTGCCTTACAGTCTTTTGTGATTTAAGAAAAATATATATATTTTGGGGTTTTTATTTTTAGACTTTCCCTTTTCTTTCCCTTTTTGGCTATTACTGACATCCGGACTTTAGCACGCGACAGAGATCGCAAAGATCACAAACAGACTGTTCATTCTCATAACGACGTGTCCCGAAGCATTTTTTTTTCTTTCTTTCTTTCTTTTTCTTCTTCTCCCCTGTCTAAGCTGATGAGTGCGCGCTGGAGACGCAGGAAAACCAATTGGTAAAAGATGGGAGACTGGAGGATTATAGTAATTGTCAGTGTTCCCCGCGTCTGAATAAACGAACCTGACAGATATATGTCATACGGGATCAAATAAACGAAAGATAAGAAATACAAAGCACACACATGCGCGCACGCACGGACGCACACACGCACACATGCACGCACGCAACTAGGTAGGCGTGCAAGCACGACACTTGCACGCACGCACGCACGCCCGCGCACGCACACACACACACACACACACACACACACACACACACACACACACACACACACACACACACACACACACACACACACACACACGCGCGCGCGCGCGTTTCCGTTTGTTTTTCCGTCGTTTCGGGTGATGTTCCCACCCCCCACCCCCTTCCCTCTTTATCGAACTGGTTGGTTTCTATATAAAAGAGATACATTTCGATCAGTCCTTCAACGCTCGCGATAGTCTGAATTTCCAGGTACATCCCATTCTGCACCCCGAAGGGAGGCCGGGGATGTCTGATGTCATCCCCTGTCTGGAATCTCAGGGCTGTCATTTGATTCCACTTCCCCTCTCCTCTCTTGTTTTACTGCCTAGTCCTCTTGGTCTTTCTGCCTTGTTTTTGTTCTGCTAATGGTATATTCTCTTGACTTTTTTCCAGAAAACTCTCAAAAACTTTCGTTAAGAGTTATGCTTTTTTGTATGGCTCTTATTGAGCAGTTAGCAGAGAGTTGGTGGGTGGTATGTGCAGCTTGCTGCCATATGGCACTGGTATTTTGCCTTAATGCGTTTAAATAACGTTTTTGTTGTTGTTTTTCACTGTTTGTGTCCATTCCTTTTTATATTAATTTCTTCTTTAATTTGGTATCGATAAATTGGACGGAATAGTCGACAATACCAGCATGCCCTAGCCTAACTCTTCAAAAATGTGTGTTTGATGTTTGTGTATATATGTTTTGTTTTATGTTTCTAGGGATTAGTGTTTTTTGTTTGTTTGTTTGTGTGTGTGTGTGTGTGTGTGTGTGTGTGTGTGTGTGTGTGTGTGTGTGTGTGTGTGTGTGTTAGACTGACTTGACAAAAGGTTTATATATATGAGAAGAGTTTTGAAAAGTGCATGTGAAAAGTGCATTTGCTTATGACAGTTTGATTGTCGTGAGATGACCTTGTGCCGTTGATAGGACCCCCCCTCCAATTTCTAACTAACTATCCCATTCTGCATCAGACTTCATGTCTCAAACAATACTCATTTTATGATTTCCGATTCCTGATAAAAAATAAAAATAAAATACCAAAAATACAACAACAACAAAAAGGAGGGAGGGGCTGGGGTATTCCATCACACGCCCACCTTCTGGTGGGCCAGCTTGACAGGCTAAGGGCTTCTTTGCGAATTCCGCCGGGGGTTTTAAGCCACGTAGCCGTCGCTTACCTGATGCAATCATCAGCGTCCTCCGTCATATTTCAATTAGGCGTGACGTTTTCTGTCTGAGGGGCTTTCTCTTCGTTTCAATCTCTGCCTTGCCGACAAATCAAGATTGTCAGTTTCATAAACGTCAGAAGGAAGGAGAAGAAAACTTGGCTGGGTGCAGAGTAGGTTTTGTCGCAGTAAACCTCTATCACGGCAGGGGTTATCGAGGACTGACTAAAAAAAAAAAAAAATCAGCAGGATGGGAAATTCTAGGGGGAGAAAAATGTGTTTGCCAGTCTGATTATACAGTTCCGAAGATGTTTGCTAGACTGATTGCAAAAGAACCCCAAAATTTATTATTTTAGAATAACGCTCTCTCTCTCTCTCTCTCTCTCTCTCTCTCTCTCTCTCTCTCTCTCTCTCTCTCTCTCTCTCTCTCTCTCTCTCTCTCTCTCTCTCTTGGTTGGGTACCGTGAATACATAATTTAGGGTCCCATCAGCAGAAAAACCGATAGCTATTAAAGATTATTTGTAGCTTCAAACTGGTCGGAATGTAGCTTCGTGTGCTTTGCCTACGCCCCCAAATGCTACCTGTTTCTTCTGATTTTGTGCATGCATCTCCGGGTCATTTAACTTCATTTGTTTCCAGTCTTCTTCCAACACAAAAGACGCGTAATGGAACTTTAATAGTGGACTAACTGTGACGAACCAGATGCCGTAGTATCCTACACGCACTCAGTCACACGCATAATAATTATGTTATAGTTACCAGCGTCTTACTGACGGGTTTTCATACCCCAGTCAGACATGCCTTACCTTTGTTATGTTGAACTGTTATTAATAATCAAGTTCTTTTATATATTCAAAAAGTTCAGAATGCAGCAGCAAGGCTTGTGTGTATAGCTAAGAAATCTGACCACACCCATCCTATTCTTGAAACTCTGCTTCAGTTCCATCTCTGGAACAGCCCCTCAGTATCTGTCCGATCTCCTTCAATCTTATACTCCAGCAAGACAATTACGATCTGCATCTGACACACGAACCTTTGTCACCCCCCGTGTAAACACAAAAACACTCCGCCACTCTGATTCTACCTCCTCTTTCAAAGCCGCCCTCAAGACGCACCTGTTTAATAATTATTTCTAAACTGTTTTTCACAGCCCTGCCCATCCCCTCGTCCGACGCGTGTTGTGTGTGTGTGTGTGTGTGTGTGTGTGTGTGTGTGTGTGGTTAGTGTTATTGTAAAGCGCCCTGTGCTGCCACCTTGTGTGGTAGATGGGCGCTCTAGAAATCCTCTTTATTATTATTATTATTATTATTATTATTATTATTATTATTATTATATTTGTGTCTGCGATTTCATAAAATCTCCACGCCTCCGATGTGTCTAAGCAGTGCTTATTGTTTGGGGCTTACAGCGTTGTAACCGTTGCAGTTAGGTGAAATGCAGCTGTTAAGATGTGCCCTTGTGTCAATAGACGATTTCCGGAAATAACAGGCAAAGATAATTTGATAGTGTTTTCTTACTCCGGGAGAGTGAAGTCCCCTGAATGGAGGCGGCAGCTGAGAAGAGCCGATCTGTGACAGTTTTAGATCTTCAGGCATGGATCTATTATAATTTATACTAGACTACCAGCTGGGGGAACCAGCTATCCGATCTGCATGTTCCCCACGAACAGTGAGCGCTTGATCGGCATTTCTGATGCCTTTTCTGCCTTTGTTTACGGGTATCCGTCATCTTGCCCACGTGCTCACTGTACCCCCAACTAAAACATGCCTACTCTGCGCTACACCCACAGGCATGGACCTGTTTATACAGGCCATACCTGTAGGCACTTACCGAGTGCCGTCCCATGGATTTCCGAAGATCGTCTATTTGCAGTAAGGTGAAATTAAACTGTTGAGATGTGCCCTTGTATCAGTTGTAGTTAGGTGAAATGTTACTGTTGAGATCACACTCAGAGCATCGCATTCAGGCACCGTCCTCTTCGTAAACCAGTGCTTGGAGTCTGTGTTGAGATGTGCCCTTGTGTCAGTTGCAGTTAGGTGAAGTGCCACTATTGAGATGTGCCCTTGTGTCAGTTGCAGTTAGGTGAAATGTAACTGTTGAGATGTTCCCTTGTGTCTGTAGTTAGGTGAAATGTAACATTTCACCTAACTACAACTAACACAAGGGCACATCTCGTCAGTTGTAGTTAGGTGAAATGTAGCTGTTGAGATGTGCCCTTGTGTCTGTAGTCAGGTGAAATGTAACTGTTGAAATGTGCCCTTGTGTCAGTTTCAGTTAGGTGAAATGCAACAGTTGAGATGTGCCCTCCATATGGACCTTTTTCGGCTTGATTGTGGTTGCTGCTGACTGTGTTGTGTCCAAAGCTGTGATTTAGCTTTTTGTTTGCGATCTGGTGACGTGTTTTTGGCAGGTGCCGAAGAATTATGAATGTGTGATTCGTCCTGAGGTGACCCATTCGGTTGATGGGACGTTAAAATCCAATAAGTAACCGACCCAAGTTATGTGCACACATATGCAGCACAGACAAGGGATACTAGCATGCACGGCTAAAGAATGGTAGAGCTAGTATGCACAGGCTAAAGAATGATAGAACTAGCATGTACGACCTAAAGAACGGTAGATTTAGTATGTAGGGGCTAAAAGAGTGGTAGAACTAGTCGGCGCGGGATAAATAAAGGTCTAAAGAATGGTGGTTCCGTGGTTGCGACCGGGGTGTACCTGGTAGCGGAGGACCCATTCACGGAAATCCTTGAGGCTTAATTACTTTTCAACTTCGTAAAGCGTTCCTGCAATATGGACGATCCGCACGGATTTAATTAAGAGCTAAAACAAAACAAAAAAACAACAACAACCCACAAGTGAACTTTTGAGCACCCTCAGGAAGACTGGTTGTAACTCACCTGACATAGCTTGTAACTCACCTGACATAGCTTGTAACTCACCTGACGTATCTTTAAACTGTCTGACGCTAAGGTGCTAGCCTACGTTCCTTCGTGCAGCCGACCAGTGGGGCTGTGGAAAACCTGGCCAGAAAGGTTTAAAAACAAGCAAACAAAAATGTGTATATTTTTTCTCTCTCTCTGTAAACGTTTCCTTTATGTCCGAACGACATTTGTCTACGGAGTACTGGGTCGATATCTCCTTTGGATATCAGCAACTGGATGGTTGGGGCTGGGGGGGGGGGGGAATACTGGTTTAAATTGTTAAGACAACCTGGGAAATTTTACTCCGGAAAAGCATAAAATGATTTTGCATGTGTAACCCACGTAACTACTCCGACTTCGTGAGCTTGTACTTTTATGGAGTAAAAACTAAATGCCCAGGCTCAAATCCATTATCACATGATATTGATTTCGCATTAATTAACCCACCTAACGGCTTCTGCTTCGTGCAGTTTCACGTGACAACGAATTCGAGAACGTACGGTTATTTGACGTATATTGTTTTAGTTTTTTTGTTTTACGGACATGAAAGAACGACTGTACCATTCGTTCATTTTGTCATGGGTGGGGTGGGGTTATCACGTGGAATCAAGTGGCTTGGTGCTTTATGCCGCCATTCTCGAAAGGGAAAATAATTATAATTATGTGGAAGTATCTGGCTGGACGCGTACAGACAAGCCCTTGCTTCGTTTAGAATCCGTTTCCGAGAACACCATTCATAGATACGCGCCTTCACAGACACAGAAGAGTAAGTAAGTAACTTGGTGTTTTACGCTCAGCCAACCAGAGTGGTTATATCAAGGCGAAGTTAAAATGGAACAGAACGATTATGCTTTTATTGTTTTTGTTTTTATTATTATCATCGTCATCATTATCATCATCATCATCGTCGTCGTCGTCGTTGTCGTCGTTGTTGTTGTTGTTTGAATGCCCTGTTACATACATATACAAAGTGTGGTTTGTCGAAGTGGCCTCGTGTAGTCAGAGGTTGGGGCCAGTTCCGCAGGCTATGCTGTACGTTAACCATGGGTGGGTTGGGGCCAGTTCCGCAGGCAATACTGTACGTCAGCCATGAATGGGTGTGTGGAATGAAAGTGTGTGTGACAGCTGAATTAAGTGTGTGAGAAATTAAGCGAGAATTTCTATACAATATCTTTTGAATTTCATTGTGCGAGTACACGACATTTGGGTGTATGAATGTGAAACTATCTGTATGGATACAGATACAAATTATATATGGTTGTTTATTGAATGCAGATAAAAAAAATGTATAAAAAAAAATCTTCTTTTTCTTCTTCTTCTTCTTCTTCTTCTTCTTCTTCTTCTTCTTCTTGGGACAACATGCTGACACATGTTGTCAGTATGATAATTGTAAGAGGAAGAAGGAACCATGGATCATTTTATTATTGTGTGAAATTTTATAGCACCGCTGAAATGAAGAAAAGCTCGATGACCCATCCTCAGCTGCCGAACACTGAACGCTGTAGCTCCATGAAAGGAATGACATGCTCTGCTTGAAAACTGACCCCCAGTGATCCCAAGCAGAATGCGCCATTTCTCACTAGGACCTCCAGCTAATCGTGCGCAACTCCAGAGCTTGGTCATTGAATAGTGCGGTTCATGTGTGGCATTTTGACGAATTGTTCCATTTGTTCCAAGCGTTTCCTTGGTCATTTACGAAACTGTCTTTGACTAGAGAGCACTTGATGTTGGAACAAAAAATCTAAAACAAGGATGCTAGCGTTCTAAAACAAGATCTAAACGCATAAACGGTTAAAAGAAACGCTAATTGTAAGCCCCTTTTTCGAAAGGACAAAACAAAGGTTAAACAACGCTTAAACGGTGGTAAATGAAAATGTACTCATACGGTTTCTGTTGTGGGGTGTTAAATGGCTGGAAAGTTTGGAAGAATTGATCTCTGAACATTAATTTTGTGCTTTCTGTGTGTATGAGATGTTCGAATTTGCCCACACAGACAATGTTGTTCTATTTCGGTTTCACATGACGTGCCCATGTGTTTATAGCCGAGCCCACATGCCACAGCACTTTTCTGAAAAGCCTTTGTAATTAAATTAACTTTCTCCTTTCAAACACGTTACTGTCAGAACGTACAAAAAGCAATTTGGTTCGCGTCTCGTCTAACCGGTCGTCAATTTTGTAACCCATGACAGCAACACTGACTTTGCAAGCCGTCTACATTAAATCGCGGTTAAAAGCCCTGTCTTCGACTTTTTGGCATATAAATATCCATTTGACCTTTTTGAAAGCCATAATGTTAGAGCTTCTTCTTTTCTCCTTCCCCTCCACCCTCTCTCTCTCTCTCTCTCTCTCTCTCTCTCTCTCTCTCTCTCTCTCTCTCTCTCTCTCTTCTTTTGCTTCTTTTTTCTTTTCGTTTTTTTTCCTTCCAAGGAATAAAAACAGCTTGCATTGTGCGGAGGTATTTGTTGTTGTTGTTTTTTACACTGTCTTTGGGTGCTAAGTGCTGACATAGGAAAAGTATAATTATGCGTTGAAGAAGAGAGTGTACAATACACTTTATATCTAAAATACTAAAGTGCTGACATAGAGATATGCGCTGAAAGAAGATATTTTGCATTACTCAGGTTTTCTGGTCACCGGGTAATATGATAGGCTCTATTTTGTTTTTGTTTTTACGGAGGAGCAGTCATTCTTAATATTCCATATTACTCAAATCAACGCTATTTATGTTCAGTGCTAGCCGTGTATTATATGAAAAGTAAGGCGCGCATGTACAATTGATCGTTCTCTGTCTGTCTGTCTATCTGTCTGTCTGTCTGTCTGTCTGTCTCTCTCTCTCTCTCTCTCTCTCTCTCTCTCTCTCTCTCTCTCTCTCTCTCTCTCTCTCTCTCGTGGTTGACTGGGCTCAAAGCACCAACTAACTAACTCTCTCTCCCCCCCCCACTCTGCCTGCCCTCCCCCCCCCCCCCTCTCTCTCTCCCCACGCAGCGCATATTGTTGGGGGTTTCCTTCGTGGAATATGTAATACCTTCTGTTAGTTGTAAATGTAAATAATGGGATTGCTTGTTGTTGAGCGTCTTTGACTTGGTTGCCGCTGCTGTAGGCTGTGTTCTGCCCAGAATTGTCAGAAATTTGTAGGAGGATGAACCTCTGATGGAGTTTATGTACCTTGCGACTCAGGTCTTTGTTGTTGTGTTTGTGTGACGTCTTTCGAGTGCTAATTAACTCCCTTGTGTGTTGATTCTGCCCAGAACTGTGTTCCAGCTTGACATGCGACTGAGTGACTTTTAACTGATGTAAACTCATTTTGAATGTGTGATTCGCCCTGAGGCGGGTCACATACTGCTGACAGGATTTAGATATTAAAGAAAAAGTAGTAACTAACTCACTGTGTAGCAGAATGAAGATTCATGAGTAAGTAAGGAAGGAAGGAAGTAAGTAACTTGGTGTTTTACGCCCAGTCAACCGTTACGGTTATATCAGGGCGAGAAGATTCATGAAGATTATTGTCCTGACATAGGTCGATAAACTGAAAGCGAGTCATCGTGTTGTAAATGGGTTCCTCCTTAAACTCTGTGTGCTCGTTGTGCTCCGAATGGAAAACTCTCAGGACTCAATTCAGCTCGGATTTCAAGACAAAATCGTTAAATGTGCTAATAGCTCTTGCTTTATGTTGAACGTCACTGACAATGCATTCCCACATTATTTCTGACTGATATTACAAAAGAATGTTACCGCAGATTCGCTGAAAGTGCTTCTTACAGACGTTACACCGAAATGCGTCTCTGAATTTCTAAGTGAAATCAGTATTCTTTTGGATGTAATGTGTATGTTTATGCTTAGTCGTTGTTGATCTTTTTGGAATTGCTTGAGTTTGATTTTGACTATTGATTATTTTAATCATGCTGTGTCGCGCACTACTAGGCCGATAACTTTCACGTTTGAGCGGGCGGTAAAAATGATTAAATATTGATAAAGCACGCAGTTAGCATCCACACATACTTACCTCAGATTCAGTTAACATCCACACACACATACTTGGCCAGATTTCTCAATAACTGCAGTGTGTATGTGTCCACGGGGGTGGGAAGAGTGGGGGGGGGGGGGGGGTGTTTTAGAGAGGTTTTCTGTTTGTTTGTTTTTCTTTTGTATTTCTTCTCTATACCTGTCTTCGTTCTGGTGTCTGTGATTTATGCCTCGTTTATGATTACTCTTTACCGCTCATGTTTTATTCATTGATTTTAATACGATATGTTATTTTGGAAATAAAAATCTTATAAATAAAAAAGGAGATTCCTTTGCAACCTCCAGAGTAAAAGAACAAGATCTAGAAAGCCGTTTGCTCCTGCTCTCTCCCTAGAGACCAGTAGGCCTCTTCCTCTGTCAACAAAATCGGCATGCGAAATCTTGGGCATCATTAAAATATTATGTTTTGGAAGGCAATATGCCGCCGTACATAAGACCAGCGACAGGAACAACAGCAGCGTTCCCGTGTCCGAGACACTGATGCAGACAGTGTTAAATCCAGCATTGTTGCAAGCATTTGGTGTGGCCAGTCTCTCCTCTCAAAGACCACTGCAACCACCGCGATCAGCACGACAACATGATGATGATGATGAAGTGATGCTTTATGTCCTCAGATGTCAGTTGACATATTAGGGACAAGTTGTGACCAATGCCGAAGCACGGTGCAATAAATCTTTACGTCCACGGAAACCAGAAGGCTCGTTAGGACGGACAGTCCAGGACGTCCACCTCGACTCTCACACAGCTCCTGAACTATGCACGACAACATGCAGTCATGGACCTATATATACTGGACTGCCAGCTTCAAGCCTCGCGCTCTTATCGCCTTAGTAAGTAAACATGGTGCTCAACGTCCACAGAAACCGTACGGCTTATTAGGGACGGGGAGAAGGGGAGAAGGGGGGAGGGTAGGGTGGGGGGGGGGGGGGGGGGGTAGACTATATACCTATAGCTACCGACGTCCTTCCGCTTACCAGCCTAACGCCTTACCACTAGGCCAGACTGGCTCTGTTTTTTTTCTTTTCTTTCTTGGTGCTTTACGTCCACGGAAACCGGCTCACAAGGCAGTCGGTATTTATAGGTCCATGATAACAGTGGCGAGTTTCTTAACGTCGGGAATGTTCGGCTTGCTTCACGAGCGCTTGGTGTTTGGAAGTTTTTCGTGGCGTGACGAGGATGGCGACAAAGCCGTTAGTCTCGAGTTTGGTGCATCATGTCTGTCTGTCTGTCTGTCTGTCCAACTTTCGCAGCCCAGCTCCACCTCCCTACTCATGATCTCTTCTGGGCTAACTTGAAGGTTCAGTTCCATCTCCCTCCTCTAAGATCTCTTGATCATCTGATCTCGCCTGAAACCTTGTGTACAAGTTGACTTCCCGTGTGTGTTGATTCTTAACTTCCGTACCCTTTTTTAATCCATAGGTGACTATCACTGACAATTGCAGTTTAAAAGATTTGTTTAAACGATGAGTAATTCGTCAATTTAAAAAAAATTAAAACGCGATATACCGCTGTGAATCTTTTGGCTCCGTGTGTGGAAAGAAATTAATAAAAATAATAATAATTCAGAAACGCCTGATGAGAACGACACCGTTCTGTAGCCGAACAAAACGCTTCACGGTGGCGTTCGCAATAGGAAACGTACTGCTGCCTATCTAACTGTCAATCCATTAAACGCCTTGTAACCAGCGTGTACACGGTGACTCTCCATCGTCAGGCGTAAACTCCGGCACGAGAAACGTCAATCCTTGCAAGCAGCCCCGCTTTGCAGCCTCGTGGGTCAGACGAGGCGGTGAAAACGGATGCCCCCCTTGCACTGTCTGATGAGACCCCAAGCCGGAAAGCTCTAGCGTCAGGAAGGGATGCAACTGGCAATAACGTGAGGGATCAGGTCCGGTTATGCTGACAGTTTTACACTTTTAACAGACGGTTGCGTTTCCTCGGCCGTCGCGATCATCGTCTTTGCGGGTCAGGGCCCGGTTTGGGGCCTTGTGAATTTAAGTCAGATGTCGTCACTGAGAACGGTTTCCAGAAAACCGAAAGGTTGTAACACAATTGGATGTTTTTGTTTGCTCTGCAAGTTTTTTAAAATCTTTGATGAACAGACAGTTTTTGTTGTTATTAGTGTTATATAGCGAAACTACATCAACGGGAATGCTCAGTAATGTCTTCAATACAAATCACTTTTTGGAAGAAGCTGTTATCACCAGTATAAATTATGTGGCAGGGAAAGGGTCACGGGTGAGTGTGCTTTCAACAGTGGCAGGATTTTAACGATCTGAGTACCAAACAACTGGCAACCAATTTTATGTCGGCTACGCCCACGCCCCAACTTATTTCTAGTGAAAGGGAACACTTCTTTGAAAGCCTGTACAGTCATAAACATTGTGAATCAGAATTTGTCTCCCTGTCTCTGTTTCTCTGTATCTCTGTCTCTCTCTGCCTCTGTCTCTCTTTCTCTGTCTGTCTGTCTCTGTCTGTCTGTCTGTCTCTCTGCTCTGTCTCTCTGTCTCTGTCTCTGTCTCTGTCTCTCTCTCTCTCTCTCTCTCTCTCTCTCTCTCTCTCTCTCTCTCTCTCTCTCTCTCACTCTCCCTCCCCTCCTCTCTCTCTCTCCCCTCCCCCTCCTCCTCTCTCTCTCAACGTCATCTTTGGGCAAAGATCCTTCTCATATGCTGGTCCTCTGATCTGGATCAAGCTTCCATATGACATCAGTACTTCACAATCAAAGCATCATTCAAGCACGCCCCAAAAACCAGTCTGTTCAGAACGCACTGCTGAATTTGAAAATGTTCTGTCCTGTCAGCCACACACGTTGCAGCTTGAGTATGCGTCTATTTTAGTAATTATATAGCTACGGTGTTGTCAGTGGGTACCTTTACGTGCTTTCTTGTCGTCGACGTCGTTGCTGGCCTGGTGCTATAGTGAAGCGCTTCGGTCCCAAACGAGATGGGCGCTCTACAGGTCTTCTTTGCTGTTGTCGTTGTTGGTGGTGGTGGTGGTGGTGATGGTGGTGGTGGTAGTAGTAGTAGTAGTAGTAGTAGCGGCAGCAGCAGCAGTAGTAGTAGTAGTAGTAGTAGTAGTAGTAGTAGTATATGTAGCCACTACGTGAATGCTATAAGATACCTCAACAGGCGTATAAATACATCAGTTTCATATGCTGGTCCTGTGATCTGGAACAAACATCAAGACTCCACAATCAAAACCATCATTCAAGCAAGCCTTCAGAACCCATGTGTGTAGCACGCACTACTGAATTTCAAAATGTTTCAAAAATATGTATATATAAATCTAATCAACAAAGAAAAATGGCGGGCCTAAAGAAAGTCGCAAAAAGTTGCCTTTCTCTTCTGCCATTGTTTGTCGCTTAGACATTACACGCCTTCATTTTCTTTTTCAAAGTCGGCGAAACCTAGTCGACTTTTTTTTCTCCTGCACCCCTATGTGGCACCGCGGTTCCAAATAGCAGCCGAATGAATTTCATTCTTTGAAACAACATCCCCATTTCTCCGCTGCTTTTTATTCCAGGGGCACCGGCGAAAAAGCAATCAAGCCCCGGCGTGAGGCAATTGCAGGGGCAAAGGGAAGCAATCAAACCCAACTCCCCAGGTGGCATTGAACGGGCGAGACTTTGCGAGACATCCCGAGATGCGGCGCCCGGCCTTGCCCGGCAGGATGACGTAATGAAACATGCCCCCCCCCCTCTCTTCTCTCCCCCCCCCCTCCCCCAACCCCAACCTACTCCCCCACATGCCAGGCGATGGCACTGCCTTGTGTTCGTCTTCATTTCTCTTCGACGAGTGATTAGTCGTCTCGTCTTCCCTTCCCACTCACACGAATCACTCGCTTCCTTTTTCATTCTAGGGGTAAAAGGAAAAAAGAAACTGAGAGACACCCCCCCCCCCCCCCAAACCTCCCACTCACACCCCTCCCAAAAATTCAGCTATTATCTGTTTCGCTCTTCATTGCCCTTGATTTGGAAATAGCGTGGCATTGCTGACGCAGCTTGTCCCAGAGATCTTAGCGGATAAAATTAAACACGCTAAAAAGAAGACCACGCCAAGAATGCCGTGTACGTCTGGTGGACGCCGAAGACGAATGGCGGTGCATACGCGCACGTGCAGCTCATGAATAAACTTTGCATTTGTATGTCAAGGGTTCGCGCAGCACGTTCTGTCACGGTCTAATCTGCAGGAGGGTGCTGTGTTCAGATGGACGTCTGCGAGAAAGGTTTGAACGCTGTACGTGTTAAACATTCATTGTCAGTATCTCTGTTTCACACACACACACTATATATATATATATATATATATATATATATATATATATATATATATATATATATATATATATATATATATATAATGGCATTTACTTAAGTAACCTTTCATTCCCACATCCCCACAGTTGGGTATTGCGACCGCAGAAATTAAGGTCCCCACTGCTGTGAACCGAGAGCTGACAAATCGTCTCCCTTTAAGGCCAGGAGTAGGTCAGAATATAGCCATGCATGCTTCGCCCACTGCCAGAAATGTCCTCAAATTGTTCTATTTTCGACCGTCCTAGTCCAGTTACTTTCGGTTTTGTGTTTTCCAAATCATCTTTATGTTTTTAATTGCTTTGGTTTGGGCTGACGCGGTTTACCGTGTTGGTCTGCAGAATAAAATAGGTCACCCTGGTCGTCTTCACGAAACTATGTTTGGTGCAGGTTCCCTTCTCTGTTTTGGGGTTCCAGCGGGGTGTCAGTTCAAGTTAAATGAAATGTTAGTGTTGAGATATGCCCGCTATATTGACCGTTTTGGACTTAGCTGCGCTTGCCATTGACTGAGTTGCGTGCAGAAATGTGATTTAGCTTTTGACTTGTGATTTAGTGACTTGTAAAGAACAATGCAAACGTATTCAACAATAGAAGACAGGACACGAATACAAAACATCTACAACAACAACAAAATCACGACGACGTTTTGAGAGAGATGTCTTCGTCAGGAACTACATGATGCTAACGCAGAGAACAAACACACGCGTGAACTCACACGTGCAGTGTGGACCGAGACAACATATCGGGATTTTCCATGGCAAAATTCGGTCATGTTCGCCGAAGAGGTCATCACCATCAGAAACAGCAATTTGAGCCTACCAGTTATTCAGTCAGCTCACACGCTAAACAGGGGCACACATTCAGAAGGTGGGGGGGGGGGGGGTAAAAGTTGGTTAGCAATTAGATTTAACGTCCTGTCAACTGCACAGTGTCACCTCGGGATAAAGACAGACTGACAGACAGATAGAAATAATAATAATGAATATTAGAGCGCCTAACCCACACAGGCCTTTAGCGCTTACACATTTTTTAAATGTACATATTTTTAACATTCAACACATACAGCACGAACGCACACGCTCACACGCACACAACACACACGCACGCACGCACGCACGCACGCACGCACGCACACACAACACACACACACACACACACACACACACACACACACACACACACACACACACACACACACACACACACACACACACACACACAGTAGTATAATATATCAGGGCAATGGGACTGAAGAAAAGGTTTTTAAAAAGAGAAAGGTTTTCAAGGGAGATCTGAAAGAAACAGAAAAACACAGACAGAAAGAGACACTGGGAGGGAGAGAAAGGGAGAGATGGGGAACACACACACACACACACACACACACACACACACACACACACACACACACACACACACACACACACACATACACGTAGGTAGACAGACACAGATCATGACACTGTTCAACAAACCGCATGCGTATCGTCAAAGCAGGCAGACCGGGTGTACAAAAATAGGTCTGAATATAAATCCCCGATGAGCCATCCGGCCCAGTCCTAGTAGCACAGCTTTGACCCAGATCCCTTTCACAGGAAGCGGGTCGGATCTGCCTTGGTTTAATTCAACTACATCCTCTTTAACGCACCGATACAGGAGCCCTACAGGACTACAACGGTAGACGAAAAGCACACATATCACATCCGTCTTGGAATAAGCGACCTAAATTACGACCTATTAAACAGACACTTAACAACAAATAGCTCTTGTGATTGTGGAGAAAGAAAAGAAACATCTGAACACTCCATTCTCTCTCTCTCAAAAAAGGATCTGGTTCAGATCTAGCTATGGTCCATCTGGCCCTGAATAGAAAGGACAGATGTGGTTCCGATCTGTTTCGCCGGAAGCGGGTCGGATCCGACTTTGTTCAGTCCGAGCGGATCCTGGATAACGCATCGATATCGGAACAGGGCCAGATGAACAAAAACGGATCTGATTCGGATCCAATAGTTATGATCCGGGCCACCTCCTGTGCAGAAAAAAGCATCCGATCCAGAACTGAATCGGATGTATGAAATCGGATCCGGCATATACGATCTGGCCCGATTCCGGCTGCTTGCTGGCCGTGATGGCCATAACTGGCCGGGACCAAAGTACTTCCGGATCGGACCCGGTATGTTTACTGGAGTAACACTATTAAATATCAAAATCCAACTCGAACCCGCACTGACTTTTCAATCCGATGATCATCCGCGCAGACATGTCCAAGAACGCTTCATGAATAATGCTAAGGGCAAGCCGCTTACGAAGTATCACTTCCTTCTCCCTCTAGTTTCAAACTATCTATAGAAACAGATCCCCAGCCTCACCCCGGAACCTTCCTGTATCTATCCTCTTGGCGAGCGGTGAAAGAAGATTTGTGCCGTGTGTTTCAAAAAGTGCTGACAGAAGGGCACGTGATGAATGTCACGGAAACGCAGACGAGAAGACTGAAGAAGAGAGCAGCGGGTCCTTGTTTCTCCGAGGTCTCGGATAAGATGAGAGTGAGCGAGGTGACATCGTAGAGTAGTACGTGGTGCTTTGTCTCAGAATGGGGGAAGGGTATCGCTCTCATCGTAGAGTTTTTCTCAGAAGGGGGGAGGGTTGTATCCCTCTGTATTATATCAGTGCTGCACTCATCGCAGAGTAGTACGTTGTAGTTTTTCTCAGAAGGGGGGAGGGTTGTATCCCTCTGTATTATATCAGTGCTGCACTCATCGCAGAGTAGTACGTTGTAGTTTTTCTCAGAAGGGGGGAGGGTTGTATCCCTCTGTATTATATCAGTGCTGCACTCATCGCAGAGTACTACGTTGCGCTGTGTTTCCACGGCACTGGCATAACGCAGAGGTATTTTGCTGGAAAGTAGTTACACAAGCATTTTTAACACAAAGCGAGCTGTCACAATAAAGCGCGCAACACCGAGCGTGCCCAAAAACATCAACGAAAGCCATACACTGAAGAGACGAGAGGTTGACTGTTGATACTGCTGAAGAGAAATTTCCTTGTAAACGTATACCGGGACAATAAATATTCTGATTCTGATGACTTATTACTGCTCAACCACGATGTCTCGAGTCGTACTTACTGCTCAACCACGTCTCCGAGTCGTACTTACTGTTCAACCACGATGTCTCGAGTCGTACTTACTGCTCAACCACGATGTCTCGAGTCGTACCTACTGCTCAACCACGATGTCTCGAGTTGTACTTACTGCTCAACTATGATGTCTCGAGTCGTACTTACTGCTCAACCACGATGTCTTGAGTCGTACTTACTGCTCAACCACGATGTCTCGAGTTGTACTTACTGCTCAACTATGATGTCTCGAGTCGTACTTACTGCTCAACCACGATGTCTCGAGTCGTACTTACTGCTGAACCATGTCACCGAGTCGCACTTACTGCTCAACCACGATGTCTCCGGAGTCGAATTCGGATGAGACTATAAACCGCAAAAAGATCACGCACTTACGTTATTGATACTGCGGTCCCTGTTAGAGTTTATGGAAATACCGAAATAATCCAGTATGCTCTAACAGTGTGCAGATCTTGAAAGTGTTGAAGGTGGACACTATATGGAAGATATTTCGGTATCCGTTTCACCCCCGTGTTAACGCGATAGCACGTTAAAGATCCGGGTCATTCTGCCCAAAGTGCAGGTGGCAGGCTACAGCTAAACACGCATGCGCCCTGCGTATGTGGCTTTACATAAAGCGACGTGACTTGGTGCATGGTTTTCCTGTGTACACAGAACGCGCAGAGTCGGCAGCAGTTTCGCGTGGCACCGCCCATGTAACAACCAAACAGCGCTTAAGTACACCACTTCGGTGGATATTCAAAAACGCACTATAAGAAAAAAGAAGCGACAGTCATTCATTTAGAATCACATGCAACAAAAGCGCAGTGAGTCTGCTCGAAAGCGGAGAATAGCGCTATACATAAGAGCGATCATCAATCGTTGATGAGGAAGAAGAGGCGATATCGGGGCGAAACACAGTTTATCAGATCACAAACGAAAGTTGAACACGCTATGCATGCCACACATCGCTCGTTATCGAAGAGGGTGGAGATAAAATCTAACTCAGTGAATCCGGCGATGCTGTATTCTGATCTGCTCCGGGTACAGCTCTGGACAGCATAAATGCCTTCGTGCAAGCAACGAACAAACCATTACGACGCACGGTAATTCTGAAAACAGTCAAAGGGTTGAGCGCGTTTCCATTATTCTGACGAACGGATTCTTTTTTCAGATGTCGATTTATTATGACATAATAATACAGGTATAGACCAAAGGAGAGATGGAGGGGAAGGGGTGGAGGGATGGGCGGAGGGGAGCAAGCCGCAAGGAAAACAGTCCGATGACATGACCATACATGTCGTCAGTTCATCATTTAAGCGCAAGCTTAGCTGTCATTCCAGTACGCTATTTCTGCACACACACACACACACCCACCCCCACCCCCTGCCCCCATCTCCCCCGTCCCCCCCCCCTTCCCCGCCCCCCTCATCTATCTGTCTGTGCCCATACAGTCTTCCAGGTCAGCGTGAACGATTGGATGACTTTATTGCCCAAGCAGGCTACCATGCTGTCATTTATTTGAATAAGGGGATTTGTGCGATGCTGTGGTGCGTGTGTTTCGTGTGCGTCTCTCTCTCTCTCTCTCTCTCTCTCTCTCTCTCTCTCTCTCTCTCTCTCTCTCTCTCTCTCTCTCTCTCTCTCTCTCTCTCTCTCTCTCTTCCCCCCCTACATGTTTGCGTGCATGTGCGTGGTATGTATGTGTGCGCCTGTGTGTATATGTCATTGTGCCCCTGCGCACGTGTGTGTGTGTGTGTGTGTGTGTGTGTGCATGCGCGCGGAGGAAAACAGGGGAAGCAGAAGTGTATTGTTTCCTCGGACAAAGCAAACGTCCCACATAATCTCCCATGTCCATACAGCTTCAAAACTGCTTCAAAACTGCTTTTACATGAATAACACGCACAAAAAAATATTGATTACCTTTTTTATTCTGTTGAGAAATAGCATCATTCCAGACGCCTCACAAAACCAGACTGCATACAGACTCTGTAAAGAGCGCGGCTTTTCCGCAGAACACGAGCATTGTCAAATCATTTTTAAGCCGGCGTGGGCTGGCTTCTTGCTAATATATCACCCCCATTGTCAATATGTTTTCAAACATAACCAGGCAGAAGCAGGGTCTTCAGAGAAATCCGGGAATAAATCACCCCGACTTTGTATATTTGCGTGTGTGTTTGTGTGGGTGGGTGAATGTGAGTGTGTGTGTGTGTGTGTGTGTGTGTGTGTGTGTGTGTGTGTGTGTGTGTGTGTGTGTGTGTGTGTGTGTGTGTGTGTGTGCGTGCGTGTGTGGGGGGGTGGATGAGTGCGTGTTTGTGTGTGTGTGTGTGTGTGTGTGTGTGTGTGTGTGTGTGTGTGTGTGGTGTGTGTGTTGCGTGCGTGCGTGTGGGAGGGTGGATGGGTGCGTGTTTTGTGTGTGTGTGTGTGTGTGTGTGTGTGTGTGTGTGTGTGTGTGTGTGTGTGTGTGTGTGTGAGTTTACAAGTATGAACGAAGCGTCACCAGTACAAATTCCTATGCATATTAACATGTCACCGGCGAACAAATAATCATTGTATCAGCAGCGTATCCTCAGAATCATTCCCTGCTGTTGCATATCATTGTGCTCCGGCACACACGTGCCCTTTAATAACTTGTTTCGATCTTGTACTTTTTAAGCAGAAACACCTGAATACGTCGTGAAAAACTCGCTTCAAACTGCATCTGATGAGTTCTGAGTAAAGGAAATTTAAATAATAGACATACGCTTGTTACTGACCAGTTTGACTTGGTTGTGTTTGTTGGTCACTGTGTTCACTGAGTCTAGAATTATGAGCCAGCTTTTCAGATTTGCTGACTATTTTTAACTTGATTGCCGGTATTCCATGCATACCTGAATGATGTTCTACTTCATATTATATTATAAGGTTAGACCAAAAGAGGTGTAGAAGTGCGTTTAATGTGTGATTCATCCTGAGGTGAGCTGGTACGGTTGGGGGGGGGGGGGGGTGGCGTGCGTGTTTAGCTGTAATCTGGCGCCTGCATTTTTGGTAGAATGAACAGGATCTTTTACGTACTACTGCTAAGAGCTATCAGTGCTCTCCCCAAAAGTCTTAATACAGCAGGACTTAGGCGGATTTATCAGGGCAAAAAAACAAGTCATCAAATCAGGAGCAACGGTCGTATTCACTAGCTTGACGAGCCACGTTGTAACAGACTGTAGACACCTCTCACTGTCGAGTCCATGGCCCGCAGTTCGGTTCCACGGACGCAGAGGTATGATAGCTACCCTCTATTATGAGCCCAGAGCACACTCCGAGCATCGCTTTCCGGCATTTTCCTCCAAACTCTGCCAGGACTGGTTACGCCACTGAAAGGGCACTCTTTATCCCAGCCCTGCTGTCCACCGACACTGTCAACACCCTCCGACTCTAATGCGACTGTGGAGGCAAAATAGCGTCCAAGCACGCACGTAAGCATGAGGCGCGTCCGCCCCGGGAACAGGTTCCGTCTTGATTGAAATTATTTTGCTGGCGTAAGCCACGTGGGCCGTTATTAAAGAAACGCCTAATATTATTTGAGTTTCTGTTACAAACTTTCATTGGTGCTCAGATGGCAGTAAGTTTGTAACAGAAACTCAAATAATATTAGGCGTTTCTTTAATAACGGCCCACGTGGCTGATTGCTGCTCAGATGGCAGTAAAACTGTCCGTTAGCTGAGAGTTTTCGGAGACCTATGGCGTAATAAGTTATGGCAGTGGTTGGAGGAAGGATGTCGTAAACCAGTGCTTGGAGTTTGATCCCAGAGCTGACAAATGTTCTCCCAATAAAGCTGGAGTAGGTAAGACCGTAGCCCTGCGTGCTTCGCCCAATGTCAGGAACAGTGCTCCCATTTTATCATCCTTGACCTAATTTCGACCCTCCGGTTTAACTCGCCTACATATTCTTTTCCTTCAGATCCTTTCCCTACTTCCTCCCTGATGTAACCGTACTGGTTGACTGGGCGTAAACCCCAAACGTTATTTACTTACTTTCCCTACTTTTAAATTGCCAATTTTGGCTAAAGCAGCTTCCCGTGTGGCCGCGGAATAAAATAGGTCGCGGGTGCTCGTCGTCTCAACCGTTTGATGCAGGTTCGATCCCGTGTTGAGCGACTGCGGAATGTAAACAAGCTCCAAAACATGTGAGACTGCGTATTGCAACAGTAAATGAGACGTTTTTTTTCTTCAGATTTTAAAGACTGTTCTTTATTACCGTTCAGTCCACACGGCGGGTATAGCTTTGGGGTTCCTTCTGTGGGAAATGCTATGCTTCTGTCAGTTGTATTTAGGTGAACACGTAATTAAGGTATGCTTGTTACTGGCCGCTTTTGACTTGGTTGTGCTTGCTGTTGACTGTGTTGTGTCCGGAACTGTGATCCAAGTGTTGATTTGTGATTTACCGACGTGTTTAAACTGTTGAAAAAGAATGTTGACCGTATGTATGCGGTTGACGGGACGTTAAAATCCAGAGGCTAAATAACTAACCGAACCCATGGCCGACACTTGTTAAACTGCTGGCGTCGCCTTTTTCCTTGCACGCAGTTCATGCTCCATGCACGCATGCCTGAATGCCGGCATTCCACGCATACCTGATTGCATGCATTCCACGGATACCTAATTGCCGACATTCCACGGATACCTGATTGCCGATATTCCAGATACCAGATTGCTGATATTCCACGGGTACCTGATTGCCGATATTCCACGCATACCTGATTGACTGCATTCCACGCATGCCTAAATGCCTGCATTCCACGCATACCTGAATATTCTACATCCTGTTTTATAGTATTAGATTAGACCAAAAGAGGATAGGCTGTGGAGGGGTTTGGGGTGGGAGGGTGGGGGTGGAGCTGAATGATCATTTAATTGCACCGAGTCCTGTGAAGAGTGGACCTTAATGTCTGCATCAGCAGTAACCCTATCTTTTTTTTTCTTTTCTTTTTTTGAATGAGTAAATAGTTGCCTGAAATCAATGAGAACTCAACGTAGAAACACAAAAATCGTTGGGCAGCAGACAAAAGATCATTTACCGTATATGTATCCCATTCCAGTTTGTAACGATAATTTACAGTATATTTATCCCATTTCACTTTGTTGCTTTGTTCAGTATTCGCGAAGGAGGTCAAGGCCAGGTTTTCCACTTTGCTTTGTCACAGAATCTGCAGCAAACTAGCATTGCTTTGAGGGAGACATCGACGGTTTTACATTTTCTAATACACACGATGTATTTTTTTTCTTCGATTCTGCTCTGTCAGATTAATAGCACAGACCGCGTCAGAAAAGTTGTTTCATGTATGTGTGTGTGTTGTGATTGTGTTGTTGTCATCGTCATTGTCGTTGTCGTTGTTGTTGTTGTTATTGTTTGTTCATTTGCCCAGTGTACAAAAAAGATTTGTTGAAACTGAACTGTGGGTGGGCTTTGTGTGTGTTGGGAGGGGGGGGGGGGCGGTCTTTTGGTTTTTTTCAAATCCTACCTTAACTTCAACGTTGAATTGAAATATTGTTTCTTTATGCTGAGAGGATTATGGACTATGGTAAAATGGAGTTGAATGAAGAAAGCAGCCTCAAGCAGTCTCCCTTTGAAACCCGCGGTACCGTACATTTTCTTCATTTAAAGTGCCTGGTATAGTGTTAACCTCAAACAGTCCCCCTCCCTCCCTACAGGTTGGATTGGCCCCAAAAATCATTACTACATTTGGCTTTTCTGTCTTGTTCCTCATTCATGACTGCATGTGGCTATATATTACCAACAGCAGAAAACCTACTACACATAGCCTTTCTGCCCTCTTTCTGATTTATGACTGCACGTGGCTATATATTACCAACAGCAGAAAACCTACTACACATAGCCTTTCTGCCCTCTTCCTGATTTATGACTGCACGTGGCTATATATTACCAACAACAGAAAACTTACTACACATAGCCTCTTTGTCTTGTTCCTAACGTAGTTAGTACCAACAACAGAAAACCGGATCGGACCGCAGACATCAAATACGACCTTCCCAGTTTGGAAGATTTCACGCATTATCCCAAATCACAGATTATTTCGTGCCCGATCGATAGCAAGGCAGTTATTTGTGGCATTACCTGGCCTGTGTCTCCCCAGCCGCTGCAACTGGCCAACAAGCGAGAGAAACCCCAGCTTGCACAGCATGTTGTCAGCACGTGCATCACTCGCAGATCGACATAACCTTATTTACGAACGGAGGAAGCGCCGGCCATCGCAGTTCTTTGATTCTTCACGCAAATCACCTGCAGTGAAGCTGTCACTGCCATCGATCCGGCCACCCTCCGCTGATCTTTCGGGCTGGCGGCAGGAACAGTTCACTAGTTGTATGGTTTTCAGGTGTGGGTGTGGAGGAGGGGGGAAGTGGCGGGAGGTGGGGTTGGGGGGAGTCATCAGCAACTCTTCAGTGGTTGTTTTGGTTTTATGGTACCATCCGCGATACCTAGGACATTTATTTACCATGACCAGAGCCTCATTTAGCCCTGAACTATTCGTTACCTGTTACGTTGTCCGTAAGAATTTCGTTTCGTTTTCCATGCCGCCGCAAACACCAACAGACTATTGTGGAGGCGCCGCCATTGTGTCACGTAGCAGCTAGTGGAGCTTCTTTGACTGCCTGTTTATATGTGAATGCACGGTCACGGTGACCAACCCCTAACTTCTGTGATCCTCGCCTTTTTGATTGTTTTTCTCTCTCTCTCTCTCTCTCTGAAATAAATGCGATAGCATTGTTGTTCCTGAAAATGTGTGTGTGTGTGTGTGTGTGTGTGTGTGTGTGTGTGTGTGTGTGTGTGTGTGTGTGTGTGTGTGTGTGTGAATGCATGCATGTGTGTGTGCATGCATGTGTGTGTGCATGCGTGCATGTGTGTGTGCATGCATGATGCATGTGTGTGTGTGTGTGTGGGGGGGGGGGGGGTGCGTGTGTGCATGTGCATGTCTGCGCGTGCGTGCTCGTGTGTGTGTAAAACACACGACACTGGTCCTTTGAAGAGAAGTCTGCAAGCGTTGTATGACCTCTGCCTTTGGTTGTCTATGGGCGCCGTTATTGTTCACGCCTTCCACAGAAGAGCCCAGATGATGAATAATTGAAGACATACTGTACTCTTGAATGAAGAAGGTGACCAATGCTTCCAGCAAGAAAGGTGGTCACAGGGCCGAAGACAATAAAAAGTACTAAGCTGAGGAGGAGCTTGGGGAGGAATTAATGTAAAGCCCTATGACAGAACGAACACAGAAGAGACAAGCGGAAGCGAAGTACGAGGATTTCGAGTAAACCCCTTCATCCGCAGTTCACGCAGAAAAAGACGGGTTGGAGCATTAACACGTCCGATCGGTAATTGAACAATCGGTGTTTTTCAGTTAATTTATCTGAACTTAATCGGCGTGCCTTGTCATCCCCTCGTCAAAATTATGAAGGAAGGGGAGAGAATCAAGTACAGATCCTTGCCGATGGGTTGGGCTACGGAATGGAAACAAAACAAACTGAAGACAAAAACGTATGCGATAGCCTGGATGCGACATACTTCAAAGGGAAAATAAAAGAAATCGTATACTGTAGGAAGGAGATGAAGGGAATTAGAGACAGAAACGTGGCCGATGGATTGCACAAGGTATACTGTGGGAGGGAGTAGACGGAAAGCTTTTGTTCTTCGATGTCTTGGCAAGGGCATGTACCGTTAAATGAAAACAAAATATCAAATCGATATTCAGTGTCTGATTCTATCTCCTCTTCCCTGCTGATTTTTTTTTCTTTCTTTTTTTCTTTTCTCTCCCTTTTTTTTCTTTTCTTCTTTTCTTTTACGATTCCTCTGCACTGTGTGATTACTGGTTGTGTGTTGAACCAAAGTTATGTGTGTGTGTGTGTGTGTGTGTGTGTGTGTGTGTGTGTGTGTGTGTGTGTGTGTGTGTGTGTGTGTGTGTGCGCGTGCATGTGTGCGTGCGTACATGCGTGCGTCCGTGCGTGTTTGTGATATATATGTGTGTGCATGTGTGCGTGTTTGTGTGTACATGTGTGTGTGCGTGTGTGCGTGTTTGTGTGTGTGTGTGTGTGTGTGTGTGTGTGTGTGTGTGTGTGTGTGTGTGTGTGTGTGTGTGTGAATAATATGTCTCTAGGGACAAGATTTAGCGCTTTAAAAATATTTTTTATTATTATTATTCGTCCTGAGGCGACATGTGCTGTTGACGGGACGTAAATATCCAAGAACCAATCGATAGGCCCGTGGCGGTTGACTGAGTGTTGCATGCCACATAACCAGCTACCTACGTGCTCGCACACAACGCGAGTCGGTTGATGTGGGGCGCTGACGAGAAGAAAGAAAAAAAATCAGTCATGTTTCATATAAAATCTTGAAGGCTTTTCGGAGAGCAGAACCTGTCATTTGCAATTTTTGTTTATAACCTCTTCTCACCTGTAGACAAAGCACGGTTTCAAGCGGACAATCCAATACTATAAAACGCTGAATGGCGGGATTGGAACTTTTGTCTGGAATGTCATAGAGTCCGCGGTCAAGTGCCGGGGAGCATGAACTGCGCGCGCTGAAAGAGTTCTTGTCCGCAGTTTAACGCGTGGGGGCAAGGGGGCCACGGACTCTGTCTCCAGTCCATTAAAAAAAACAAAAAAAAAACACCAGCGTAGAGATCTGCACGCTGAAGCCGTAAGAACTCCGTATTTCTATGTCAGGCATCGCTGAGTTCCTACAAGCAATAGATGGAGGTAAATAGCTGAAGATGCTTATAGTCAATATGGGGCCGGAAGAAATCGAAACACTTCTCTTCTCGGACCAGGTGGCGAGTACCCAGAAACTCTTGTGGTTAAACATGTTGCCGCAATCCCAGAAAACACACACACCCTTCCACCCCCCCCCCCCCCCCCCCCCCTCTTTCGCCCGAAGAGACTAGAGTGGGTCAAAATACAGGTTTTCATACTGCCACTACAGCCAGAAATTCTTCCTTTCAGATTCCCGCATTTCCACTTCATTGCAATAGAGGTTGTTGTTGTTATTTTGTGTGTGCGCTTTTTGTTTCTTTGTTTTATTGTTATTTTGTTTGTTGTTTGCTTCTTTGTTTTCCCTCCAAATACTCTTCAAACACGAAGTGCACGCGTATGGCTGCAATAAATGAGACTTTTATTTTTGGTGTGATGGATTCTGTTCCTCCCAGATAGGACCTTTGTGACTGACCGGGTGTTCAGCAGCAATCACTGACCCTACCAGTCCCACGTCCCCGCTGTCATTTTACACCACCGGATAGTCCAAGTAAGCACGATCTTCTAGGAACCAGCTTAATTCGTAGTTCAGTTCAGGTTAAGATGATGTGTGTGCCTGGGAAGAGCCATATGCGCTCCACTTCTGTCTCTCCGAAGTTTCCCCAGCGTAACTCTGTAATTATTTTGATAGTTTGGCTACAGCGAGTTCAGGTCCAGACTACCCTGTTCTCATATCAGCGCAAACATACAGGAAAATCTTGATATGAAAAAACAAACAAGTATCGCACCAGAGCTGACTAGCTCCCATTGCATGGCCACAGAGGGTGAAGTGGGGGCACTCTGTGTCAATACTGACGGACATAGAATTCTGGTCCGCTAAAAACGTTTTGTAGAGTCCTATATTGATTTCGTAAGGCTGCAACGTTTTTTCCTCGATGGAGTTAAATTGTTTGGAACCCATCTCACACGAGCACTTCGATCCAATAAATTACACTTAGATTGATGCTTTTTCTTCTCCCCCCCCCCCCCCCCTCTCTCTCTCTCTCTCACACACACACACACATCCGGGGGGCTACTGTGGATGCAGAAATTAAGGTCTTCTCTGTTGAAAACCCAGAGCTGACAAATGTTCCCCCTCTAAAGCCTGGAGTATATCAAAAATAGCCATGCATGCTTTGCCACTGCCAGAAATTTCTTCCTTGTTCTGCTTTCTACATTTCCGGCCCATTCGACTTCATTAGTTCCAAATCCTCTCGCTACTTTTTAATTGCGTGGAGGTGGCCGTCCTGGGCTTCCCGTCCCTGATAGTCCGTACTGTCACTGTGGACGTAGAGTAACACTGAACAAGGCCTGTCAGAGCGCACGAGCTGTGTGAAAGTGGAGGTGGCCGCCCTGGGCTCCCCGTCCCTAATAGTCCGTACGGTCTCTGTGGACGTAAAACAATACTGAACTCGAACTCGCGAGATAATAGCGAGTCAGACGAGTTTATGATTTCATAAATTCTGTACCCTGAGTTGAGTCCACACAGTGCATATAATTATGTGGTAGTTCATGCCTGGAAAATGTGTTACCTGTGATAAATTCCATTTAGATTGATGATCCTCCCTCACTCTGTGTCTCTGTCTCTCTCTGTCACCCGAGGGAGGCTGCTAAAGCAGAAATTAAGGTGCTTCACTCGTTCTGAGGTGACCTTGTGTTGTTGACAGGACGTACACATCCAAGAACTAACTTGTTGTTTGTTGTGTTTTACGTGAAACAAAACCCGGAAACAAGGATGACTGCTAGTGTTTTGAAACAAGACACAAACACATAAAGGGTTAAAAAAAAAAAAACCAAAAAACACACACACGCTATCTTAATATGACGAAAAAAAACATGCGCGAAGTTTCGGAGTAAGCCCCTTTTTAAAGCGACAAAACAGCAGTTAAAGGATAATAAACGAAAATTGTGTACTTATCCGGTTCCGTTTGGGGTATGCTGATTGCCTGAATTGTTTGGAAGAATCTGTTAATGACTTGATTGCGATTGCCATTCATTGTGTTGTATCCGGAGCTGTGGTCTGGCTTTTTGCTCATGATTTGGCGATTATTTTTAACTGATATAAAATAAATGTCAGTGTGTGATTCGTACTGAGGTGACTATGCGGTTGACGGGACGTTAAACTCCAAGAACTAACTGGTTGTGTTGTGTCTAAAATTGTGAGAGATCTGTTTACTTGTGATTTGGTGACTGTTTCGAACTGGAATAAGCTAGGTGTGGATGTTTGGTTCTTCCTGAGGTGACCCGATGCGGTTTGACGAGACGTTAAAATCCGAGAACTATCTTTTTTGCCTCCTCCTCCTCCGTCTTCTTGTTCTTGTTCTTGTTCTTCTTCTTCTTCAGTGCAGAGTAAATCATCTCATGATCAGCAATAGCCTAATGCTTAATACACCTACTTAGTACCATAATCGGAAATACTATTTGTTCCAAAGTACCAACAGCTGACACTTACGTGGCTACAGTGAGACGCGAGATTAGTTAATAAATTATCCGACGTGAAATAATGCGGTCAATATCCACTGTTTTACCATGTCCCAAAAAACCGTCAAAACATTTCCGGCGGGAAAAAAGGGAGGAAAACAAAAAAATAAAAACAAAACCAGAAAAGCACTGTAAAATCAGACTTGTTGAAAGTGCCGGAGGACTAGACTAGAAGGCCGCGGAGGCACTGGCTAGTTACGGCCTTTAAGGTCTTTATTACGGAGCACAAGATGAAACCATAAGCCCTCCATCAATATTGATATTTTGCTTTCTTAATGGATCTGGCGGGGATTTAGGAAGGGGCCACATTTGGTAAGCATTATATGCATTGATTTGCTGCTCAGAGGCCGGTTTCCCAACACGGAGGCGGGATGCGAAGGCCGAGGATAGACAGAACGGGATGTTGCGAGGCCCATGCACAAAAATATTTGCTGCTCGGAGGCCGGTTTGCCCAGAGTGAGGCTGAAGAGAGATGGAAGCGGATGTTGCGAGGCCCATGCAGAAAGTTTTGGTCCTCGGAGGCCGGTTTTCCAAGACGGAGGGGAGATATGTGGCGAGAGGAGAGATAGGACAAGGAAGAAATTACCGGCAGTGGGCGAAGCATGCAAGGCTATATTCTGACCAGCTCGAGACTTTAAAAGGAGAATTTTGTTAGCTCTGTTTTCTCAGCAGAGGGGACCGTAATTTCTGTTTAATTGATGTTTTGTAACTTGAAAAAGGGGATTGCCCCGAAAATTCGCATGTTGTGTTTTGTGTTAACAACTAGAGTCCTTTTTAACCTTTTTTGTGTTTGGATCTTAATTTCTGTGTTCGCGGTTCCCCAGTGCAGGCGACGGAGACAGTAAGGTTTCATCGGGGTGAGCCAGGACTGAAGGAGCCAGCTGTTCGTGACGTGCCTGTCACTCTCCAATCCACCACTTACTCGGCTAACGGCTCAATTGGGCCCAGCCTCCGCCGCTCAACTTCAAACTGGAACACAACATTCGGGATGCGACATTAACAGCTCCATTCCATCTCCCTCTGCTCCCCCACCTCCTCCCCGCGCTCCAATCCTGCTCACCCCCCCCCCCCCCCCACCCCACCGTCCCCCTACCCACCCCCACCAACTCCCGCCACCTCTACCACTTACCCCCACCCCACCCCCCCCCCACACCCCCGTCCCGCCTCCCCTTCCTTCCCCGTGTTCTGCTAACCGACTGCAAGGCAAACGTCTCGAGGGAGAGACTGTACGTATCAACCGGCACCCTACCCTGACCTACCCAGCCCCACATTACCCGGCTCTAGCGTTGAAAGGTTCTAAGTGGTATATATGGTTCCAGACGGTTGGCAAGCTTTTTTCACGAGGAAAGGGGATGGAGGGGTAGGGGGAAGGGAGGTGCGTCGGCTTGGGATATGGGATACAACGTTGGTGTCGAAGTTAAAAGGAAATATTCGCTTCTCATGTTATTTATTTGCTTATCTTTCCGTAGTAATAATGATGAAGACCGTGGTAGTTTCTCATCTTCCACACACACACACACATACACACACACAGAGGTATGAATTTGGCTTTCCAAATATTGTCGAAGTACACATTTTTAGCAAGTCTCAGTACATCTCACGTATTTCGTATTTTACGTCCTTATGTGTTGTAAAAACAGTATGTTTTTTTCTCCTACATTGTGACTAAAACACTCGGCTGCTGATTACTAATAGGCGCAACTTTTGCGGTGACGGGAAAATGAGTGAAATCTCCTAAATTTTGTTCGTAAAACGACTCATTTTCCCGTCACCGCAAATTTTGCGTCTATTACTAATCCTCAGCCGAGTGTTTTAGTGTTATTAGTATCCCTGTTGCTTGATTACGAAGTGTAGTATATATTTCTGATTTGTGGGATTTCCCGTGTTGTGTCTGGACTGAATTACTTTGAAGATCTGAGTTTGGTATAGTTTCACACATATAAAGAGTGGACTTATGACAGTGTTAGTCTTTTTTTACACACGCAAAGAGTGGACTTACGACAGTGTTAGTCTAGTTTTACACATGCAAAGAGTGGACTTACGACTGTGTTAGTCTAGTGGTTACTAACCGACTACATACAAATTTCGGCAGGCAGTCGTTTGTGTAACGTTTAGCTTTAGGCACCATTCTACATATGCTTCGATTATGCGTATTACAAGAGAGGGAAAATTTTGCGTTTGAAATTGTTCCTAGAATCGCATGATTGGTAGTGCCCCCCCCCCCCCCCCCCCACCCCGGCCTTTCCCACCTTCCCGGCTCATCCTCTAAAGGTCTACTAACTGTCTTCCATCTGAGGAATGAATTTAACTGTTTTTGATTTAAAAACAAAACAGACCAAAAACACTGGTTTCGGTCGTTGCTTTTTCATCTGTTGTTCTTGCTTGCTGTCGCCCTGATACAACCGTACTCGTTGACCGGGCGTAAAACACCAGGTTACTTACTTACTCTTGCTTGCTGTTGCTGTTTTATTGTCTTTTTGTTTCTTTCCGTCTTTCTTTTTTTCTGATTCTTTGAGGACCATATTTGGACCGAGGATCTTCTGCGACAGATCTTTTCCCCGCCCGCCACACACACACATTCCCGATGGAAACATAACGTCCAACCACAGGGCTGTCGCATTGCCTCTTTCGGTTACTTTGCTCCAGATACCTTTGGCACTAATAACGGTCCCTCGGCCCAAAACCGCCATCGTCGTTAAAAGCCCCGGCGGTGCCCGACAACATCGACCGGTCTGCAGGCGACGGACGAAGATAAAGTAAGGTGACGGGGCAGCCCCGTCTGACGCGATCTCTGGCAGATGAAGACGCTAATTCTTGAACTGCGTGCCCCATCCGGAGCAGTAAGCTTAGGGCTACGGCAACTTATTGACGCATTAGACCGTGACGTCCGTGGGGGGTTGGGGGGTGGGGGTACGTCCAGGTGACAGGAAGTGACAGTGGAATAAATGTTTTGGGGGGCTCAACTTCTGTGGAAGCCAGGGCACGGACAGACCTTTCGACACAGTTCCCTCCCAGACAGTTAAGGTCGCAAAGGGCACAGGGAACGGACAAATTGCCCGTTAGTGCCCTACGAGGCACAGAACACTAAGACAGTTAAGGTCGTCCAGGGCACCGACAGTTAAGGTCGTTCGCACAGGGCACAGACAGTTAAGGTCGTTCGCACAGGGCACAGACAGTTAAGGTCATTCGCACAGGGCACAGACAGTTAAGATCATTGGCACAGGACACACATAGACAGGGTTGTTCGCACAGGGCACGGACAGTTGAGGTCATGCAGGGCACAGACAGTTAAGGTCGTGCAGAGCACAGACAGCTAAGGCCGGTCGCACAGGGCACTGACAGTTAAGGTTGGTCGCACGGGGCACAGACAGTTAATGTCGTTCACACAGGGCACAGACAGTTAAGATCATTCGCACAGGGCACAGACAGTTAATGTCGTTCACACAGGGCACATACAGTTAAGGTCATTGGCACAGGACACACACAGACGGTTGTTCGCACAGGGCACGGACAGTTGAGGTCATGCAGGGCACAGACAGTTAAGGTCGTGCAGAGCACAGACAGCTAAGGCCGGTCTCACAGGGCACTGACAGTTAAGGTTGGTCGCACGGGTCACAGACAGTTAAGGTCGTTCACATAGGGCACAGACAGTTACGGTCGCTCGCACAGGGCACAAACCGCTGCCGGGGAAGGGGCAGAGGCGGTTTTCACTGGATTGGGATCTCCAGCTGCTGGTTCTTTTCCTTCTTTTCCGCTGTATCTGGGAGTTTCCCCACTACCGGATGAGAGTTTGCACGTCCACGTTTATTTCCATGCATTTTTATATGTATGTGTATAATACACAAAAGAGCTAGATCACCATTTCAGACTTGTCCTACCACATAAGCGGAGTTGCAGGATGGAACCGGTCAAGCCAGACGCCTCGATGAAAACCTAATAAAACAAAACGAGGCCCACAGCGCTCGTGCAGAATCAACACAGGGTCAGTCGAAATGGGTAACACAAGTACAACAGTGAAGACCTGAGTCGCCTGCGGTCACTCTCTCCTGGCATGCGTGTAAATACAAGGTACATAAACTCCACCAGAGGTATATATTACAGAGATGTACCTCTAGTGGAATTTGTGTACCTTGTATCCACACGCATGCCAGGTTCGAGTTACCGTAGGCCACTCAGGTCTTTGTTGTTGTACTTGTGTTACGAAGATGTACCTCTGGTGGAGTTTATGTACCTTGTATTTACACGCATGCCAGGTGAGAGTTACCGTAGGCGACTCGGGTCACTGTTGTTGTACTTGGTATTTCGAGCGCTCATTAACTACCATGTGCGTTGATTCTAACAACAAAGTTAATTAACTCAGCCATTAGGCGTAGGGTGGGGTTGCAGAAAACGGAAGCCGTCGACACAGGTAGGTAATTATGATTTATTGCCGTTTCCCGAACTCAAAAAACGTTGACACTGTCGACAGCTGCAGTGGGGCCTGTTGCCGGTGTCTCAACGTAAAACGTCCAGGTTACTGACAATGAATTACTGTAAAACAAAAGAAAACCGAACACACACACGCACGCACGCACGCACGCACGCACGCACAGAGGGAAGGGAACACATGCACGCACATAGACACAGCACATGACACCAAGACACACACACACACACACACACACACACACACACACACACACACACACACACACACACACACACACACACACGCACACACACACAGTCAGTCGGCTCTCGTAACACCGACATCCTGGATCAGAGCGGGGTGTGGCGACACAACGTGTCTAGTCAATTTCACGTGCCCCCGTGACAAATGTCGTGCAGCGGATGAGTTTCTCTCGTCTTATTATTTTTATTTATTTTTCACTGTCTGTCTTTTAGAGGCATTTCTTGTCAAACATCCCATCGTCCCATTAATTGGACAGTTTTATTTTATGTCAGGATTAAATGTAGCCTGATGCAATTGTGAAAGCAAAATGAGGGGACTACTTGTGCCATTCGCGGAAGTATCAGGAGGTGCACTGAGGCGCACAGTTGTCGTCTGCGCGGAGGTCAGTTCGACTAAGTAACGGCAAAACAAACTGCAAGGTTAGTTGAAATAAGTCTGTAGAATGAAGACAGTACAACAAAACATGTGCATTATATATGCAGGTGCATTATATTCAGGTTGTTCACAGATTTGGATTACATCTTTGGTTACCTAAATGAAATCAACATTTTTGGTAACTAAAGTCTTTACATTTTGGATCTAATCTTTTACTCGCTTTTTACCTGTGTTTTTCATTGACAACGTGGTAAATTTATTACCTAGATATTTTAGAATGTATTGCAGTCTAATCAAATGTATTTCACTGATGTAACCGCCATGGTTGACTGCAAATGGGCATTAAAAACCAATTATCTGGCCAGTAAATGCATGCTGCCCATGCCACACTCGTTTGTTTACAGAAATTTAGTTTCGAGAGACAGACGGTGACTAGGTTCGTTAATGCTGAGCCAACGTTTGTAAGACGGATACTGGTATAATAAATGCCACAGTAGGGAGATATGTAGTATTGTCATAAGTGTACATGAATCCTTGCGTGTGATATGACACCCATTGTACAGGCACCATGACTTTACAGGTAGGTCCTATTTGAGCAGAGCATTCGTCTCTCTCTCTCTCTCTCTCTCTCTCTCTCTCTCTCTCTCTCTCTCTCTCTCTCTCTCTCTCTCTCTCTCTTTCTTTGTCTGTCTGTCTGTGACTGGCGAGAGATTGCATGTTTACTGAACATGAGTAGTCGTGTTCCTCACAGTGGGGGAAAGTGTCAAAATAAACTGATGTATATCCTACGTTACAATTTTCCACCAGTTACCGCCAGAATTATACCATCTGGATTAAGCTTCATTGACAAGTAATCAGTGTTGACTCTAGTACAGCTGTCAGTCTGATAGTAGCAGTTCCATGTGGTAACCTATCACTTTCAAAGCATCTCCAACGATCTTTAAAATCAGTGTCTTTGTGCCATAAACCGAAGTTTTTATTGCTCAGTGAACGACAAAATTCAATCCTAGATGTGGATACAAAGCAAGAGAGCGACAGCGTCAAGCGGGTTCTTTGCGCGTATGTTTGTTTGTCTCAGGGTGGAAGTTGGTGAGGGTGGGGAGCACATGTAAGGGGTTTGAACCCTAACATTCTCTCCGTCCGTTTGAGGCAGCACCGCCGCAAGCCATCAGCACAGTAATCTTCCGCTCTTCAGAGGAATCCTTTTTGCTGTAAGACGGTGCGAAAAAGCCGCTGCGGTTAGAGAAAGAAAAAGAAAAAAGTCTAGCAGGAAAATTCTTCACGAAAAAACAACAACAACAACAAAATCGACACTAAGACAAGTTTACTCCCCTAGAGCTCGCTCACTGGTGCGCAGTAAGAGACACTTGGTCGTCGTTCTTTTTTCAGTCCCGCCGTCTTTGAGGGCTCCTCTCTCAGCCCGCCTCGGCACACACGCCTGGCGCGGTAAATCAGAACTCAATAAGCAGGAGCAGGGGTGATTGGTGATTGGAAGTGCATGTCAGGTTAGCGCGAAGTTGTTACAGACAGCTGAAGCAGGATGTGGTAAGTGGATCGATCGCAGCGTTCTCGCTCTGTGTATAATTATGTTATATGGGCCCTACATAGCGTGTCTGCTTGCTGTCACTGGCCATGCGTGTGGCCGAGTGGTGATGGTGGTGGTGAGTGTGTGTGTGTGTGTGTGTGTGTGTGTGTGTGTGTGTGTGTGTGTGTGTGTGTGTGTGTGTGTGTGTGTGTGTGCGTGCGTGTGTGTGTGTGTGCTCTGCATTCTGCCTCTGTGTACATGTTATATGGGTCCTAAATTGCGTACCAGCTTGTTATTGGCGAAAGACACTTTTGTTTTTTGGAACGGTTTCATTCAGAATTTCGTCAATAAATGACCACGGTCAACAACGGACATTTACTGCGGTGAGCTGTGCATCTGATCCTGCCAGCTCGCTGCGCGCACCGCTGTTGAAAGTAATTTACAGTCAGTCTTACCGCGTAATGCTTTGTGTTCCTCTATGAGGCCTTGCATCTGTCTGGGCTGGGCAACGAGCAGCTCGCGTGTGTCAGGTTTATAGATGTATTCGTATTACCTTTACCTTTTGCCCTGATGTAACCGTCATGGTTGACTAGGCCGCCCGCGTTAAAAACCTAATTTCCATTCCACTTTCACTTTATATAAGAACATACATAATTATAATGTTTTCTCATTCATGTTTTGTTAAAAGGTGACAGTTCTGTCGTGGTTGACTGGGCGTTAAAAACCTAATTTCCATTCCACCTTCGCTTTGCATTAGAACACACATGATTATTATGCTTTCACATTCATATTTTGTTAAAAGATGACAGAGCTGTTACAGTTATCCTTTCCTTCCCAAACAATGTATTTAGACAGCTTCGCTCCTAAACTGCAAGCTACTGTTGCTCGCGCTCCCGTTTATGTTGTACCGCGTTCAACACAGTCTTGAATAATTTCCTGTTGAAACCACAGTGATTCTGACATGCTTATGGCAAAGTGACCGCAACAAACTGCACTCTAGCTGTGCTTAGAAGAGAAATCAATGGCAACGGCCACGCCTTCGGGTTGATGGTCCCAATCAGGATTATTTCCCGTGGGAAAATCGGGTCGGTTTCCACCAAGAAAGTCAATTCCGACAGAGCCGTGCTAATAAGTCTGTTGATTAAGCCGGAGTTTCCGCAGAATACTGACTGACAGGACAACGGAAGCCTCGGGCTTTCTCTGATTCCTTACGTATCTGCGATTGTAGTACACAGCGTGAAACAATGCACACAAATCAAAGCATTTCGCCCTCTACCAATGCATACTAATTGATTAGATACGTTGTTGCCTCACTGTCACTCATTCAAACACACACACACACACACACACACACACACACACACACACACACACACACACACACACTTCATCAAACGACAAATCAAAGTCCGGATTCCCGTCTCGTGCCGCACGCCACCGTGTGTCCGTGTTTCAAACGGCCGGTACAACAACCGAAAAGTGTCAAGCTGAGTGACCCGGAAGGGAGAGACACAGAAAAGCAACATTTCTCACAGCAGGCCAAACACACAGACATTTAAATTCTGATCTACTCCACACTCATAAGAGGGTACTTTGGTAGTCCTGGATTCCAGCATGGGGGAAGCTTAATGTTCGCTTTCGTGGTGTCCCACTGCGAGGACAAGGGAAGGCGTGTTTAAATGATTCTCTCTCTCTCTCTCTCTCTCTCTCTCTCTCTCTCTCTCTCTCTCTCTCTCTCTCTCTTCTCTCTGCCCCGATTACTTGTATTCTTGTTTGAAATATTGAGCGTTGCTGTGTTTGTCATCAGGGACAGATTTGTAAAAAAAAAAAAAGCCGGCTTGTGCTTAAATCTTTATCCTAGTATATTAAAATATTATTTTCTCTGTCTCTGTCTCTCTGTGACTCTCTTTGTCTCTGTCTGTCTGTCCCCCCCCCCCCCCCTTTCATGTTGTATGTGCTGAATTTGGAAAATGTACATTTAAAGAAATTGTAAGTGCATAGATCCTCTGCGTGTTAGGCGCTCTACTGTCCATTATTATGATTATGCTGCGGATGGTGAGCGTTGAAGAGACCAGGTTAGACTGTTCCAGAACAATGGAAATTGTCTTTGGAATCAGACACGCAAAACGGTTAAAAAGAATGCTAACTTTAATGGGCTCACGCAAAATATGATCGTCATTACATCACGCCAATTTCACTTACACGTCGCTGTCATGCCAGCATTCTTCCAGAAACTCAAGGCAGTGAGGCCACAAACCGTGACAGGATAAGTATATATATACTAGTTTCGATTATCATCGTTTAACTGTTGTCATTTTCAAAACGGGGCTTACCCCGAAAATCTGCACACATTTTAAGTGTCCCATAAAATTAGAACGCTAGCTGTCAACCCTGTTTGAATTTATATCTGTATAATTGTTGTTTTTTGTTAGTTTTTTTGGTGGTTTCTGTTGGTTTTTTATGGGGTGTGTGTGTGTGTGTGTGTGTGTGTGTGTGTGTGTGTGTGTGCGTGTGTGTGTGCGTGCGTGCGTGCGTGCGTGCGTGCGTGCGTGCGTGCGTGCGTTCCTGCCTGCGCCTGCCTGCCTGCCTGCCTGCCTGCCTGCCTGCGTGTGTGTTTGTGTGTGTGTGTGTGTGGTTTGTTGTTGCTGCTGCTGTTGTTTTGGGGAGTTGAGGGGCGGGGGTCTGTGGCTCGCTAATTATCTGCCTTTGATTATTGATTCTAAGGAAAGGCGGTCTTGATAAGCTTAATTAGAACCTCACGAACGACTTGGCGTTGCTTGCGCATGCGTGCGGGCACAGTTTTTACTCGCGTGCCTGCTACGGGCTAGTTACGCCGCTAACTGATGGCCCCCTTGAGTCTTACTGCTCCTTTTTACGTCTGTTACATAGTTAAGCCTGTTACAAGGTCACAGCTGTACATAGTGACTGCCGCGCACAGCTCTAGTCGACACCATTCTACTGAAAAGAGTTACATCAAAATATTGTATGTTTGTTGCAGGTCACTGCTAGACGTGTCACTGACATAATACCTTATTGTCTTGTAAAAGAAAACTTGGCTGACACGCTTATAACGAGGTTACACCATGTGGCTGACACGCGTTGTGAATACCATGACTGGTACACTGACTATCCTGTCTGTTACATTGTTACAGCTCTGGCTGATAGCCTATTCCAAGACAGGGGTTACACCATCGCAGTGATTGACACGCCTGTTGCAGCGTTACAGCTGTGACTGACATGCCTGGTACAGGGTTGCCGGTGTGACTGACACGCTTGTTACAAAATTACGGCTGTGATTAACACGCACCTGTAACAAAGTTGCCGCTGTGATGGACACATCTGTTTTAGGGTAGCCGCTGATCTACACGCCTGTTACTGCTGTGATTGACACCTGTTACAGGGTTGCCAGGGGTGCCTGTTACTACTGTGACTGACATCTGTTACAGGGTTGTCAGAGACGCCTGTTGCCACTGCGATAGACACCTGTTACAGGGTTGCCAGAAAAGCCGGTTAGCACTGCGATTGACACCGGTTAAGGATTGCCAAAGATGAGTGTTACTACTGTGAGATACACCTGTTATAGTGTTGCCAGAGACGCCTGTTAGTACTGAGACTAACACCTGTTACAGGGTTTCCAGAGTGCCTGTTACTACTGTGTTTGACACCTGTTACAGGGTTGCCAGAGACGCCTTTTACTACTGCGATAGACACCTGTTACAGGGTTGCCAGAGATGCCTGTTACAACTGTGACTGACACCTGTTACAGGGTTGCCAGAGACGCCTTTTACTACTGTGATAGACACCTGTTACAGGGTTGCCAGGGACGCCTGTTACTACTGTGATTAACACCAGTGAAAAGGTTGCCAGAGACGCCTGGTGCCGCTGTGATTGACACGCCTGTGACACGGTTGCCACTGGTTTGGCACGCCTGTTACAGGGTTGCCAGTCACCCCTGTGACACAGTTACAGCTGTGTGTAACACGCCTGGTACAGAAGCGTTTCTCCACCGGCTCTGACCACCTAGTGCCATTTTCCCCCCTGCAAGGCTGCCTCCGGCCTTGCGTCTCTGCGCGGCCGCGTCTTCCCTGCCGCATCCGCCGTCTTGTGCTATCTGCCTTCTCTCTCCATCATCTCCTCCTTTTTCCTCTTTTTTCTCTTTCTCTCTCTCTTTTTTTTTTTTTTTTTTTTAAACCCTCTCCTGGTAGTAGGCCCCTCCTCATTTGTCGTCTGGCGCACGCGAGTTCGTGCCGCCCTGTGCGTTAGCCCTGGCTGTGGCTGCTGGTGGTCCTGGCAGGCTCGGGACACGGGACACTTGTCGCGCAATCAGCGGCAGGCCCGGATTTGTCAGTAGTGTAGTGCTGCTGTACGTGCGCGTGTATGTGACTGAGGGAGGGCTGGCTGCCCCCTGCGCCATCGTTTCACTCTTCTGCACGTAAGAAAGTATCGCGGACTTGACTGTCAGTCAGCGCTTGTGGTGGTAGGGACTGGCCTGGACTAGACCGAAAGAAAGAAGTCTCGTGCTCGTTTTACTGGCTGTTTGGCTTATCATTCTGTTGTTGCTGCTGTTGTTGTGCTTGTGATTCGACCTGATACGAAGCGGACTTTCCTTGGTTTGGTTTAGCAATCACAGCCTGAGGGTGCTACCACGTGTAAGTTGTGTGTGTGTGTGTGTGTGTGTGTGTGTGTGTGTGTGTGTGTGTGTGTGTGTGTGTGTGTGTGTGTGTGTGTGTGTGTGTGTGTGTGTGTGTGTGTGTGTGTGTTGTGCGTGTGTACCCCCAACTCTCTCTCTCTCTCTCTCTCTCTCTCTCTCTCTCTCTCTCTCTCTCTCTCTCTCTCTCTCTCTCATAGATTGTAGAATGTTTCACACTGTGCAGCAAAGGTTTTCATGCCCGTAATAAAAGTTGACCGGACTTTATTTGCCACGAAATGCAACAGTAGAGCAAAGTTTCACGTGCAAGGGGAAAAAATCACAGCTCAGTCACCTCTTTGCACCGCAAATGAAACGTGTATTATACCAAAGACAGTTGAAGCCCAAAAGATGGAATCTTGCAATGAAATAGCCACGATGAGCAGAACTGGCTGTAATTATGGAAGCGACGATCTCGATCTCTTGAAAATCGTCAGACCTCTTCTGCTGACAGCCAAAGGATCGTTCCTGGTAGTAACAGCCAAAGAAGCCTACTGGCGCCAACTACAGCAAAGCAGATTGCGCGCTAAGTCTCAACCAATCATCGGTGAACGGTCTCTCTCTCTCTCTCTCCCTTGGGGGAACGGGGTGGGGGGAGGGGGGGGGGGGATTCGGCCAGGACGAGTTGGATGACATCTAGGTGACTGGGTCCTTGCCCGTTTCTTCTTCTTTCTGTCAGGGAAAATGGAACATCTACATTGTGGGTTTTGTAGTTGTTGTTTTAAGTTCCTTGATCCATTTTGCTTTGTTTTCCGTTGAGGCAAAATTTCAGCCAGAAAATGGAACATCTTGCTGCCCCCCCCTCTCTCTCTCTCAAATGTAATCAGGAAAGCAGAACGACATCTACACGTTTGGTACTTTCCTGCACAAGTGAAAAAAGATTTGCTTTTCGCCAAAGAGTAAATTTACCCGGACAAAGTGGAGCATGCGCAGGTGTTAGGAACATTACCTGACCATTTTCTGCTTTGTGTCAAGCAGTGAAGCGACAGCTAGGTACCTCTACGTTCCGTGGCCGTTTCTGTTTTTCGTAAAAAAAAAATACCGTTCACATAAGCAAAATGGCACGTATCTGTGTTTCCTTGAACCTGTCCGTTTCCTGTAAAGAAAATTGCCGAGATTCCACTGGTCTTAGATTTCTATGACATCTTTACCAAGTTACTTTGGCTGTCAGACCACTCTTGCTTTGTTTCGATTATTTTCTCCTTGTGTTTGGTATACCTTTTTCGTTAGTCTGTCATCTGTGCAGTATGTTAAGCATCTATTTTGGTATCTTTTCTTGTCTTTCTTGGTTTTCATTTTTGTCTTTGAATTGAATCTTTATTTCATATTGAATTTTAATTGATTTAGTTTTTGTTCGCTCCCTGGGGTTGTAGCCTTTGGTGACGCGAACAAAATACCCAGTATTTGTTTATTATTTTTATTACCGTCGAAGTATAGTCTAGGTTTAGTAAATCAAATACTTTGGATACTGGTAATAAGATCGGCTTACCAAGAATGCCCAGTTTGATCATACGATACACGATTTTTCTTGGCTAACACAGCTTTTGTCAGATCAGGAAAATAATACAGCAGGTTTAAAACCTATATTACACGACTGACGGCGACATCACGGTCTATCGTTTCCCGTAGCAACTGGTCGTACATCATGTAATTGTATGACGCGATCGAAAGTGAATCATAGCCTTATAAACACTGGCGTGCGCGTAAATACCACAAGAGTATCTTTTTCGATATGATAATGTAACGTAGGTAACATTTAAGGTCACATCACAGTAATAACCCATGTGTTAGGTTTCACGTGGGCACTTTGAACATGATCAGATTGGATCATTGGACCACGGAAAAGGCAAAATATCAGTAATAAGAAATTTACTGCACCTTTTTCGATATCATACTGTAGTGTATTATATGTCACACTGCAGTAATAAGCCAGGTGTTAGGTTTCATGTACGCCACTCTGAGCAAGACAGATGATTCTCTTCAGTGGTCGAATTTTCAGATCTGTCTTGCTCAGAGTGGCGTACTTGAAACCTAACACCTGGATTATTACTAGAGTGTGACATGTAATACACTACAGTATGATATCGAAAAAGGTGCAGTAAATTTCTTATTACTGATATTTTGCCTTTTCCGTGATCCAATGATCCAATCTAATCATGTTCAAAGTGCCCACGTGAAACCTAACACATGGGTTATTACTGTGATGTGACCTTAAATGTTACCTACGTTACATTATCATATCGAAAAAGATACTCTTGTGGTATTTACACGCACGCACTTAGATGATTCTCTTCAGTGGTCGAATTTTCAGATCTAAGTGAGTCATGCATTGTCCTAGAACATCTTTGCATAATACCTTTGTCTTGCAGAAAAACCGAAGATATTAATATGGAAATGAACAAAATCTCTGTCTCTCTTTTCTCCGTCTCTCTTTCGAGAACAAATAACACGCAATAGTATTCCTGCATGAGCGTTTTTAAATGCTGTGGTTGATTAAATGTGTCGAATTTCATGAGGCAGGGAATTCCAAACAGAACGGACACTCTAGGAAAAAGAGCTATGTCCGAATGACACCTGTTTTGTGTCCCCTCACCTGTTTGGTAACATGATAGATTATGCAGTAATATGACCACGTGATCCAAAGTGGATCATGATAGATTATGTGCAACGTATTAAATGTAAAGTATTAAATATAAAGTCGCTTGTATGTGTTTCAGTGCTGTAAATGGCTCTGGTCCTGCTTTCGTCTCTGAACTGCTACATGTCTACACTCCGTCTCGTACACTACATTCTTCTTCTGACACCCCCATACTGAAAATCCAGCAATACAAACGCAAGATTCATGGCTTTCACACTTTCTCTTGCTTTGGATCCCACATTTGGAATTCACTCCCACAAGATCTTAGACACTGCTCAACCCTGTCATCTTTTAAAGCCAAACTGAAACTTTCCTCTTCTCACAGTATTTCCGCCCCAACTAATATCAAAACCCAGTTTCTGCTACAGTCCTTGTGTGTGTGTGCGTCCGTGCGTGCGTGCGTGCGTGCGTGCGTGTTTGTGTGTGTGTGAGATGTCTTATGTAAATTATTATTTTGGTAGGACTGTCCTCTATGTGTGTATATAATATTGTATTTAGCTTAATATGTATGATGTGAGCGTTCAGGGCGTTGATGAGCGCATGATAAATGTACATTATTATTATTATATGACCGCGTGACCCGAAGTGAAACTTTGCCATTTCTTTTCCCACGGTGGGATACCGAGGACAAAAAAATATTACAGTCCCCTCTGCAAAAAATCCAAGACTGTCACAGTTTTTCTCTTTAAAGAATTATAGCCTTCCGAAAACACGTTTTGTCCAAGAGGCAGGGAATTTCTGTATCTCTTCCAGCAACTCAAAACACTTTACAACTTAAGTATGGAATGAATACATACACAGCGGGGGGTGGGGTGGGGGAGTGGGGGAGTCATTGGCAGTGGGGGACTCATTGGCATACTAGTACATTAATAAAGATACCGGTTTATACAAAGCATAATGAATCATAAATTATACGTGCGCACACATGCATTCAATCACAGAACTGCGTGCGCACACACACTCGTAGGCTCGTACTCATGCACACATACGCTGCTTAAAGGCCGCACACACACACACACACACACAACACACACACACACACACACACACACACACACACACACACAGAGCCGAAAAGGACACCCCAAAGAAGATATTACTGGTCAAAATACTGTTGGAAGAGGTGAGTTGTTTTTTTGTTTTGTTTTTTGTCTTTTTTTGTGTGTTTAGTTTTGAAGGTAGGAAGAGAAGGGCTGTGACTTCTTCTGTGATTTCTGCAAAATGGCAAAAATTCCAGATTTCCTCAGCAGAGAAACACAGAGATAGGGTAGAAGAATTAGAAATAAAAGTTTTCAATCAAGGATTTTGTCTTAAAATGTTCTGCTGGTTTTATTTCAACTTAGATTGCGTCAGAGACGATTAGTAGGACTCGATGTAAAACACACGGTATTCAGTTCCAACATTCTTTTGTTTCAGTTGCCATAACAGCCAGCATTCAGCATTTATATAGCCAGAAAGGATCAATAACACTTCTTTTTTTCTGCAATCGGTGGTCATTTAATCTGCTTGCAGAATGAAGTAGAGCGATGGTTAGAATTGCATTGCTGATGTATTGTAACAATCGTAAAGCACCGGGGGGAAAGTCTCGTGCAGCAGTGCACCCGTTTAGTTGTTGATTGGTGGTTCAGTTTTACGTCCTTCTTCATGAAGCTAAAATGCAGCTGTTCGTTTGTGGTGGTTGTTGGTGTTGTTGGTCGCATTTATATAGCGCTATACTCCGCTCTTGTACAGACTCACTCTTTTCGCGTGTGATTCTGAAAGAGTGACTCACTTTTTATAGGGCGGTGTTTCTTTGTTTCTTTGTTTGTTTGAATATCCATCTAAATACTTACAGCGTTATTTAGTTGTTACATAGCTAGTACCACGTAAAACTGCTGCCGTCTCGGCGCACGTTCTGTATATACTATACAACCATGCACCAGGTTACAGTGTCACTTCATGCAAAGCCACATACGAAGGATGCATGTGTGTTTAGCTGTAACCTGCCACCTGCACCTTTGTCAGAGTGACCGGTATCTTTTACTTGCTACTGCGATAACACGTCGGGGATGGGGAGGGGGGGGGGGGAGAACAGTTGCCGAAATGAGTCAGCACAGAATGCTGACCCTGGAGAAGGAAATTCTCCCGCCGTTTCTGACGGGACTTGAACCCGCAACCTTTCGATCATGAGTCCGGCGCTCTACCACTGAGCTATCTCCGCTCCGACTTCCTCCTGCTTTTCTACTTTTATTTTATTTTTTAAATAATATTTTTAATACTACTCTAAACTGCCCTGGTGCACAAACCATTCTAGTTCTTGTCAGTCACTGCCTTCTTTCAAAAAACAACATCGAAAAACAATGAACAAATATGTATTCTAAGATAGGCTCATGCGAGCAGACGGCAAACATTGCGCCCAACTGTTGAAAACAAACTAACCAAAACAGTTTGTTTTCGATAAGGGACGGTGGGATTGAAAGGGTTAAGGGGGTAGCCAATGCGTCAAGAGAAGCCAAACGATCCATCAGTCTTCAACTATGACACGCCAGCCTTTTTCACAGCGGTGTGGTTTCGGCGTGTAGTGGAAGAGCGCTGTGATGCTGATGGTGTTGTGTTTGATTTGTGTTTTAAGGCTTTTAAAGGTGCTTTGCGTTAGGCCTGGTGAACGGCCATCCATCACACAGTCGTTGGTGTCACAGCTGCTGACCGCTTTCATTTGGTCTTTACCAGCTTCCCCTTACCCCCCCCCCCCCCTCTCTCTCTCTCTCTCTCACGCACACACACACACACACACACACACACACACACACACACACACACACACACACACACACACAACCACCACCCACCACCCGCCGCTCCTTGATTTTACTGGGTGTTTTTGGCACGGTGTTTGGTTTTTGCAGGTTGTGTGTGCGCGCGCGTGTGTGTTACTGTTAGTGTGTGCGTATGTGTGTGTTAATTAGAGGAGTAGTTATAGGGATGTTGTATTTAGATTCTGAATGTGAGCGCACGCGTATGTCTGTCTGTATGTGAGCATGCGCGCCCGAGCGTATGTGTGTGTGTGTGTGTGTGTGTGTGTGAGAGAGAGAGAGAGATGGGCAGTGGAGTGTGTGTGCGCGCGCGCGCGCGTGCGTGTGTCTGTGTGTGTGTGTGCGTGTGCGTGCGTGTGTGTGTGTGTGTTGTGTGTGTGTGTGTGTGTGTGTGTGTGTGTGTGTGTGTACGCGCGCGCGTGTATGCGGGCGGACATGCGGGCGGGCGTCTATGCTTACGTTCGTGTTATGTTTTTCTAATTGTGTCGCAACAGATTGCTGCTTGCCCAATTCCCCGCTCCTAATAGCAAATTTTCCATCAACAGGTCAGTGCGCCGGAGTATACGTGGAACGCATTGCCCGCAGTACGACGGATCGATGCGGAGCTGTGCTGTTGTTGTGCTGGCCGCGGGAGTTTTGATTGTGCCGAGGTAATGAAGCAGCGGCTTCAAACGTGACACTGCTCCCTTTACCTCTCCTGATTCGGCTTGATCGCAGGCGCGTGAGAAACAAGTAAGTAGCTACCGCATAGCCCATTTGGAAACTGTCACCGATCCTTTGAAAAGCTGCTTTTACTTCTTTACGTGTGGCTGCAAGCCCGTGAGACGTAAAGTAGGCGGCTGCTTTATAGGTTTTTTTACACGAATTCTGGTCCTGTTTGTTAAAAGGCGACGCTTGAAGGTCGCGGGAACACGACCATGGATGCTGCTGCCGTTTTGTGCCCAGCAGTCTGTAATAGTGACGTCATGGAAAAGGGCAGAATACCTGGCGAAGGTATCAAAATACGTCACGAGCCGGACTTTTTCTGCTCGTCGTTAGTAAAGAGCCGACCCAACATTGCTGCTGCGCCCCTCGGAGCTCGGAGCTAAAAGTCCTTCTTCTTTTTAGTTTTTTCGAGTATAGAACAATCGAATGAAGTTTGCAGGTGATAATATTTGCTCATTTTTAACGTTTTTGGGCCAACCTTCGTTTCGGTTCCCTGTTTGAGAAACGTAACTGACTCTGTTGCTTTTAAGGCAGCTGGCGTTATCAGATTTGACGCAAGGAAAAAAGTATGTGTTTGTGTGTGTGTGTGTGTGTGTGTGTGTGTGTGTGTGTGTGTGTGTGTGTGTGTGTGTGTGTTGAATTTGATTATTTTAGTCATGATTTGTCTGTTGCATTTTTTATTTTTTCATTTTTTTCATCTGCCGGCTCATTATACCAAAGAACTGCCAATCATCATGGGTTGAAAATAGACCTAGGTAAAATCCAATAGGCCACACCTTTTCTCGTGGACATAATTTTTATTCTAGAACACTGCACTACGTCACAAAAGGTTGACTCCACAGTGATAAAAACAATCTGTGACAAAAGTCATTGCAATCCAAATGCATTTCTTCTGTGACCTATACGCAGAACTGAGAGCTTCCTGGTGTGGTTTTAGTGACGTCAAAGACATTTTAGTGAAAATGAAGCGCCAGAAAAGCGCGCACAACGCGGTAATAAGCTCAGGAAACGAGTTTTAGTTATAGTGTCAAAAAAGAAGAAGAAAAAAGTCACCTTGTTTCGCAAGAGCATGTGACTAGCTTGCGACGGGGAGTTCCTTCTGTTTTCACTTAAATTTCTCGTGTGAGAAAGGTTAAAAGAACATGATCCACAATAAAGGTTTTGTGATTGAACGTGCCGTTGATTTCGTATCTATTTTATAAGGTGACTTAAATATCAACTAGTTCATCGACTCTTTGGACGTCGCTGATTGATTCCCTCACGACTTATTTTACTTTCATTGCTTCTATTCACGCAAGCCCGCGAGAAAGTGAAGTGAGGTGAATCAGTAGTTCGTGTTGCTCACATTTATGTGCGCGCCGTATATATATATATATATATATATATATATATATATATATATATATATATATATATATATATATATATACACACACACATGGGTGAAGTGACCAGAAAGGTGGAAGGTGGAGTTACGACGAGTGAGATGCGTTTGCGATGCTCCGCAGCGGGCAGCATGGGATATATAATCCACTGTAATCCACGGTATTTTGTGGTGTTTCAACCATGGCCTGCAGTGCCGCGAAGGGTTAGCCTTTTTGAATTCCCTCCCCTGTGTCTCAACGAGTGCGTTGGTATTGCTGTTTGTTGCTGTTGTTTTGCTGCTGAAACAGTCCGTCGGCCGCTGATTCTTCAGCTGAATGTCCAATTCCGCTCCAAATACGATAACATCCTGGAAACGCTTACGGAGAACGACACCGTTCCGTAGCTAGACAACACGCTTGGCGGTGACGTTCTCGTAAAGACACGCAAGGCCGCAAACTCCAAATACTGGTTTACGACATCCTTCCTCCAACCACTGCCACAGGTGATTAAGCCAAATGTCTCTAGTACTAACACTACTAAAAGTAGCTAACAGTTTTTCGATGCTGCTCAAACGGCAGTAAATTTGTAACAGACAACTCAGATTATATCAGACGTTTCTTTTATAACTGACCACCAAAAAAAATATCCAAAAAAAATAAAATCGTTTGAATCGAGACTGAACTCTTTTATTCCCCCCCCCCCCCCCTCCCCCCGCTTCTTTTTTTTTAAAACCCCAGGCGGATGCGTCTCATGCTTACGTGGATGCTTGGGCGCTATGTTGCTTCCACAGTCTGATTAGTACCCACACTCCGAGCATCGCTTTCCGGCATGAAGGATGTCGTAAACCAGTGCTTGGAGTTTGATTAGTACCCAAACCTTTCGGAGGGTGCTGACCGCGTCGGTGGACAGCTGCGCGGAGATAAAGAGTGCCCCTTCTGTGGCATAACCAGTTCTGGCAGAGTTTGGAGGTAGGTGTCGGAAAGCGATGCTCGGAGTGTGGTAAGGCCGCACGCTCCAAGCACTGGTTTACGACATCCTTCCTCGCTACCGAAGAACCATGCTCGGAGTGTGAAAAGCCCGAGTGTCCTCACGAGGGATAACTAGTAGCAAAGTGCTGAGAGTGTACAGCAAGCAGAGGGTATGCAACATACAAGAGACATCTGTTTTTGTGTGTGCTAGCTGTGGCAGGTGACCAGCTTACTGATACATGTTGTTAGCATGATAATTGTAGGATCAGTCTAAAAAATAAAATAAAATAAAAGTGAAAAGACTTTAAACAAAAAAAGAAGAAAGAGAAGTGGGGGTGAGGGGGGGGGGGGGGGGGGGGGGGGATGAGAAGAATCTTCACACCAAGTTTCGTCTCAGTAGATTCTGCGGGTAAGTTGGTGTTTTACGCCCAGTCAGCCAGTGCGGTTATATCCGGGCGATATTCAACGGATCGAGCTTCAAATCATTCAGACGGAGACTCACTCAGACGGAGACTGTAGGATTCTGTATCGTTCCAGCTTCGGGAGACAAAGAAATCATTTACGTTTCCTTTGATTCCAGTCCTTGTTTGACTACAGAAAAATGAATGTCTGTTTCTTGTTTGAGGGTCAACACCGAAAATTTGTTCATTGTTAAGTATGTCTTCTTTTTTTTCTTTTTCCTTTTTTTTTCTTTTTTTAAATCCAAAAAATCTTCTCTTTTTTCCACGCTAAATCTAACACGGCTAGTACCTTTAAATAATAATAGTAATAACGGGAAATTCCTAGAGCGCCTACACTTCAGAAGCACAAAGCACTTTTCCATGTAACACAGAGCAGGAGAAAAGATAAACAAATAATTTTGAGAAGAAAAATAAATGGAGGAAAACTGCCAATTTTGTTTAAACCAAAATTGCCAACCGTTGAGCAATAAGCACAGGCGACGGCTTTCTGGTCTCGGCAACAATGGCAACAGCGACGGCCAGACGCCGGAACCTTTCATCCACCCACAACATCGCTGCTAACTTGTCCTTTCTCCGTGCTTCCGTTTCCACCACCACACTGCCAACCGCCCCACAACCCAGCTCCACCCGCCGCCATCCCCATTCTTCGCCCACTCCTTCAAATTGCACGGCTGAGGAATACACAGCTGACGAAAAAAGACGAATAATCGCATCCTGGTTTTCTGACCTCATCATCTTTGACGCAAAGGTTGCTCCCCTTGACGCGATTGGCCTTATTTGGGGGTGGGGTTCTTTTATAGGAACTGGCCTTTTGAGAATAGGTTTCTTCCAACAGGTAGATGTCAAAATAGATACAAAAACGTAAAGGGTTTTGTTTTATAATTCCCCTTAGATTTCGTTTTGCATTTAGAAACCTGCTTAAATTTGTGTGTGTGTGTGTGTGTGTGTGTGTGTCTGTGTGTGTGTGTGTGTGTGTGCTCGCGTGTGTGTTGGGTGTGTGTGTGTGTGCGCGCGTGTGTGTGTGTGTGTGTGTGTGTGTGTGTGTGTGTGTGTGTGTGTGTGTGTGTGTGTGTGTGTGTGAACGGTAGTTTGCGGGACTTGATATAATACTAAACGAAACAAACAGAAAAACAAGAACAAAACACCGTCAAGAGTAACACAACAGACTGCCTTATGGCTGCCCATGGCAGCTTCGACTGGCGTGAGCACGCAACGTTCGTGCCGAACTTCAAAAAGGCCGCTGCGTGGGAACGATGAGCCAGAACACCGAGTAGTGTAGACCTTGGGAACGGGGATAGCTCAGCGGAAGAGCGCGAGACTTGATCGAACGGTCGCGAGTTCCGACTCCCGGCAGGAGCGACCGGAGAACTTTCTTCTCCTGGCTCAACTTTCTGTGCTGACTCTTACTTCGGTGTCCGTTCCACCGCAGTAGCACGTAAAAGCTCTCGGTCATTTTGCCAAAAATGCTGATGGCAGCTTACAGCTAAGCACACATTCACCTTGCGTATGTGGCTTCGAATATGTTGTCACTGTAAACTGGTGCATGGTTGTATGGTGTACAAAGAACGTGCGCTGAGATAGCAGCGGTCACGTGGCACTGCTCACGTGGAACTGCTCCGAAGCGGTCCAGTGCCGTTGTGAAGCGCTTATGTCACAAGATGAGGCGCTTAACAAGTGTTCGTAAGTAACTGTTTAGAGAAGGTGGGGGGGGGGGGGGGGGGGGGGGGGAGGAGGAAAATATCCAGTCCCGCAAATCGTCATTTGGGAAACTCGATTTAAAAAAATGAATATAAATTCAGTGGAGTATTTTCAAACGAATCCGATTTTATATAGGCCTGTCTAGTTCGTTTCTGCTACATTTTAGACTAAGGAACACTATTGTTGCAACAAAGCAAATTATGACGTTTTGCTTGTAGCCAGTGTCACGTCAGCTTTTTTAAGCGGTTTGCGTTTGAAGTATTTCAGCGCCTGCCAATCAAATTATAATAAGGCCAAGAAAGCAAAGCAACCCAAAGGAGAAAAGAAAAGAAAGAAAAAACGAAAAAACAACCACAAAAACGGTCGTAGGCGTCTTGAGGGAGCTGGGAGGAGCTGAAATAGACTGCACTTTTTAGAAAGCATTCAGGTGCAAAATGTATATGACGAGGATTATAAGCTATAGAAAAATCATAAGCATGCTTTCTATGTTTTTAAGGCGATCCCCAAATCATCTGTGTCTCCAAACTGGTTTTTTCAGCTTTCACCACACTGCATTTTAAAAGCAGGCCCTCTGTTCTTGCAAACGATTCGGAAGTGCCTCTTGCCTTTCCACAGTAACAGTTTACAAAGGTGAGCAGAGGGCGTGTAGTTGGATGGACGAGACACTGTGGCTTTGTCTCCACAAAGTCGCTGATGAACCAGTTTTAGTGACATGTCACGGGTCACGAGATTGAAGTTAGACTGGGGTGTACATAATGAGGAAAGCGTCAGAACACTTTGTTTGCTTCATTTGTTTGTTTGTTTGTTTTGTGTGTGTGTGTGTGTGGTGTTAGTGGTGGTGGTGGTGATGGTGGTGCGCGTCAGCTCTCATTTTGTCATCCATTTAAACTGAACATTGTTTCAAGCTCGTGTGTGTGTGTGTGTGTGTGTGTGTGTGTGTGTGTGTGTGTGTGTGTGTGTGTGTGTGTGTGTGTGTGTGTGTTTGGTGTTAGTGGTGGTGGTGGTGATGGTGGTGGTGGTGGTTTGTTGCTGTTTTTTGATCGTCTGCACCGTAGCCTACAAACCAAAGCTTCGCTTTCGATCTCACTTACATTGGCGACCTCTTGTCATGACTATCCTTTGGGAATGGTCCGTTTTCTGTGCTGAACCAGATCATTGCCAGTTCACTGACGAGCATTTCGAATAGAGTGAAAATTCCGATGCATGGGCGGACGGTTTATTTGTTTTACTCTAGGCTACTCTCTACAGTTGTTCTGAGGTGATCCTGTGCGGTTGACAGGACGTTACAATCCAATTACTGACTAACTAACTCACTACAAATTCACTGATACGCTCGCGTATCGACCACAAAAAGCCGTCAGTGTCCCGTGTTGGGTTGTGCAGTTTGCATCATTTTAAACGAAAGTGTCCGCTAGGCCTATTGACTTAGCGATTGATTCCGTATTGCATGTATAATTTACCACACGTTCAACCGTCAGTGTCATGATATCAGAGCGAATCACGATTGATTCAATAAGCAAAATGAGGTTAATCAGCGCTCGAAAGAAGCCACAGGAACAGAACAACAAAGACCCGACCTGCCTACGATAACTCTCACTTGGCAAGCCTTTAGTTCTTGGATTTTAACGTCCCGTCCGCCACAAAGGGTCGCCTCAGGATGATCTACTCATTCACAATTATTTTATGCCACTTCAAAACACAAGTCACTAAACCGCAAGCCAGCAGCTGGATCACAGTTCTGAACACAACACAGTCAACAGCAAACTCAGCCAAGTAAAAAGAATGAGAAAAGAATAACTAATAGCAAGATATCTCAATACTTTCATTTCTCATAACTACAGCTGACAGCTTCTTTTTCTTTCTTTCTTTTTTTGCAAAGGAATCCCCAGACAATAGGCACTGTATGGATTCGGCGGGGTCGAGAAAAATCTTTAAAATCAGAAACACATTCTGATCCAATATCGCATATTTTGGGGCCTATTTATAGTCCCCTGGCACTCGAATACAGGAGCCTGCAGCATCAATCGGTGGTGACGACGAGCAATGTGACTTATTACTTCCCGCGGGCCAACATGGTAAACTGCATGCCTTACTGAAAACCAACGCAGTGGAACAGATCTAGGTAAATTTACTCACCATTACGACGAAAAAGAAGGAAACAATAATACACGAGCGCTTTTGACAAGAATTATCTTCTTCGGATGCAACGAGATAGATAGACAACAAAAGAAAAAGGAAGTAAAAAAGAGGACAGACAAGAAGAAGGAGCTGATGTAAAACATTTTAGTTAAGAATGAATATGTATATTAAAAACGTCATTAAAATGACGAAAATTAGGGGGAGCACGATCTGCCCACGTAATTATGAATAAACACACACACACACACACACACACACACACACACACACACACACACCACACACACCCCTATTAGAGCAACAACATGCAATTTCAAAGGGTTACAGGAAGTAAGGTAGCGAGAGGGTTTATAAAGAGAGAATGTGAAGGGACAGGGAAGACACTAGGCGAAGCATGAGTGGCTATATCTATATATCTTGTCCTAGTCCACGTTGTAAAGGGAGAACATTTGCCAGCTCTAGGTTCTCCACAGAGGGGACCTTGCTATTTCTGCACCCGTAGTATCCAACTGCGGAAGAGCCTGCGAATAAATGCAAGGTATGTAAACTACACTTAGATGTGATATAATTATTATTATCTATCTTCTTACATCTGACAAATTGTTTCTTGTATTTCGTCGTATAGGTGAGTACATTTCCCTAGATCTGTTCTATTTTGTCAGCCTCACCAGCAGTTGTTCACTCATTCCTGGGATACACTTAGATGTACTGATCCAGAAAAAGAAAAAATGAATCCGCAAGAGTTGCTCTTTAAAGGGTTATTTATTGGAACTGTCTGCCTCTAAATAAATCTTGATGGGTAGCCTAGAAGCAATCCAAACAAAAGTCAAATTAAAGATGTTCTGCTTCTAGTCGTGGTTATCGAATTTAGTCCAATTTGGGTGAAAAGGTTTTTTCCCTTTAGTGCACTGACTCCGACAGGTCTACTCAGACTGCCGCCAGGCAAACCGTCAAAAACGCCGCAGGCGCCGCTGGTATGTTAGCGATCCGCTATTATGATCTTTGGTAGCGTCTGAACATCCAAGCTATGGCTGATCCAGTCAGAATCGTCCCTGAGTGATCCTAGGTACAGATTTGATATTGAATGCCTGACTTTTAGCATTTAGGCTTTCATTCGATTTCAAATCCCAATATTCGCTTGTAAGTGCGGAGGAAGAGACAGAGAAAAACGTACAGAGACGGAGAAACACGAACATTTCAAATATATACGCTGTGCTTTGGTAGCGAACGATACCTGTCAGCCGTCGCGAATAACAGTTTTTGTTGTTGTTTTCACACATTCGAATAGTTTGAGTGCTTCTCTCGTTTTGTGCCCAGCTCACCATATGGATTACAGTTTCGGCATCAAATCGGAAGTGAGCGTGGCTTTTTAATGATAGCTCAGTTTTGCCAGACGCAGATCAACTATAGTTCGATGAATTCGTCGTTGGATTGTCGGGTAATTGGTGAAGAACTCACTCTAACGCTTCTGGCCGTTTGATGAGCATTAAATGTGTGTGTGTGTGTGTGTGTGTGTGTGTGTGTGTGTGTGTGTGTGTGTGTGTGTGTGTGTGTGTGTGTGTGTGTGTGAGAGAGAGAGAGAGAGAGAGAGAGAGTGTGTGTGTGTGTGTGTGTGTGTGTTGAGAGAGAGAGAGAGAGAGAGAGAGAGAGAGAGAGAGAGAGAGAGAGAGAGAGAGAGAGAGACGTAGGCCTGTATATTATTTATGCTTTGGCTTATTAAAGAGAAGCAAACGTTATCTAAAATTAAAATCATCGGCATTTTGCTGTTTCATAGCCCAAATCTGCAGTACTGCTTTGTAAGTGCTGCTTCTCATACACATAAACATCATCTTGTATATTGTTAGCTTTCATGTTATATATTGTTTTGAACATGTTACCTTTTTTTACAGTTGTCCCACTTAAGTTGAAAATGTTGCAGATGTCATAATGCGCAGTGAGTTTGCAAAGATCAGGGAATAGCGCTAAATAAAAATTATCTATCGTTCTTATTATTCTGTACATTTTAGGTTGTTGAGTTTTCTGGGCGTAAAAAAATTAAAATCTAAAATCTCATTCCTTCCTTCATTGACTTTCGCATGGCCGTGTGTGTGTGTAGGGGTGGCGGTAATACGATTGTTGATCATTTTATATATAGTTTTGCTTTTGTTTGGCTGTTGTTCGGATGCCGTTTTGTTTTAGTGTATAATTATAGTTGCGTATTTGTTGCTAGTTGTATACTTGTGTGTGTGTGTGTGTGTGTGTGTGTGTGTGTGTGTGTGTGTGTGTGTGTGTGTGTCTGTGAAAGCACTTTGAGCTGAGCCATGTTGCGAATATTGCACTATAGAGGTGCAGTGTATTTTATGACGTCAGCAAAATGACGATATGCTTGATTCAGAAACGATTTTAGACCCCTCCGCTGGAACAGTGCCTCCGAAGAAATGACCGGGACCGGGGACGTGAAAGTATTAATAACTCTTCGTGTTTATAAACATTTTGCTGGCAGACATGCTATTTATCGATGAACTGTTTGAGGATGCATTCTGATGTCATGCCATTGACTTCGAGAGTTCCTATTTGTGGCTACATCCTTTAGGGCTATGTTTGACATTCCAGCCTAATCCAAATGGTGCGGTTTGCAACTATAACCACAATGATGCATGGGCGTCAACGTATTTATAATATTAACAAGAAATAGATTCACGAGTAAGGCTACTGCATATTTATGGAATGTTTTGCAGTGCCGTATACTGTGTTGATCATTCAGGTATTTTAAGATTCTTGGAGTATCGGTTTCGCTGTCGTTGTGGTTGTGGTTGAGGTGGTGGTGGTTTGCGTGGGCAGGTGTGGGCATGGGTGTGTGCGCGCGTCTGTGTGTGTGTGTGTGTGCGCGCGCGCGCGCGCGTGTGAAGGAGAAAGACTCTGTGTGTGTGTGTGTGTGTGTGTGTGTGTGTGTGTGTGTGTGAGAGAGAGAGAGAGAGAGAGTATGTGTGTGTGTGTGAGTGTGTGTGTGTGTGTGTGTGTGTGTGTGTGTGTGTTGTGTGTGTGTGTGAGAGAGAGGGAGAGAGAGAGAGAGAGAGTGTGTGTGTGTGTGTGTGTGTGTGTGTGTGTGTGTGTGTGTGTGTGTGTGTGTTTATTTGAACACTTGTTGAGCGCCTCATCTCAGGATGAGCCCTAAGTGCTTCACATTGGCAACTATAGCGTTATTCTCTGCTTCCGAGCAGAGCCACTGCGCTCTAGTCATATGAGACTTTGAATGGCTGACTGTCGCTTTTACACAGCGCGTTTTCTGCGCTGTTTAGTTGTTACATGGCTGGTGTCACGTGAAATTGCCGGCGTCTTGGCGCACGTGTACACATACAATCATGCACGTTTACAGTTTCATTGCACTCGAAGCCACATACGTACGGTGCTTGTGTGTTTAGCTGTGAAAACCTGCCACCTGTACTTTTGGCGAGACTGACTGGGATCTCTTACGTGCTACTGCGGTAACACGGGGGTGGACCGGTACCGAAATAAGAGTCGTCACAGAAAGTTGACCCTATCAGGACTCGAACCCGTGACCTTTCGATCACGAATCCGTCGCTCTACCACTGAGCTATCCCCGATCCCCGGTGTGTGCCCGCGTGCGTGCGTGCGGGTGTGGGTGTGTGCGTACTTGTGGGTGAAACATTAATATTAACACTGTTTGCATGCGTACATTTTTCAGTAGGTTAATCCTATTTTTCACCATTTCACCTGATTGTGTTTCAGTGACTCTACGAGCTTGGCAGACCCAGACGTATCCGTCACGACCATATGAGACGTGCCAACGGACGAAGCAACAGAAACGTAGCACAGAACACTAAAGGGTGAGAAGCCAGTTTCCGTCGCCACCCTGGCCGCAAGAGCAGATACAGAGGCGAAAAAGCGATGTGACGAAGCAGTGAAAGCATGAACGAGGGTGTCAGCGAATGTGTGTGTGGGACAACAGCTAATGCGGTCAGTACTGCGGACAGCCTGTCTCCTCAGATGTCAATGCTTCATCGGCGTCACTTCCGTCTGTGGTTGAGTTCCGCCATTTTGCTTGTCTACTTACAGAAACGGGCACTAACTAACGACTCCTCGCTGTTTTCATACTTGCTGGCCTTATGCGGCTGACACCGACGAGTCTGTTTACTTCCTGGTGTGTCGGGTTTAGTTCTTAACGTCACATTGTTTTGGATTTTATTACAAACAGTGTTTGCAGTATAAGATCACTAGCCTCGCAATGTATGTCAGGAACTGACGTTAAAACGAGGATTTAGAGTCGTTGACTGTACGCAAGTAATATCGCTAACTCTTTGTGTAGGTGTTCTTTAACGATTTACTGTGAAGTCGTTTACAGACGTGGATCATCATGGACTGTTGGCCTTTTACAAATTGGTAGGTGATGGGATAAAAGCTTCGCTGAACGGAGGCAGCGAAGAGCGAATGCAGTATCCATAAAGTGCCGGAAGGGAATAATGTTTGTGGAGCTTTTGTACTGAGGATTCTCCCCAAGAAAACGTCTCTCGGACTGACCGTCAGCTTCATGTGTGTTTGTAGGCACGGTATACGTCAACCTCTGTCTGTAGGTGCGGGCGTGTGTTTGTAGGCACGGTATGCGTCAACCGCTGTAGGTGCGGGCGTATGTTTGTAGGCACAGTAGACGTCAACCTCTGTCTGTAGGTGCGGGCGTGTGTTTGTAGGCACGGTATGCATCAACCTCTGTCTGTAGGTGCGGGCGTGTGTTTGTAGGCACGGTGGACGTCAGCCTCTGTAGGTGCGGGCGTGTGTTTGTAGGCACGGTGAACGTCAACCTCTGTCTGTAGGTGCGGGCGTGTGTTTGTAGGCACGGTGAACGTCAACCTCTGTAGGTGCGGGCGTGTGTTTGTAGGCACGGTGAACGTCAACCTCTGTAGGTGCGCGTGTGTGTATGTAGGCACGGGGGAAAGGCTAATGGTGCTAATGAACGGACGTCTGCGTCACAGTATTCCATGGTGCTTGCTCTTACACGATCTTCTCCACCTCGTCCAGTTTGCGGCTAAATGTCCAAATGGTTCTCAGTACTGATTATTGGGAGTGGGGTGGGGTAGCACGCTTCACACCTGATGTGGAAAGTTTGAGTCGCAGGAGTTTTGTGTTAAGATAAAACGACTTCAGTAACACAACACGAAGCACGTGTTACTGAAAATGACATTTGTGATGTGAAATCCGATTCCATAAGACCAACGTTTCTTTAAGCAAATTAGTCAACTTTCTTGCTGTACAGAAATCTTGAGAGCATCGTGAGAGTTGATTGTTTTCTTTTTACAAGCACTACCGCTGAGCCAAGTACAATCCAAACCGACTCGCTTGTTGCTTATTGGGCTAGCCTGACTAGCTTGCCAGGTACATGGCCTGAGGAAATGAGTCGAGTATCGCAGTGCGTGTAAAGTGTTTTCACGAGAGGTACCCGTACATTTCACGACTCACGCTACTTTGAGGAACTGCACAGCCTGTATCGCCCACATCCTTTACATTCAGCAGTGACTGGACTGCTTAGGAACTTGCACGACGGAGACAGACAGGATCAATGAAGGAAAGCCATCCTGGGGGTCTGTTGCTGATGACATTCGCCCCTTGTGTGTTACGTGTATGATGAATCAGCCGAGAGTCCCTTCATTTTGAATGACGGTTTCTAGTCTTGTGGTTAGCTGTGCAAATTGGCCGTTGGGAGTGAAAGAAGGCAGGCATATTTCAGCCACATGACCTGAGGATCGAAGAAATCAAGAAGTACCCTTCACAGGCTAGACTATCCTCAGCGTTGTATACCCAGTTTCAGGTTTCAAACGAAACAAAATTCGTCTAGACAGACTCAGAACGGAAGCCACTGTTTATGGGGTAACTATCTTCAGTCACCGGCGTGAGAAAAGGTACAGAATACCCAAATCATGTTAACAAATAAAAATAAATACTAAAAAACACCCCTCCAAAAAACGAGACCTGGGAAGGGGTGTAGGAACACCTGTTTTCTGGCTCCCAAGTATCCAAGAAGGAGTGAAGAAATAGCACTGTCAGAAAGCCCAAGGATGAAGTCGAAGACGACAGCCTGTTCTGACCACTTCCTAAGTTCCTGGTGTGAGTGAAGAAACAGTCAGCACAGACTACCAAATCCTGCAAGGAACCATTCCTTGGCTAACTAATTCACGGATGAACTCCAGTTCCCAAACGAGCGAAGGAACAACTCTGCCAAAGGACCCTGAGGATGAGTTTGGCAAAGAGGCAATTCTCTGCCTAACATTACCGGCTCTTACCAATTCAATCGTGAGTGAAGGCAAAACACAACAGACAAGCAAAATAAAGACATTTTAGGAGGTATACCCTATCCTAAATATACCAAGTCTAATGAGCCAACACTCAGAGTGAGAAATCGACACAACTCGTCAAACTAAGCACAAAATTAACAACATAGACAAGGAGGAAGACTCAGAGTTGACACACCCATCCTTAAAGAAATAAACCGAACCAAAAGAAAAAAGAAAAAAACATACACAAAAAAGAATTACTGCTGCATCTCTCCTAACGCTGTTGTGACCTAAACGTGGCCAGGCAGTGTCGAGATACCGCTTCCGGTGACTCTTACTCGATCCCCTTGTAACGAAAGACCTGTCCAGCTTTGTCGAGACACCTCGACCCCCTTGTAACTAAAAGACCTGTCCAGCTTTGTCGAGACACCAACCCTCTTGACTTTATCCGGCCCCCCAAAAAAGCTGACCGAGGGCCAACCGACCGTCTTGACTTTATCCGGCCCAAAAGGCTGACTGAGGACCGACCCAGAGGGGTCGAGACACCGCTGTTGTTCACTGTCCCCGACCCAGCGGGGGAAGACCGGTGGCCGAGTGAAGAGCGACCAGCCCAGAGAGCGGGCGGGTGAGGACGGCTTGACGCGGGTCCCATGCTGCAGGATCGCAGCAGCAACAGCAGCAGCAGCCAGACACGCGTGCGGGGATGGCGGTCAGGCTGTAGAGTGTGCAGCTGCACTATGGAGATGTTCTCCATGCTTAAGCACACCATCATTTCCGACAACGTCAACCCCATCAACGGCTACTTCGAGCTGGGTCGCCAGACGGGCAGCGCGGGGCCTGAGATGGTCTGGAAGGTCTACGAGGCCGTTCGCAAGGAGGATAAGAAGGTCAGCAACTAGCTCAGTTCCCCTGTGTGTGTGTGTGTGTGTGTGTGTGTGTGTGTGTGTGTGTGTGTGTGTGTGTGTGTGTCCCTCTGTATGTCTGTCTCTCTCTCTCTGTGTCTGTCTGTCTCTGTCTCTGTCTGTCTGTCTGTCTGTCTGTCTGTCTGTCTCTCTCTCTCTCTCTCTCTCTCTCTCTCTCTCTCTCTCTCTCTCTCTCTCTCTCTCTCTCTCTCTCTCTCTCTGTGTCTGGCTGTCAATCTGTGTCTCAGTCTTGTATGCTTCTCTCTCTCTCTCTCTCTCTCTCTCTCTCTCTCTCTCTCTCTCTCTCTCTCTCTCTCTCTCTCTCTCTCTCTCTCTCTCTCGCTCGCTCGCTCGCTGTCGAAATATAAATAAGCACAAAAAACACCTTTTACTCATGTCATTTAGTGGCGATGTTTCTTTTATGCGACGTCGTCTATGTTTGCATTTTTTGCCGTCTCGGGTTCATAGCGAAACGATGATTTTGCCTCTGATTACAAAAAAGGAAAAAGAGAGAGAGAGAGAAAAGGAGGACACATTAATAATGCTGTCAGTCTTTATTGTTTCTCTACGGTTATGCGTGGCATTGGATGACTGTCTGGGCAAAGGTTAAAGGAACTAGCCCTCGCAAAATATGTATTGTCTGACATATCTAAAGCAAAAAAACAAAACAAAACAAAAACAAAAATGCCCCGTTGATTTTGCATCGAATGAAGAGAAACGAATTTCTTGAATGACGATTAGCAGGATCAAATGGTTCTTAAAGCGAAGCAAAATCAGCAGGTCATTTCAAGGTAAAGTCCTAAATGTTCAGTTTTTATTCGGCTCTCTTCCATCGCA
>JABMCL010003555.1:715000-752500 GCA_018857735.1 Alviniconcha marisindica | reverse complement strand
AACATATATATGAATAAACTATATTCCTTTCTGTGGATCGGAAAAAAAGGTGTGGTCGTAATCACGACGCCGGGACCTACATGTGCAATTTATGTACAGTGTGTGTGTGCGCGCGCGCGTCTGTGTGTGTGTGTGTGTCTTGTGTGATGTGCGTACGTGCCTTCGTGCGTGTGTGCGTCCACGTGTGGGTGTGTTAATGTATGCGTGGTACAAAAAACACCAATCTCGTCCAAAGCCAGACTGTTATTCGCTATTTCGCTGAGCTTTTGTTAGTCTCGCACGCTTTTGCTATTGATTACTGCTGTTGTGCCCACTCAGACTGACACATGGCTTTGTCCTGGGGTGGTGCAATCGTTTTCTCCAGTCGATTTCATTTAAGTATTCAGACGGTTTCAGGTGATTCTCTGTGGGTGAGAGCTGGCGAAACCTTTCCCAGAAAGCGACAGTCTCAGCATATCGTAAAATCCATAAAGACTTGGCTTGATATAGGCTTGTGTAGGTGCGGAATAAGCGCTCATTTTTGTCACGGACGTACACATACGCGCGCGCGCACACACACAGACACACACAGACACAGACACAGACACATACTCACACACCACACACACACACACACACACACACACACACCACACACACACACACACACACACACACACACTTTTATACACCCACGTACACACCCACACGCACACACACTTTTATACACCCACGTACACACACACACACACACACACACACACACACACACACACACACACACACACACACACACTTTTATACACACACACACACCACACACACCCACACACACACACACACACACACACACACACACCACCACCCCCCCCCCCACCACACACACACACACACACACACACACACACACACACCACGCGCATACGGCAAAAAAATAAAGAAGAAGAAATCCAGAGTACTCTGGTTTGAAAGAAAAACAAAAAACGACGTGTGTCTGTTGATGTATTCACGGGGAAATTGGATGCAAGCTGATACTGCTTGTATAGAGAGAGATCGTCATATATGCCTGCCGTCAACTTCGTATTTTTTTGTTTGTTTGTTGTTGTTGTTGTTATTGTTGTTGCTTTGTTTGCTTCAAACACATAAAAGATTCAAAAGAAAGATATTTATTATAATGACCAAAAAACATGCGAATTTTCGGGGTAATCCCCTTTTTCAAGCAACAAAACAACACTACATTGTATTTAACGGATCGTAAAAGTCTGAAACAAGAATGACTGCTAGCGTTCTAAAACAAGATCCAAGATCCAAACATATAAAAGGTTCAGAATAACGTTATTTATTGGGGGGGGGGGGGGGGGGACATTGTAAAAACTTGACCCAAAATATTTACCAGTTGTAAGCAAATGAAATGTGGAAAAGGATGGTTACAATGCAGTGGCTGCGTGTTCTCACTTGGTTGTGCTTCAGTTGACCGTTTTGTGTCCATAACTGTAGGCTGGCAGTTGACCTGTAGTATGATGGCTTGTGTTTGGGACCGGTATAGACGAACTTTGTGCACGTGTGATTTACCCTGTTAACCTCGTGCAGTTAAAGGGACGTTAACAGTCCAAGAACTAAGTAACTCCTTCTGTTTATGTGATTATATGTTTCATTTATGCTAATGACCGACTGCCTACTGTTACTTACACTGAACTCTGTTTTGTCAGAAATATGCTACTGTGAAAATCACTTCAAACCAACTATCCCTCTCTCCACCCCCCTCTGTCTCCACACTCCCATTGTCTCTCCACCCCCCTCTGTCTCCACATTCCCATTGTCTCTCCACCCCCCTCTGTCTCCACACTCCCATTGTCTCTCCACCCCCCTCTGTCTCCACACTCCCATTGTCTCTCCACCCCCCTCTGTCTCCACATTCCCATTGTCTCTCCACCCCCCTCTGTCTCCACACTCCCATTGTCTCTCCACCCCCCTCTGTCTCCACATTCCCATTGTCTCTCCACCCCCCTCTGTCTCCACACTCCCATTGTCTCTCCACCCCCTCTGTCTCCACACTCCCATTCTCTCTCCACCCCCTCTGTCTCCACACTCCCATTGTCTCTCCACCCCCCTCTGTCTCCACACTCCCATTGTCTCTCCACCCCCCTCTGTCTCCACACTCCCATTGTTTCTCCACCCCCCTCTGTCTCCACACTCACATTGTCTCTCCACCCCCCTCTGTCTCCACATTTCCCATTGTCTCTCCACCCCCCTCTGTCTCCACACTCCCATTGTCTCTCCACCCCCCTCTGTCTCCACACTCCCATTGTCTCTCCACCCCCCTCTGTCTCCATCCCAGTCTCTCCACCCCTCTTCTCACACTCCATTGTCTCTCCACCCCCCTCTGTCTCCACATTCCCATTGTCTCTTCACCCCCTTCTGTCTCCACACTCCCATTCTCTCTCGCTTCTATTTACTTAGGCCACCAGCCAAGCTGTCTAAAGCTGGTTTTGTTAAAGTTGGTTTTGACTGCGTGTTAGTGATTTTTGTTTGTTTGTTTCCTCCCACCCCCCACCCCCACCCCCCGCCCCCGTTTTTTTCTGTTGGTCTTTTAAAACTAGAATTTATTTCGAAATGTTCGTCCGCCGTTCAAGGTGTGTTTTGCTTTCCATTTCATCATGTATGTAAATGAGCGCACCGCGTACAAGCCTTTGTGCTTGAAGAAATTCTTGTTTAAACCGAACACAGAGTGGTTCATTTCTTATTCATATAGAGCTAGAGCTCTCCTACGGGGATTGTCTAAAGAACCGGATTTTTAGGGAACTCCCCCCCCCCCCCCCCCCCACGATTTCACACACGCAAACAAATACACACACACACGCGCCTGCGCGCACGCACGCACACACGCACGCACGCACGCACGCACACTTTTCTAGAGCCCATACGAATTCACTGTACCTTGAAAGTAACAATAACAACAATAACAATATACTTTATTCATCTCAGCAGGAAATTAAAGCTGTCGTTCGATCGCACAACGAAGAACATATCTCAATAATTCTAAGTCATGAAATTCTAAGTATACCAGATCTCCACCCTCCCCTCCCCGCCTCCCCGTTTAAAAAATATTGCTTTTTACGTAGAATAATGACGGTGTGGATTACTGTCGGATTGCAATAAAGTTGAGTCAGATATAGTGGCAGACGGAGAGGCGGCTTCTTTGTGTTTTCTTGTGTATCAGTGTCTTTAAGCACGATTGAGCGTAGTCACCACCAGGAGTGTTGACCATTTAGGCGCTGAAACATCAGCCGTTTCGGCCGTATGGTTGAGGAAGGCCGTCCGAACCTGATCTTAAACGGATCGTGTGTCCGCATAAGCGTATGGATGAAACGGCTCAGAGCATCGGTTTCTGCCTGTCCGTTCCAAATAATTATAGCACGGTTTCTGCCTGTCCGTTCCAAATACAGCATGCTGTATTCCTAGCCAATGAGCGCCCGTTTGGACCGAAGTGAAGGAAAGGCTGGAGTCGCAAGGGACGGTGACTATCGAGTAGCAAGGTTGAATACGTCGACCTCCCCCTTGCTTTAACCCGTCAGTTTCGGCTGTATCATGTCGCAGCTACAACGGTCTTCCTGAACCATACAGCCGAAACGGCTCGTGTATCAGCGCTTTAACGTGCTAGGCTTTGCGTCCACCCGGAGATTTCTCCTCCGGAGTAACATTTCTGTGCAGACTCTACAAAAAGGCGCCCGTAGCTCCGATCCCAACGCATGCAAAAAAATGGTAACATGCACACGTTAGACGTTCTAGATCGTGTAGTTCATGTCAGAACTGGCTGGATTATGGACATACTAAAATAACCCAGCATGAACCGAAGACCAGAACGTTTACGGCATCGAATAACACTGTAAACTGATGCATGGTTGTATGGTGTACACAGAACAAACGCCGAGATGGCAGCAGTTTCGCGTTGCACCAGCCATGTGCATACTGCAAACCAGTAACGCTTCAAGTAAGTCGGCCCGGTGGATATATCGTTTTTAACGCGCTATGTAAAGCTGCAATAACTCATACAGAGTCGCATGCGACTAGAGTGTACCGAGTATGCTCGGAAGAAGAAAACAGCGCTGTATAAATCGATCAATCAATTAACATTCTTGCGTAGAAAATTAAGAGGTGGCTATTGTATGCACGCCGAGCAGTAATGATACGAATAAGCATTGACAGTCATCGTTTGATTTCACTTGCATCGGAACTTTCTAAACTTTATTTTGGGCCGGGGTATGCTAACTCTCTCTCTCTCTCTCTCTCTCTCTCTCTCTCTCTCTCTCTCTCTCTCTCTCTCTCTCTCACGAGACACACCAACCGACAGGTGCGAGAGGGAGCTTGAGGGGGAACAGACAGACGGATAGAACGGGTTCTTATCTTCTACAATACGTTGATGATCAGTGGTCAAGTCCTTATCGCCGTATCGCAGTCCGTTGTTAATTGACCAGATGCGGTCGCTGCAGTTGCCAGATAATCCCCTGAATCCGACTGGTGTACCTGTTTCTTTGAACATTTCACGGGTGCCGAAATTATCCCTGCGGCTTGACACGCATCCCCCACAGTTCAGGTGATTAATACCTGAGTCTTTCTATGAATGATGATTAAAATGCCTGCTCCTGAACATGCTACTGCTGATGAGAATCTCAAACTAAAACAAATAAGACATAAATAAGAAGGCGCGGTAAAGAAGAAGAAAAAGAAGAAGAAGAGACTCACAATGAAGTATCTCAGCTGAACTGAACTGTTTCTCTGTGACATAGCTGTGCATCCCTATGGCCGACAAGAAAATCACGTCCAGAGGAGATGGGCAATGCATGCAGGTTCCTGCTGTCGTGACACTGGTTGTGAGATGTAAATCAGAGCTTCCAGAATAATCTTACATTCCTGCCTTCTTTGTGTATCGACGCGTCGCAAAATTGTCATTTTCCTAGGGCAGGAATAGACCTCTAGGCAATTATGCAGATGGTAGATATTCTCTGGTTTGCCCAAGACGCAAAATATCGTTTTCCGGCGACAGGGACAGACCTGCAGCCAATGCAGATGGCATAGATATCTCCCCGGGTTTGCCCCAAGCGCAGACGGTTTCATTTTCCGGATAACAGCAATAAAGCTGCTGTCAGTGCGCCTGGCAGATATCTCGGTGTTTGCCTAAATAGTCCCCGGCAACAGAAACAAAGTGCATACGATGAAGGTAGTAGATACTGCTCAGCTTTTTTGCCCTAACCTACTCCTGCAATAGAAAATAGATCTCGGTCAATGCAGATGGTAGATATCTCTGTGTTTGTCGAAACCCACGCCCGCCGACAGAAATAGAGATATCTTGCACACGGTGCTTGTCCAACATCATCCCTGGTGACAAAAATAGAGACATCTCTCATTCATTCAGTTCAGTGCAAGATGGTATCTAAGCGCTCTTGAAAAGCCCATAAAAAGTATGTGCTCCGCCTGTCTCTTAGAAGCTAGCTTCCCCATTGTTGTTTCCAAATAGTTCCAGTGATTGACAATGGCTGTTTCTCGTCGATCGAGGAGCGCTTCCTGTCTGCATCTCGCCCCTCCAGGTGATCAGTGACGTGGTATCTTTGGCTTTGTGCCTGCAGGTAATGTCTCGAGCTCCTCAACACTTAATAGTAATTAAAGTATTTATACAGCGCAAAATCTTGTCCGGAAAGACTATTCTAAACGCATACACGCACACACATAGACACAGGCACCCGCACACACAAGTGTAATTATTGACTGTACACAACGTAATTAACAGCCAACCTAAACATATAACAAACAGGGATTTGAGGCGGGGAAGATAGCAGCGCATGGCAGGTCAGTTTTGAAAAAGGAAATGTGTTGAGGTTAGATTTGAACGAGTCCAGAGAGGGTTTCTGTCAGTCGGGGCGGAAGGGGAAGATCAAGACAGAAAAAGCGAGGGAACAAACTGTGGGAAGTCTAGTACGAGGAATATGGAGGCTTAGACAATCAGAAGCAGAGCGGAGAGTACGGGAGGCACAATCCTCTGGTGATAGTTGCTTTTCCTGCCAGTTTATCTGTTCAGTCATTTACCACTCCGGCATGTCCTCCATGACAACAGCTTACACCTAAGGGAGTCTTCGAAATCTCGCTCATTTTACCCAAAGCTGTCCCCGTGCGGCGACAGATATAGACGTTCAGCGTTCGCTCAGAACCACCCCCGGCGACAGGAACAGACACAGTGAAACCCTGCCCACTGTGACGAGGTCCCAGCCCATTTTTCTGGCCGCTTTTGTTTGATTCTGTTGTGGTTCAGATGGAAACTGAAGCGAAGAGGCATGTAGGCCTGAGAAAATGTGCATACATTTCACTCTGCGGGTTTTATTGGCTTGTTTCATCAATATTTACACGAAAGGATTTTGTTTTATTTTTTATTTTATCAAATTTGAGCTCCTGAGGGTGCAGCCACTTTCGTTCGCTTTTACCAATGAGCAGCAAGACGTTTGGCTTTTGACATATTTGACACTTTTGCCACACATTCCAGCCTTGTTCGTGGCGTCACCGCGGAGACAGATCGATGGACACAAAATGGCAGCACTGCCGGTCATAATTTCTCAACTATCAAACATCGATCTTTCTCAAACGCGATCAGAAATCGAATGAAAAACTGCTGTGTCTACTTTTTATTCCAGTCTTATCGATAGGGCCCATGACGTAACTTCGCCCCGTTTCCCCTTTAAAAAAAAAAGGGGGGGGGGCGTGAGTGGGGGTTTGGGGGTGCTGCTGTATAGATCTCTCTTGCAGTCTTGCCAAAACAGCCTCCGCTGACAAAGGAGTGAAAACCCTCGTCTAGCGCTCGGCCATGACCACCCCCGGTGACGGAAATAGGTTTGCGGACAGTAGCTGTCTCAGGGAGTTTCGTCAAACCGCCACCAGCAAGAAGCTGACTGGAATTTACGATTGACCACCAAGCCTGTGGTCTGTTTCTTATCCCCCAGTCACCATGGACGCTGCCGGACAGCGCTATGAAAACTTCGATGGTTGTTTGTACTGCTTTCCACTCAAACGATCTGTTGGGTTAATTAGCTGCTAGATGACAATCATTGTTAAGCAAGCAAGTGCTCGCACACACACACACACACACACACACACACACACACACACACACACACACACACACACACACACACACACACATACACACACAGGCAATCGATGCGCGCGTAGCCAGACTCATAACTATAATTTCTAGAGATCACACACATACGCACGCACACACAAAAACACACAATCACACACATAAAGGAACACACACACATAAAGGAACACACACACACACACACACACACACACACACACACACACACACACACACACACACACACACACACACACACACACACACACACGCATGCACGCACGCACGCACACACTCCCAACGCATGGTCTTTTGTAGCGGAGCTTGCCATCAGGCATCCCGTACTACGGGATTGAGACTGGGACTTGAGCTGTATTGAATCTTCCATCAGTCTCGTGTGCTGGACAGCAACACTTGTTCCTGAACACGCTGGCTGTCGTCCGGAATCAATGCACAGACAAATAAACAAACCCAACCCATGCTTTATCTTCTTAGAACGCACATATGCTAAGCAAGTCGAAGCAATTTCTGGTCTCTTTACAGTGATTTATCTTCTTAGCACCCGTAGAGGGTGAGTTATACTTGGACTTTTTGATTTTTGTTGTTGTTCGTGGTGGTTTTGTTTTGTTGTTGTTGCTGCTGCTGCTGCTGATGATGATGATGATGGTAATTTAATTTTTAGATTTCTTTTTTCTTCTTCTTTTTATTTCCCTCAGTTTTACTTAATCGAAATCCGTGCATCATACTGTAGAGTCTGAAACTGAATTCAAACCTATTGGACACTTTAATGTCGAGTTTTACTTTGAGGAAAGTGTTCGTTTCGTTCAAAGTAAATGAGAACCAACCCTAAAATACATCACGGACCCTTTTGATACGAATGGAATTAGGAAAATGTGAAATAGACCGCCGTTTTTCACTCGATTTCTCGTCCTGTTGGTTACAAATCGACGTTGGAAAGTAGCAAAAACTAGACCATAAGTGCTGCCATTTTATTCTCAGCAGCCTGTGTCAGTGACGTCGTAAGCCATCATCGTCGGCATTTGTGGCAGGAGTATCAAAAACGTCACGAGCAAACTGTTTTTCTGCTCTTCGTCGGTAAAGAGCGAACAAACATGACTGCGCCCAGGGGAGCTCAGATTCGAAGGGGAAAAATAGTACCTGTTTTGTATTACTGTTAAAATGAACCAACGAAACGAAGCACGCAGATAAAAAAGATTGGTGCATCTTCTAGTTTTTTCAGGCCGCATTCAATGTTCAGTTCGCTTCCACTTTAAAGGAACTAGCCTGAACAGATTTGGCGAAAGAAAATCGTATGAATATTTGTTATCTTAGTCTTTATTTTTCAAAAAGAAATATATTTAAAAAATAGATTGGGATAAAACCCTTTTCTCGTGGACATTTTTTTCTTTTCTTTTTTTCTTCTGGAATCCTGCAATACGTCGACAAAGGTTCACACCACAGAGATAAAAACTACTGGTGACAAAAATGATTGCAATCCACAGACATTTCTTCAGTGGCCTGTATGCAAAAGTGACAGCTTCTATCCGTAATGCCAAAGACATTCTGGTGACGTCAAAATGAAGTGCGGAAAGAGTGCACAAACCGGTAATGAGTGCATGAAACAAGTGTTAGTGATGGTGTCTAAAAAGGCCACCTTACAAAATTGTTATAAACTCAACTGCACGTTAAATCGCAAAACGTTTACCGCGGGTCATGTTCTTTTAACCTGCTCTAAGCACACGAGAAGGCTAGTTCCTTTAATGAACACGTTCCGATGAGCTTCCTGTGTGTTCCATGCGATGGGGTGCAGAACGTAGAGTTCCCTCTTGCAGAGAACCAAGAACTATCAACGGTTCTTTCTGTAAAGCCTAGAGTATGTCACTGTCAGAATATAGTTTTAAATGCTTCGCCTGCTGCCAGAAATTCTGTCTTTCATGTTTCTGCCTTCCTGGATCAGTCGGCTTATGTTTTCCGGCGATCTTCGTCCAACGCATGACATGAAAAGCGATATCCAAATTGTACTTGTGATTTGATGAATTGTGTTATTTCGCCCTGGTATGAACTTGGGAATGGACTTGCTACTTGCCGATTTACAGTCAATCACTGAGTCCTTTACATTGCACTATACTGGCCCTTTAACGATTGGTCCGTTGGGGTGGACGCTGTTGTTTGTTCAGGTAAAGTCTGACTGACCGCCTGAGCCCAGTTGGGACTGGGACTGATCGGTGCTTGAGACTGGACACAAGCGTGTTTGGCTCTCGGTAAACAGACGCATTGATTCTGTGACCATTCCTCTGGCCTTAAGTGTCAAGTAACTGGGCACTTGCAGATCTCTGTGTATCTATCTTCCCCCCTCCCCTCCCATTCTCTATCTGTGTGTCTGTCTGTCTCTGTGTGTCTGTCTGTCTGTGTGTGCGTGTGTGTATGTGTGTGTGTGTGTGTGTCTCTCTCTCTGTCTCTGTCTCTGTCTCTGTCTCTGTCTCTCTCTGTCTCTCTCTCTCTCTCTCTCTCTCTCTCTCTCTCTCTCTCTCTCTCTCGCTCTCGCTCTCTCTCTCCCCGTCTCACTCTCTATCGCTTGCACGCTCGCCCACATCTTAATAATTATGCGATATGCGTTTGACAGGGCGTTAAAAAGCCAATATTTGTCAATCGCTGTATCCTTTTTTTCTTCTGCTTTTCTTGAGGGGTGTGTGTGTGTGTGTGTGTGTGTGTGTGTGTGTGTGTGTGTGTGTGTGTGTGTGTGTGTGTGTGTGTGTGTGTGTGTGTGTGTGTGTGTGTGTGTGTGTGTGTGTGTGTGTGTGTGTGAGTGTGTGTGTGTGTGTGTGTGTGTGTGTGTGTGTGTGTGTGTGTGTGTGTGTGTGTGAACCTGCGCTGTTTTTCAGATCTTTCTCATCTCCGCTTTTTCCTTTTGTTTCACTTTTGTGAGCCTCGGAGTTTCGGTACGTTTCCCCCTGAAATGGCTGACTACGACGGAGGTTTTTCACCCCAGCTTTTTGTTGTCTCCAGTGACCATGCCAAGGCTCGTCAGCAGTATGGCAAGACAAGGACATTTGTAGGTCATTCCCTTCCCGTCTGATGTCCCCGTCCTGTTTGGACTCTCAGGGCTATTATTTGATTCCCATTTTCTATCTCTTCTCTTGTTTTTCTATCTAGTCCTGCTGTTCTGAGAATGAAAAACAAAATGGTCAGGAGAATGGACCATTTTTCTGTTAACCAGAAACGTTTACAATATGTTTTGTTGTTGAGACATTTACATAAACAAATTAATTAGTTACTGTCCATTCGTTTTAATATATATATATATATATATATATATATATATATATATATATATATATATATATATATATATATACATATATATATATAATATAGTTACTAACTACGTAACTAACCTCTCAATATTATCCTTCTTCTTCTTCTTCTTCGTTCAAAGATATTCCTGTGGACTCCAGCTTCCATTTTTGCAAAGACATTAATGTTTTATTAAACTTTCATTGGTTGATTTTTGATCAGGTTAATTAACCTGGTTGGACAGGTGAAAGTTGTGTTGCTTTAAGAGATTTATGAACTAGAATTTGGTAGTGATATGTTGATATAATGTGTTTCGCTTTAACATGACCTACAAGGTTGACTGGGCGTTAAAACTCAGTTACTTACTATTTTTCTTCTCCCTTTGGTTTCCCTTTGTCTTCATTTTTGTCTTCATTTTCTCCTCTCTTTTTGTCTTTCGCTTTCATTTCCAATCATTTGACCTTTTCATAACTCCATTTTTGACACGCGCATACAGTTATTGCTTCTGTTTAATATTGTGTGCCAGAGGAGGTCCGTGTGACATTCTATCTCTGTCAGATACCATCCATCATTTACACAAAAAGGGGTGAACGGATTATTTGATTCATGCATTAGCTTGAAGAGTATGTCATCACTCATTTTCCACCGTACACAGTCATGCTTATTCCTCCGCCTTTCCACCCACTATATTTGCTTGAACAAATGTCAGCTTGCGGTTAAGGAGGAGAAGCAGAAGAAGAAGAGGTGGCTATGAAGCTAAGGCAACGTGTGTTCCAACTCACGCTTCCAACTGCACAGCCGCAAGGCGCTTGCATGATAATTGTTTTCAAAAACAGCACGAGCACGTGCGATGTTTACGTTACAATAAAACTTGGACAGCCCGCGGGCATGTCTAAAGGGATGCGTTTGTACACAGGAGCTGATTGGATAAAGCTCATCTGTCTGTCAGAGGCGGGTGAGAGGTCAATAGTACACGGCATCCAAAATCTTCCACACAGGAAATGGAGCGAGACTTCCGCAACATCCTTGCTTCTCGCGCTGCTGATAGTGACCTTGTTTTAGGAGGTTGCAACACATCCACTGTGATGGCTTGTGTGCAGGAAGATTGGGAATGGCTGTTTGAACCTCCGAAACTTTGTTGAGTGGTTTCAGTGTTTGTGTTCCACAGCTTGGCAATTCGTGTACATCAAACGTTGTTGACAGTTTTTAAGGGTGTTTCGTTAAGTGTAGCCGGTAATTTCCTGTAGTGACATGTTTAAATTTTCTCCTTTGCGCGAAATGGTTGTTGCCAATAATTATATAGGCACCTGTGCCGTACATGCAGGGTATCGGTAATCGCATGCAGCAAGCTCATGAGTGTTAACCTGACCAGAATTGTCCCTGTCTCATTGTGTGCATCTGACGTTTTTGTGCTCTATATATGAATGTTCATATGTATTTTTCACTCATTGATTCATGCTTCAAAATAATGTATATGTAAATAATACCTTCAGACGTTTTCATTCATCCGTAACCTAGCAAGGACTAGTTGTTAGATAGGTTTCGACTGAACCTAAAACTACAATCCTTGGAAGATTTCTAGTTCGACCTCTCTCTCTCTCTCTCCCCCCCTCTCTCTCTCTCTCTCGCTGTCTGGTTTAATATGTGTTGTTGTTGTTATTATTATTATTTGATTTTTTTTATTTTTTATTTTTACTGATGCTGTATTTGTCTATACTCTTCTGTAATAATATTTCACTGTGAATGTCTTGGTTATTAGTAGTACTGAAGCAACGGCAGATATGTGAGTCGGCCTTTGTGCTAGTATCTTCACCGTTGAGAAATAAAGTTCAATCAATCAATCAATCAATCTCTCTCTATTTTGCCCAAACCAGGTTGAAAATGAAGATCACTTCCTTTTGGTTTGTCCCCTGTACACGGATCTAAGAAATAGATTCCTTGAACAAAAAGGTATTCAGTCGTTACAGAACATATTGAGAAGGAAAAATACTAAAGGTTGTCGGCCGCTATCAAAGTTCATTTTCCATGCTATCAACAGAAACAAAACGATATGTAGTGGGTTGATACTGACTAGAAATGACTCCACTTTATTGGCCGACACATATTACTTTGTCGTCATCTACCACCATAATGTCTCATTACCTCGGTGTGACTGTTTGGTCCGCTTTTCTTTGTTTGTTGTTTTTGTTAGTTTGTTGATATATGTCTTGTTTGTTTGTGTGTTTTGTTGTTTGTATGTCTTACTTGTCTGTCTGTGTGCATAATATATTTTTGTATTATGCGGTTTGTATATGGGCCTATGGCCAAAATACAGTAAACCATCTGAATTAAGTCTGAAGTCTGTCTGTCTGTCTGTCTGTCTGTCTGTCTGTCTGTCTCTCTCTCTCTCTCTCTCTCTCTCTCTCTCTCTCTCTCTCTCTCTCTCTCTCTCCCCCCCCCCCCCCCCCCACACACACACACACACACACACTCTCTCTCTGTGAATCGCCACTATGCCCATGTTATATCCCTCTACTCCGATTCTCCTGTCATACATCGCGAGCAGAGTAAAACAAATATTTCATATGGAGCAGCAAAGTGGCCTTATTCAGTTATTGTACTGCATTGTATCGTTAGTCAAACGAAAAGATGGCATTTCTCAAACCGTTTATTGAGTGAAATGTGTGGTCACCCCGTGTAGCTGATTAATAAAGATAGCAAGCACACTTGATCAGTTCTTGCGTTTCTCCTTTCGTTCTGCACCAAACATCGTGCTGTTCAGTAATCAGTGTTTGCTTACGGGAACTAGCCTTCTCAGAAGTTGCAACAGCACAAAAGAGTGGGTTTTGTTGTTGTTTGTTTGTCTGTTTTTCTTTGTTTGCTTTTAATGAAGTTATGTTATTTTAGTCATGGTTTATCTGCTGCATTATCTTTTCGTCTGCCGGCTAATCTTACCAAACAAATTACCAATTGTTATGAGTTAAAAATAGATTGGGGTAAAACCCAAAGACCACCTTTTTTTCTTTTCTTTTCTTTTAGAGCGCTGCAATACGTCAGCAAAGGTTCACTCCACAAAGATGAAAACAGTCGGTGCCAAAAATTACTGCAATCCACATGCATTTCTTCCGTGACCTGCGCGCAACACCAAGAGTTTCCTGGTGTTTTATCCGTGATGTCGAAGACATTTTGATGTCGACAAAATGAAGTGCTGGAGAAAAGAAAGCGCATAACGCGGTGATGTGCTCATGAAAGAGGTGTGATAGACGGTGTCCAAAAAAGGTTACCTTATAAAATCGATATAAAAATTTAAAAAAATCAACTGCATGACCAATCGCAAAACGTTTAGTGCGGATCATGTTCTTTGAACCTGCTCCAAGACGTTTAACCTGCGAAGGAGAGTTACTTTAAACACAGCGCGCACCGTGAAGATAAACGTCGCTTTTGTAGACCCAGTTCCATGTAAACATTCTACAAGACGGCGTGCATGCAAGTGCACTGAATTTGATCAAAGGTCAGGACTGACAAGAAAATTGATTGGAAGGAAATTGAAAGAAACAAAACTGGGATAAAATGCTTTCAGGACAAAAATACTTAAAAGTGTCCAACTTTATGCAGACACTGACAGCGCCCTTTTTAAAAGTTCTGGTACGAGTCTGCAGAAATCAATGCTCTCTTGCTGTCGGCAACAAGCACAACAGGATTCATCGGCTAATTGCTTCTGAAAAACAAACAAAAGACACAACTCTGCACTCTCGAGCATTTGTTAAATTTGCACACATACCTACTACTGCTAGAACATTATTTAACTCCCCCCACCCCGCCCAATTTAATAATAAGAAGAATTAAAGTATTTGTACAGCAAACAATATTGTCCATGGAGACTATTCTAAGCGCAAATACAGACGCACGCACGCACGCACGCACACACACACACACACACACACACACACACACACACACACACACACACACACACACAACACACACACACACACACACAAGCACATTCGTGGAGAGGGGGCGCTTCTCTCTTTGGCGCTTCTCTGTGTGAGTGTTTTCGTGTGTGCGCGCGTGCATGTGTATACGTGTGTAGTGATGGTCTTGTTTGTTTAGCTTTTTGTTGTTTTAATTGCATGTAGTCATTGTTATTATTGTTTTCCGCTTAAGGAGTCTCAAAGTGGATGTAGTTTACATTAGAATTTAATCGGCCCACCGAGCTCTATTTTTATGTTAGAGATTCGCGCTTTTGAAATATTTCATTATTGTTATGTATTGATGATTGCAACTTAACGCCAACGCTGGTGGCCAACTGTTTGGGGGATTTGGTTTGCGTTTGGGTTTTGACATTGACAAATGCATTCCACAGGGTGTGAGGATTGCGTATATGACCATCTAAAAAGATTTGTTACCACGTCATGTGGGCAACCAGACGCCGTCATCGAAGGATTTACCTCCATTTCTGTATGCTGTTATGCAAGGAGCTTTTCGTGGCTTAAGATAGTCGCCACGTAACTCTGCAGCGTATAACAACATTGTAATGCAGCTTTGGTGTTTTTGCTGGTGTCAGTGTGTTGACACAGCGCAAGCCTTGGTGTTCTTGCTGCTGTCAGTGTGTTGTGACACAGTCCAAGCCTTGGTGTTTTTGCTGGTTGTCAGTGTGTTCACACAGCCCAAGCCTTGGTGTTTTTGCTGGTTGTCAGTGTGTTCACACAGCCCAAGCCTTGGTGTTTTTGCTGGTGTCAGTGTGTTCACACAGCCCAAGCCTTGGTGTTCTTGCTGGTGTCAGTGTGTTCACACAGCCCAAGCCTTGGTGTTTTGCTGTGTCAGTGTATTCACACAGCCCAAGCCTTGGTGTTCTTGCTGGTGTCAGTTGTTACACAGCCCAAGCCTTGGTGTTTTTGCTGGTGTCAGTGTTTCACACAGCCCAAGCCTTGGTGTTTTTGCTGGTGTCAGTGTGTTCACACAGCCCAAGCCTTGGTGTTTTTGCTGTGTCAGTGTGTTCACACAGCCCAAGCCTTGGTGTTTTGCTGGTGTCAGTGTTTCACACAGCCCAAGCCTTGGTGTTTTTGCTGTGTCAGTGTTTCACACAGCCCAAGCCTTGGTGTTCTTGCTGGTGTCAGTGTGTTCACACAGCCCAAGCCTTGGTGTTCTTGCTGGTTGTCGTATGTTGTGACACAGCCCAAGCCTGGTGTTTTTGCTGGTGTCAGTGTGTTATGACATAGCGCAAGACTTGGTGTTCTTGTTTGTGTCAGTGTGTTGTGACACAGCCCAGGCCTTGGTGTTTTTGCTGGTTGTCAGTGTGTTGTGACACAGCCCAAGCCTTGGTGTTTTTGCTGGTGTCAGTGTGTTGTGACACAGCCCAGGCCTTGGTGTTCGTGCTGGTGTCAGTGTGTTGTGACACAGCGCAAGACTTGGTGTTCTTGTTGGTGTCAGTATGTTGTGACACATCCCTAGCCTTGCTGTTCTTGCTGGTGTCAGTGTGTTGTGGCACATTTCATTGGTATTTCTATTGTTTGGCTGCATTGATATTTCCACTGTTTGCCTGAATTGATACATCTGCTGTTTGCCTGCGTTGATATTTCCCGCATTACCCGAGCATTGCTATCGGTACAAGACCATGGAAAGGGCTAGTCCCATGAAACACCGAGATTCCTTCTTCAATAAATACCCGAGAAAGACGGAAAAATGATGGCCGAACATATTTTCTGCCCCTGCTTTCAGCCCGATCCTTCATGTTTATTCATGGCTAGCGTTCCGAAAGGATGCCAGGATAGGATCTTGGGAATTAGCGGTTTCCGTCAAGACCTTCTCGTGGAAGCCATAACTTGGCCGACTTGTGGGTGAGATTTTCCTCTGACCGAGCGCCGCCGAGCGCCCGCTCTCCTTGCGGTTCATCTGATCCACAATACCGTGACGGCTAGCGGTCGATGGCTTCCGCCCCAGCCGTAGACGTCCAGACTGGTGATCGGCTGATCTTTCGCGGGCTTTGCGGCTAGGTCGCGTCGGTCAGTGGGACTGTTTCCGCATGGAGCGTAATTACCATACCAAGCACGCGCCATTATGGCAGGGGTGGAGTATATAATATTGCTAGCGGATGCGCTTCTCTCGCTTCGTGTTCAGTGTGTGTGTCGGGGACATGCTGGGAGGGACGGGGGGCGGGGTGGGGGCCTGCGCGCTTGTGAGTTATAGTGTGATGTACGTTTGTATGTATGTGTGTGTGTGTGTGTGTGTGTGTGTGTGTGTGTGTGTGTGTGTGTGTGTGTGTGTGTGTGTCAATGCGGTAGAAACATTTAGGTGCATCAGTTGGACTTTTTTTTACCACATTGTTATCGACTTTGTCTGAAGCACAAAAGAATCAAAGCGTCAAAAGTCTCTCTCTCTCTCTCTCTCTCTCTCTCTCTCTCTCTCTCTCTCTCTCTCTCTCTCTCTCTCTCTTCTCTCTGTGCTGGCCGTGTGTGTGCCGCCATGTGTATGCGTGTTTCCCCTTTCTGTCATCGTGTATTACCGTTCCTTTTTCTCCTAACGACGGTTTATGGATTGGTGGGCGATGGACCGGTTGGCTCAGGCTCTGATAGGAATGGTGTTTCTATTACTTGGTATGGGACTGTAAGTTTTCTGGCCTCTGTGGGACTTCCCATGTTACATTTGCGTTTGTGTTTGAAGTAAGCTGGTAGATCTGGCTTGAATGTATTCCTTTCAAATTTGAGAAGAATGTTAACAGAATATTGCCATGTGATGTTTCCTCGTCCTGAGGTGACCCTGTGAGGTCGACAGGACGTTAAAACCCAATCAGTGAACCACTCGTAACAGAGCTGAGGAGCTGTGTGAAAGTCGAGGTGGCCGTCCTGGGCTCCCCGTCCCTAACAGTCCTTATGGTCTCATGGAAGTAAACCAACAGTGAACTAAAGGCCTCAGATCCCAGGAGCTGTGTGAAAGTCGAGGTGACCGTCCTGGGTTCCCCGTCACTAATAGTCCTTATGGTCTCATGGAAGTAAAGCAACAGTGAACTGAAGGCCTCAGAGCCCAGGAGCTGTGTGAAAAGGTCGAGGTGACCGTCCTGGGCTCCCCGTGGTCTCTGTGGACGTAAACTAACATTGAACTGAAGGCCTCAGAGCCCAGGAGCTTTGTGAAAGTCGAGGTGGCCGTCCTGGGCTCTCCGTCACTAATAGTCCTTATGGTCTCTGTGGACGTGAAGCAACATTGAACTTGAACACTCGTTACTAACCTCCTCAGCATTTCTCAGTTGAGAAAGATGTGAACGTCAGTTTCACAGACTGTTGTAGCCTTTGTAGACATGCTGCGCCCAGGGCGTTTGGAGGTGCTACACACCAACATTACAGTGAAGAAGGAGAGGAAAACTAAAGGGAAGTTTGACTGCGGCCCATATCAAACAAGACTTAGGCTGCCAGTAACATACAGCGACATCGAAATGACTCTAGGAACGTGAAACACGTTATACCCTATAAAGATAGCATGCAACCGCAAGCGAAAACAGGTGACAGTGACAGACAGACTGCAATACTGAAGACACAAACCGTTGTGTTCTGTACGCTTGGCTACTTAATACCCCAACGGTGACTAATGCTTGTAATAAGCATCGGTGGTAGTGTGGAGTTGTGATTTGCGTGCCGCCGATGGGGGTACTAGCTGTTGTAGACGTTACCGTTGATTTAGGCGGTGCGTGTCTCTGGACAGCCGGCTGTTTGGCACACGGAGATGGCTTGCAAAGATGGAACTGATTGGCCATTTCCGACCAAATATTGGTATGTGGATCCCCGTATTGGCAGCGAAGAAGCCAAGACCATTGATTTAGTCTCGTCCTGTCAACTGACGTGTTGGTTAGTGGGCCTCTAAAAGGTACTAGCCTCTTGTGGCAGGGACTGTGCTGTAGAAATGCAAACACGCTCGCGTAAAAATATATATGAGAATATGGGGGGGGGGGGGGGGGGGGGGGGGCAGGGAAACGGAGAGGACGATAGAGAAAGGGGTAATGGGAGTGGGTGAGGATATTTGGTGGGAGGGGGGGGACAACTCAGAAGCCGAGATGAACTCATTGTGAACAGTTTGTTCGGCCTTACAGTTCGTGCTTTTTATTCAAAACTCGCCTTCTATTTTAAGAATCGTGGTGTGAACTGTGTTTTTACCCACGTGCAGTTATAAGAAATAACCCCCTGCGGAAGGCAGTCGCCAAAAAGTTTAGAATTTAAGCCAGCTTGAAAAAAAACATTTCCATGATTTTGTCAGATATATGAGAATATATATATGACAGAGAAGGGGGGAAGAGAGAGAGGATGTGTGTGTGTGTGTGTGTGTGTGTGTGTGTGTGTGTGTGTGTGTGTGTGTGTGTGTGTGTGTGAAGAGAGAGAGAGAGAGAGAGAGAGAATATCATAACGAAACACGTGTAACCGAGTGCATCTGCACATTGTGTTTGTGTTGTTGTACTCTGTGTGTCGCTCTGTCAGTGTTCTTTGGTGTGTGGACGTCATTCAGTCTTTTAGTTATGTTTTCCGCTTCTGATACTCTCAGCCTCCAGATTCCTCGCACCAGACTCTCCACTGTTAGTTCCCGCGCCTTGGGTCCATCAACATCAACCTTCCCCTTCCTCTCCGACAGAAACCCTCTCTGGACTCATTTAAATCTAATCTAAAAATATATCTTTTCCCAAAATTGTAGACCTGCCATATTTTCTGTTCCGTGCGTCTTTATCCATTCCAAGTCTCCCGGGCGTTTGCTGCCCGTTTTAAGCTGTGTATATTTAGCTTTGTATATTTTAAATGCTTGTGTGTGCGGGTGCCTCTGTGTGTGTGTGTGTGTGCTCGCGCGCGCGCGCTTAGAATAGTCTCTAGGAACAAAAGTTTGCGCTGTACAAATACTTTAATTATCATAAATTATTATTAGTATTTTGGACGTCATTAAAAGACGTGGTGTGAGAGCGCGAGAGAAAGCGAAGGGCGATACCAACGGCTTCTCGCAGATTCCACCAGGAAATAAAAGAAATAAAACGGGAACATCTCTGCCTGTGGCTCGCTTGTTGTTGCCTACTTCCAACCTGCTACTTCCATCGACTGTTTACACACTTTTAACGCTTTTAAAAGCTTGTATTGCCGCCTTGGCGTGCCGAACACCCAAACTAACAGAAGCTAGCAGTGGTTTATTACACCGACAGGAAAACATCAAGTGCGCATGATGAGGCGTTAGTCGTGATTAGTTCTAAAGTTAGCTCCATCATGGCAATGGGTACTGAGTGTAGGGGATGTCTGCATAAGCCATCGCGTCTAATTCTTACAGGGGAGTGTTGTCTGTCAACTCTGGCTAGAGCCTGGCGAAAGGAGTCTGTGTCGTAAGGTTTTGGGCAAGATCGCGGCTTTCCCGGGGTACTCAGTCCTAGCATCCGTTTCCGGACTATCTTTCGGTGACACGCCTCTGCCGTAGCTGCCAAACTCAGCTGTAATTGCATGGTTACGCCATTGGCGGGGCACTTCTGATCTTCGCGCATCTGTCTACCGAAATCGTTCCTTAAGTGCACAAAGTCCTGTGGTCAGCGTTCTTTCTCTTACCAGGCTCCAGTTATCTGGAACCAACTCCCTGTTTCTGTCCGTCATTCTACCTCTGTCAGCTCTTTTAAATCTTCCCTGAAAACCGTTCTCTTTAAAACACACACACACACACACACACACACACACACACACACACACACACACACACACACACACACACACACAGAAGAAGAAGAAAAAAACGAAAAAAAAACGTTTCTTCAGTCCCATTGCCCTGATGTGCGGCTCTGTGTGTGTGTGTGTGTGTGTGTGTGTGTGTGTGTGTGTGTGTGTGTGTTGTGTGTGTACGCGCGCGCGCGTTCGTGTAGTATGCGTTGCATTTTGACAATATGTACAATGAAAGAATGTGTGAGTACTTAGGGCCTGTGCGGGTTAGGCGCTGTAAGTATCCATTACCATTAAGTCTCACGCTAAAAGTTGCGTTTTCGTTTCAGTGTTGCTTTGCATCCACAGAAACCATCAGATTTACTAGGGACATGGAGCCCAGGACGGCCACCTCGACGTTCACATAGCTCCTGAGCGGCTTTGTATAAGATGCGAAATATTCGAATACTAAGACTGTAAAAAATTAGTTCCGTTTCGATTTAAACGATTTTAGTTTTATTTGTGCGGACAGAGGGATTGTGAGCATTACCCGAAAAACACGCCTGGATGTAGTTTGAGTTGTCTGTGTGATTACAAACTTGCTACCATTTGAGCACCAATGAAAAACTGTCAGTTCGGGGACGCGACCTATGGCGTAACCACTTATGGTAGTAGTTGGAGGAAGGATGTCGTAAACTGATACTTGGAGTTTGGGCAGGATGCACTCTCCAAACCTCTTTCCGGCATCCTTCCTCCAAATTCTTCCAGAAGAGGATGTAGGCCTACCTCCTGTGGAGTTTATGTACCTTGTATTTACACGCAGGCCAGGTTAGAGTTACCGTAGACGACTCAGGTCTTTGTTGTTGTACTTGTGTTGCATATTTCGAGCGCTAATTAACTCCCTTGTGCGTTGAATCTTCCAAAAAGTGCACAAACGTTCTGCCATTTGAGCACCAACGATAGCTGACAGTTTTCCGAGACCTATGGCGTAACCAGTCATGGCAATGGTTAAGGAGCGATGACGTAAATAGACGCTTCTAGTGTGGGCAAGCCGCACACTCCGAGCATCGCTTTCCGGCATCTTCCTCCAAACTCTGCCAGATTTAGTTACACCACTGAAGGGGCACTCTTTATCTCCGCGCAGCGGTCCACCGACGAGGTCAGCGCCCTCCGAAAGGTTTGGTTACTAATATGACTGTAGAAGCAACCTAGCGCCCAAGCACGCACGTAAACATGAGGCGCATCCACCCCGGGTAAAAAAAAAGTTCCGTCTCGATTCAAACGTGTTTGGTTTTATGTGGCTGGCGTAAGCAACATGGTCAGTTACAAAACAAACGTCTGATATAATTTGAGTTGTCTGTAACAAACTTACTACTGTTTGAGCACCAACAAAAAACTGCTCGTTGGCTGACAGTTTTCTGGACCCTAGACTAAAGACTAACTAAATTCGGCAGTGGTTGAAGGACGGATGTCGTAAACCAGTGCTTGGAGTCTGGGCATGCCGTACGTCCACCGTGAGCTGAAAGGTTCGGAAAGCTGCCGACAGGGGCCGTGTGAGGGTGGCCGCCCTGCTGTCACGAGGGGACGCGTGCGGGCGCGGGGAAGGAGGACGAGAGGCGAATCCTAATAGCGGCCCGTGCCCGCCCCTTCTGGTTATTTGCGCCACTTGTCCTGATCAATAGCGCCGATTGTCTGGCACCCTGGCACAGGCGGTGGTACGCAAGCGGTACGCCGTTCGCTTAGCGGCTTCTTTGCTTGTTTGCTTGCTTGCTTGCTTGCTTGTTTCGTTGGCTGCCTGGTTGTTTCTGTTTTCGTACAGTATCGTCGATTGGGGGGTGGGGAGGAGGGTGGGGTGATGGCGGAACTTCCGGTTTGCATCTGTCGTACTAGCTTTTTCCACATAGACGCACACCTTCCCCCTGCCCCCCACCCCACCCTCCACCCCTCTCCCACCGCCCCTCAACACCTTATTGCACGCACAGAGAGAGAGAGACAGACAGACAGACAGACAGACAGAAGAGAGAGAGAGAGAGAGTCAGTCTAGAAATAACTTGCGGAGGACCGACTGCTTCAAATATCCCATTATCTGTCCCACGTCCCCTTTCTCCTCCACCTTTTTTATTTATTTATTTATTTTCTTCTTCTTCTTCTTCTTCTTGTGCCAACATCCGTTCTAATCACATTCAACATGCTTTTATTCATTCACCAGGGGAATTGTATCCATTTTTTCCCAAGGCCGACTGCAAAACTTCCGAATCCTTTTCTCTTTTTCTGTTTTTTTCCTTTTTTCTTGTTTTTTTTAGGGGGGCTTTTTGTGTGTGTGTCGAAAAACTAGTTTCTTCACGGAAATCTAACTGCGACAGTAACCTATGCCATTACCCAACCCCAAGGCGTTGGTCTCCCCCTCCCCTCCCCCCCCCCCCACCAGTCACCCCCCTCTCTCTCTCTCTCTCTCCAGACTTGTCACAAGGCAGCGTGTTTCACGTGCTGTTTACTGTCTCCAGCTGTACCGCGCGCTCTGCCTAATGATAAGAGGATTGTAGCTTCTGTTTATCGTCTCCCCAGAAAGAGGGAAGCAAACCAAAAACAAAAATAACTCTCTCTCTCTCTTTCTCTCTCTCTCTCTCTCTGGTATAGAATCCTTGGTCCCCCACACCCACTCTCTCCTTGAGAGTCATAATGCGACCCTTGTACAATAGGAGAAGAATGTTTACATTGCCTGATGGGCTTATGTGTGCTTTCCGCATTACCGATTATATGACCCTGATTAATTAATTCAAAATCCTGCTGTATCTGGTCATGTTCTGAATGCGATTTGGCTTTTTGAATATCTCCCTTATGATTGTTATACCACTCCTTTTCAGTTTCTTAAAATCTTTTGGTCGCAACACGTCTGTTTAAGTGATGGCCACCATCTTGGTCAGCGTTGATGACCCCAAGGTTCCTACTAGCCTGTTACACGTTCTGCTGGCCGTCGGCCTTGTATAGAAAGGATGGGTCTGTGGCAAAGGTCATGTGTCCACTTGCAAACGGAGGCACGCTCAAATCATGTGTTGGAACCGAGTGGTTTGAAAAATGAAGTGGAGTTACTTCCCGGATGTCGTTTGCATTCAGGCACAAGAAGACTGTTAGAACTAGACTTAGAGGGAAATAGTACATTCTGAAATTTAGGACATTGATATTCAGTTTTGCCGCTCTTTACGGAAAGGAGGTGGTGGGTTTTTGAAAATGCGGATGAATCACATTTACAGCGCGTGATGTGAGCAAAAGTATTCCACAGCTCACTCAGTGCAGCTTACACACACACACACACACACACACACACACACACACACACACACACACACACACACACACACACACACACACACACACACACACACTGACACACACACACACACACACACACACACACACACACACACACACACACACACACACACACACACACACACACACACACACACTACACACACACACACACACACACCACACACACACACACACACACACACACACACACACACACACACACACACACCTACACACACACACACACAAACAACTATAGCCCCCTTTCTGGTGTGGTCACTTTGCGTGTTAAACGAGCTGTAGATCTTATCATGACCAGTCTTGAAAGCTGATCGTCAATTAAGTATATAATTTATTCATGTGTTCAAAGAGCAGTAACCAACTTCGAGTCGTTTATGTACGCATTTCGGTCTTAGGCTACTGGGAGTCGCGACGCAGGGGAAAAACGTAACAGGAAAAAAAGGGAAAAAATAAGAACTTTTGCTTGCTTTTTGTTGACATGCGTGTGTTGTTGTTGTTGTTTGTGTGTGTGTGTGCGTGTGTGTGTGTGTGTATAACAATAACAACAACAACAATAACAATATACTTTATTAATCCCAGTGGGAAATTAAAGCTGTCGTTCGATCGCACAACGAAGATCTTTGTGTGCGTGCGTGCGTGCGTGCGTGCGTGCGTGTTGTTGTTGTTGTTGTTGTTGTTGTTGTTTCTGTTTCTGCTTCTCTCTCTCCCTTCCCCCCCCCCCCCCCCCCAACCTCCTCGTCGTCCCTTCTTACCTTCGCTTTCCGCCCCCCTCCCCTACCCCACTACACTGCCTCTCATTTCATTTGCCCTATGATTATATTTGTCTATAAAGGTATAAATTGATAGGATACGAAATGCCAAGTGCACGACTGGATATAATTATTTGCAGATGTCCATTTCCCAATACCTCGGCCTTTGTGTTTTCCTCTGGGGACCTTTAATCGCAAGTAAACGATAGGTCACGGTATACACTAAAACACCGTCGTCAAATAATACAACACAATTAAAAATTCAATCAAAGAGGGTACATGCCTGACCGACTTTGTTTCTTTTTTGTGGCTGATTGTTCTTACTCTTTTCCGAGGGAGCATTGTGCTCCGAAATTCTATTCCGTTTGATCTGATGATTCGTTTGTATCTCTGTAGCTCAGTCATCTGTTGTACGACTGGTTGATTACCATAATTGTATCGCGGTTAAAGAGACACAAGACGTTTTGGAGGTCAGTCCAAAAATCGTGAAATCGGCATTGCAAATTTAATTGAAGGGATGCATTTTGTTAATGCTTCAGTTTTTATTTTTTGCGGAAACCATCTTTTTTAACTGTTCTTCCTTCGAGGCCATTTCCTTCAAAGTTATGTTCGACTTCAGGATCCATAAATAAAGAAAATTACAAAGAAAATAGGACAACAATGGTCTCACCGAAGCGCCGGTGCAACCAATGTGACCACAGCAACAACAAAAAACTATGATCAGTCTTCTTTGAAGATTCACAAAGTGCGAGTTCTGACATGTAAAAGAAGTGAAAGTGCACGTTGATTGCCGTAACTGTGTGGTGTTCAATCTGCTTCTTGGAATTCAGCATAATTACATCTTTCGGAGCTGACCTAGGTTTGTTTCAAGACAGATCGTTTTATTTCAAAGTCATAATTAACATACGGCCTTTGCGGAGCGAGGTGCCCTTTTTCCTTTGCGGTGATTCATCTTGATGCTCAAACGAGAGAGCCAGGTTTGTTCCGCAAGGCCACATTACACAATACGGATCGAAGCGTTGTCATAAAAAAATGTCATTATGTTATACTCGACATCGATTTAGCTGTTGCTAGCCTGTCTCTCAGTTCGCGAGCATTTTTGGTTTGTGTGTGTGTGTGTGTGTGCGTGCGTGCGTTCGTGTGTGTGCGTGCGTGCGTGCGTGTGTGTGTGTGTGTGTGTGTATGTGTATGTGTGTGTGTGTCCTTTTATTTGTCTATGGATAATTCCTCGTTGTTTTTATGCAATTTGCATGGCTATGCGCTGCAATAGATAAATAGCACAGAAGATATACACTGTTGTCGATTTCAAGAAGAAGAAAAAATACTTTCCTTTTCACCACCTCTTCGTCCAATTAGTTTTGGCGACGAGATGAAGTTGTGAGGATGTGACCCTGATGGAACTGAATAATCGACCTTGCATTTACGCACATACCAGTCAACAGGAATCGTAGGCGATTCAGGCTCTGCTGTGGTGTCCGTTGCTTACGTGACATGTCTTTCGAGCGCTAGGTACCCACTTTGTTTTTGGAATCCGTCGGTTCGGCTATCGGCAATGTTGCGTCCATCCACAGCGCTCCTATCGACTGTGCTACGTTAGTGACCTCGACCACCCATTGAACCTACGACAAAGCTCACGTGACGCCCATCGAAATGGGAGTGTACACGCATACTAAACGATATGTACGCACTTTCAAGATCTCGTGGACCATGTCAGAGTTCGGTGGATTATGGAAACACTAAATGAACCCAGCATGCACTGAAGGTGACAGAGTCGTGGAAGTGTTGAAGCTGGACAGTATACGGAAAAGGAAGCAGAGGGAGCAGTGATCACTTGCTGGCGCCTGTGGTGATTTGGGAAGGATTGTGGAGGCGGTGGAGAGGGAGAGGGCAGCCCAGCGGGGAATGCCTGTCGTAAGATGCTACAAATGATGACGGTAAAAACACGAGCGGACCAGATAATGACATGAGATTATTGGCAGCTCTTGGGGAGAATAAGGAAGGTGGGGTGAGTGGGGATGTGTGAACGTCAGATTCTTGGGATAGCTGTGATACTGACTAGAGGGCTGTTTCGTTTCTAACGCCCAGTCAACCGTGTAAGTTATATCAGGGCAAAATTCGGTAAGGAGCAATATAATCTCCCTCTTCCCCCCCTCCACCCACCCTCCTCCACCCACCCTCCTCCATCCCCATCCCCACCCCCCACCCCCCACCCCATTCTCCCCGTCCCAAATAAGCCTTATGGTTTCTATGGACGTCATGGTTTCTGTGGACGTTAAGCACCATGTTTACTTAAGGAGCAAGATACCAACGCTCTATAGAGGGGCGAAGCTCGGTATGGACCAAGACACCAACGTTCTGAGGATCAAGACACCAACGGTCTATAGATTGGTGAAACTCGGTATGGATCAAGATACCATCGTTCTATAGAGGGGCGAAACTCGCTGCATGGATGAAGATACTAACATTCTATAATCGGATGAAACTTGGTATGGATCAAGACACCAACATTCTCTACTGGGATGAAACTCGTCGTATGGATCAAGATACCAACGTTCTATAGTGGGGTGAAACTTGGTATGGGTCAAGACACTTACGTTCCATAACGGGATGAAATTTGGTATGGATCAAGACACCAACGTTCTATAGAGGGGCAAAACTCAGTAAGGATCAAAACACCAACGTTCTGTAGAGGGGCGAAACTCGGTATGGATCAAAACACCAACGTCCAACTTAACAAACCGACAACCGGAAGTCCAGTGAGTCAAACAATAATCCGTGTACGTGTTTCTTAAACGTTGTAAGGAGGAAACAAAACTCATCCAATCAAAAATGAAGGTCTAATTCACTGTTCATGCCGCGTGTTTTTGTTGAATGGAAGGGAAATGAAGTTTACCGAACCGGAAGGCCAGAGATGAGAAACGCGGTATTCCTGTCAGGAGGCGAAGCACGCGATAGAGAGGTCCTGGCTGTTAATCGACCTTGTTTTTATAACAAACGTTGGTCCATTACAAAAACGGCAGACCTTTGATGCTGTGCTCTCCGGCCACTCCTCACAGGCTAAAGCAAAGCAACGGAGCGAAGATTGATTCTAAACAAAACTCTCCAAAGGCATGATGACACACGGTCAGTGGTGACGAGATACACCAGCCACTATCAAATGAGGCAAGTTACAATCATCTGAATAACTCAAACCATTGTGCATTCCACCAGTCACCACAGTACCACAAGGTAAGTAAGCTGGTGTTTTACACCCAGTCAACCGGTACCACAAGGTGATCAGATACAAACCTTGTGAGGAAAGAGGTGGGGTTTGGGAACCCTTTTGTGCCTTGACCTAACTTAGCCACTCCTGGGTTAAAGCAGGGAACCTTTGATAGCTCCGGATTCTCAGCAAGAGAGACCCCAGTTTCTGCGTCCACAGTACCCAACTGTGCGACTGAGCTACGGAAATATGTTGTACGCGTCTCTGTTTAGATTCAGTTGTGGGGTATAGGGTATGTCTGTTGTTTTGTTTTGTTCCGCGTTTGCCAGGAAGAGATACTTTTGTAGCTTGCCTACTCCGGCTCTGAGGACTGGAGCTTTGATGCGAACTTCGTTTTAAACACTGAGACTTAAAATATAAACCCAGTTTCACTTTTAGCTGGAACAGTGTCTTTGTAATAAATGATCTCTTCCCTTCTCCTTCCCAGCACCCCTCGCCTTCATATAACCGCACTGGTTGACTGGGCGTAAAACACCAGTTTACTTACTTACATACTCCCTCCATCCCCTCTTCCTTTTTCGATTCCTCTGCTTCTCTTATTCTCTTTTCTCTCCCCCCGCCCCCCACCTACCTCGTTCTCCTTCCTCGTCCCCCATCATCATCGTCTTCATCGTCGTCGTTGTTGCTGCCGCCACCTTAATCTTTGCAACCTCTTAGTAACGGGCTATTTGTCAAAGGAAGAGAAGACAAATTAATTACCTTTGATACATCGTCGTGGTTGACCTAACGAGAGGATACGCGACTCAGATTGGTAGTTAAAATTTTGCCTGACTAGACTGTCATGGTTGGCTGAAGTTAACAATGCACAACGAAGTTAGTCGTTTGTGTGCGGCGTGTGAATGTGGTTTGTTTCTCTCTCCTTTTAAAACTACGGGGCTTCTTTCTGAGAGAATGGAGGTTTCGACAGCTTGGCACACTCAGTGCAGTAACGGTAAATGATATACATCAGTGAGTTGTAGCATGTTGTGATTCATTAAAGCTGAGACCGCTGAGGAAGGCCATCCAGGTCGAAATATTGGAAACCTTTTTTTCTTCTTTTTTTCTCCATTTCTTCTTCTTCTTCTTCTTCTTCTTCTTCTTCTTCTTCTTCTTCTTCTTCTTCTTCTCTCTCTCTCTCTCCTCCTCTCTCTCTCTCTCTCTCTCTCTCTCTCTCTCTCTCTTCTCTCTCTCTCTCTCCTGCTTCTCTTTTATTCCTTTAGTTTTTTTTTTTTTTTAATGGGACTGTTAACTGTATAAGGAAACAAAAGAACATTGTTCAGAAAGAACGGCGTACGTCTACCCCAGTAACCAAAAGCGTTCAACAAGTTGTACAAAGAATTAACCAGGAGACGTCTGCTTATCTCTTCTTCTGGCGTAACAGTTAGTATTGCGTTGTAGGTCGTGAAGTGTTGCCGAAGGCACTCAGTCACAATGACAATGACATAGAGACCTCCGTGCCTGGCGTAATTTCCTCCTGTTATTCCAACTGTGTCGTGTCTACGGCTTGTTGCTGAGGACAGCGAGGATGACCATAACAGTGACAGCGTACGGATGCCAGTTCTGACCTGCTTCATTGTTGCTTGGGAATAATGTTGCTTAACGTCCACGGAGGCGACCATTGTTGCTTGATGATGTAGAGCTTAATGTCCTCGGATGTCGGCTGACATATTAGGGACAAACTGTGACCAATGCGTAAGCATGGTTCAGTGTTGCTTTACGTCCACAAAAACCATAAGGCTCATTAGGACGGGGAGCCCAGGACGGCCACCTCGACTCTCACACAGCTCTCGAACTCTGACATTGTTGCAGTAAGTAAGTAAACACGGTGCTTAACGTCCACAGAAACTATAAGGCTTATTAGGGACGGGGAGAAGAAGGTGGGAGAAGAGGGAGATCATATACCTATCGCTACACTGTCACCACCAGAATGATTCCTGCATTAAGATGGGCAGTGATGAGAGACATTTTAATGTTTCAGTAGGAAGTGATGGACAAAGTCACAGGACAGTGTCCACAAACCACAACCTTTCTGAAGAGAAAGGAGAGCCGAAGCGGTATCGAACCGAGGTCCTTCCGCTTACCAACCTAACGTCTTACCGCTAGGCCAAACCGGCTCACGACATTGTTGCTTGTTGTTGATTGCTTTTATATAGCGCTGCTCTCTGTTCTCGAGCAGATTCACTGCGCTCGCATTTGATTCTACATGAGTGACTACCTTTTTATCGCGCGTGTACTTACAGCGCTGGCACGGGTGGTGCCACATGAAACTGCTGCTGTCTGGGCACGTTCTGTGTATACCATACAACCATGCACCTTGTTCTTTTAAAACTAGAACTGTGTCATGCTTGTTGTAGACCTAATTGTTGTTGGATCCAGTGACACCGACCATGACAGTGGCAGCGATGCAGACTGCCGTGCTGAGAACCTAAATCGGCTTTAAAACATGTGTTATTGTACGTCATAATCGTGATACGTGAGTCAGGCAGTATTTTACTTGTCATTTGACGAACTGTATTTTGGCCTTGTGATTTTTAAGCCGACTTTCTTGAAAACGCTTAGACGAACTGGCCTAAAAATGCTTTTGATCAGCTGTAAGTAAGTGAGATGTAAAAGTTGAGTAGTATGCCTGTTGCTGATTGTTTTGACTTGGTTGTTTTCTGTTGACTGAAGTGTGGTCCTGAGGTGACCGTTCACAATTAACTTGGCTGGAAAAAACTCCAATTTAATCAGTCGATTATGATGTGAATATTAACAAAGGTTTATTGTTGGCTATTTCTACTTGGTTGTATTTTCTGTGGACTGTGTTGTGTCCAGAGCATTATGTATGAAGAGCAAAATTTAATTAAAATAAAGACAGATAGCCCCTAATCGCTGTTTGCTAAGGAGTCCATTAAGTCCGGCTCTCGTTCCAAATGCACGAGTCGTCACCGAAAAGCATCTAAAATAGCTATTTGCCTGTGTTTATTTTTAGATTGAGAAATTCGATTATTAGGCCAAAATGAACGTGCGTAACGTCGAAAACTAGAAACTGATTGGACACCGCATGATGATAGAATTGTCAAAGTTCATTCGAACTACTGTCGAGTCACGTAGTGTTCGATTTTGGTAGCCTCTGTGGAAGAGTCTGCGAGTAGCTAGATTCACTGAAAGTAAAAACTGAAATGTGAGAAGCACTGCTGGATTGTCGTAGACGTGCCAGTGACCCAATAATAATAATAATAATAATAATAATATAATAATAATAATGTACATTTATCATGCGCTCATCGACGCCCTGACCCAATGACCTCTTCCTATTCAAGATTTTCCTGTCCCTCTCTTCGTCGTCTGTGTTGACTGTGGCGGGTCTTGGTGCGTGAATCCAAATTGCCTTGAATAGTTTGTGGGCTTCTGTGGTACGTGCAACGGCGTCGGTCCGGACAAGAGTGTGTGTGTGTGTGTGTGTGTGTGTGTGTGTTTTCCCGCGTTAGTAGCCTTTGTCGGTAACTGCAACATCAGAGCCGTCATTTTTACGCGGCATTTAGGCTACCTAAACGTAAATAAAACATGTTTATGCCGGCCGGGTTGTGCTCCACTCATGCCGATTTGTTCAGTGCCTTCACCGTTTAGAAAATAAACGCGATTAAAGGAGATCCTGTAGGTTATAATTATTTGCTGTCGTCTGTGTTGTGTCCAGAACTGTTAGCCAAAGTTTTACACTTGTTAGTTTCTTGTGTTTGATCCCCGACCTGACCTTCTGCGGTTATCTGAGAGAAAAGCATATAAATCAATCATTTACAGTTGCTAAGGTCAATGACAGTGATTTGTTCTTTCTGTTCTTTCGCTACCTTAAATTAACTAATTGTGTCTTGTCGTGGACTTTATTAGTGTTGGGGGCAGCGGCGGCAGCGAGATTGACAGCTCACTGAGAGACCTGCCCTCTGCCCGATGTCCTCTCGTTAGTTCAGCCGCTGAGAGCAGTGGCAGCGACAGACAGCGCAAGGAGAGGCCTGGCCGGCCGGCCTGTCTTGTCATTACTGTGGCCGTGTCTTCCCGAGGACCTGTCGCTTGGGGGAAGCTATCGACACGGATACAGTGTAAGAAGAGAACTTGCCGGCTTGCCCTGTCATTACGGTCCGTGTCATGTCGTGGATATGTCACGGAGGGCAGCCACAGACACAGATGCAGCGCAAGGAGAGACATGTCATTACGTTAGCCCTTTCCGTGTCTTGTCGTGGATATGTCGCTGAAAGTAGCCACAGACACAGATGCAGCGTAAGGAGAGACCTGTCATTGCTTTTGCCTTGTCTTGTCGTGGACGTGCTGCTGAGGACAGCCACACACACAGGTGCAGCGTAAGGAGGGACCTGTCATTGCTTTTGCCTTGTCTTGTCGTGGACTTGTCGCTGAGGACAGCCGCACACACAGGTGCAGCGTGAGGAGAGACCTGTCATTGCATTTGCCTTGTCTTGTCGTGGACTTGTCGCTGAGGACAGCCACACACACAGGTGCAGCGTGAGGAGAGACCTGTCATTGCTTTTGCCTTGTCTTGTCGTGGACCTGTCGCTGAGGGCAGTAAGTAAGTAAACATGGTGCTTAACGTCCACAGAAACCATGAGGCTTATTAGGGACTGGGAGAAGTGGGGGAAGGGGGTATGGAGGTGGGGGGAAGATTCCTGCGTTAAGATGGGCAGCGGTGAGAGCCACTTTAATGTTTCGGTGGAAGTGATGGACAAAGTCACAAGACAGTGTCCACAAACCACAACCTTTCTGAAGAGAAAGGAGAGCCGAAGCGGTATCGAACCGTAGGCCTTCCGCTTACCAGCCTAACGCCTTACCGCTAGGCCAAACCAGCTCACAACCGAGGGCAGCTTCACATCCGTATACTTATAGCTGAGGGCAGCTTCACATCCGTATACTTATAGCTGAGGGCAGCTTCACAGCCGTGAACTTGTAGCTGAGGGCAACGTCACATCTGTGTACCTGTAGCTGAGGGCAGCGTCACAGCCGTGAACTTGTAGCTGAGGGCAGCTTCACAGCCGTGAACTTGTAGCTGAGGGCAACGTCACATCTGTGTACCTGTAGCTGAGGGCAGCGTCACACCCGTGAACTTGTAGCTGAGGGCAGCGTCACACCCGTGAACTTGTAGCTGAGGGCAGCATCACAGCCGTGTACTTGTAGCTGAGGGCAGCATCACAGCCGTGAACTTGTAGCTGAGGGCAGCGTCACAGCCGTGTACTTGTAGCTGAGGGCAGCGTCACAGCCGTGTACTTGTAGCTGAGGGCAGCATCACAGCCGTGTACTTGTAGCTGAGGGCAGCATCACAGCCGTGAACTTGTAGCTGAGGGCAGCGTCACAGCCGTGTACTTGTAGCTGAGGGCAGCATCACAGCCGTGTACTTGTCGCTGAGGGCAGGGCCACAGGCGTATACTTGTCACTCGGGACAACACCTAAGACACATATGCAGGGCAATGAGAGACCTGGCTAGCTGCCCGTGCTGTTCCGTCCTCGGCTTTAGCGACGTCGTGTCACAGCGGTGGACTTGCCGCTTGGGGCAGCGACAGTGGCACTGACATCGACAGTGCAGGGCAGGCAAACCGGGCGACCTCAGACAAGGGGTCCCCAGGCTACCCAAGTTATAACGGTGACGTCCTGTCGGTGACGTACTAACAGTGATGCCCGACACTTTTGTCACGGCACGTTTTCCCTTGGGCTGACGGCACTGAGTGAAATTGCAGTCTGAGGAGCCGTGTTCTGCAATTTGACTGAAGGAAACGCGGGCTGCAACTACGATCTTTCTGGTCCTGATGCGGGTGGAAAAATTAAGGTCCCCTCTGTGGGGAGAGAACCCAAGGCTATCAGAGGTTCTTCCTCCCTCGTAAAGCATAGATCAGGTCAGAAGTGAGATTAATTTCTGACTTCCTGATTTATTCAAAATAACAAAAACAAAAATCCACATTTCCTTCAAGCATAAAATAGTATTATCAGAGTGGGTGATAAATATGTCAGTTAAAAAAAAAATGACATTTGGGTATAGTCGTGGTGTATATGTTCTAATATTTCCACTGCTGCTAACTATACAGGTTTAAAGGGACTTGACTCTTTTTTTAACTTGATCTGTCCAACAGAACAAAATACGAACAGAAACCTGGAGAGTTTGCTAAAAAGATGAATCAATTCACGTTAATGTTATGTCGGAATTAGATACCGACTTTTTGCAGCTGACCATTTTCAGGATGGGATTTGCAGAACAGCATCAAGTGTCAGTGTTTGCCTCTGGCATACTGTGACCTCTTTATTATTTGCCAGCAGCAGTCGAACACGCGCCACGCCTATTGGGTTACTTGGTGCACCGAGAAAGGAATTCATTTTCTCAATCTGACATATTTTCAACGCGGTAAAAAATAATTCTAGTTAAAATAAAATGCTTAGGGCGAAATCCATCATTTGACGTTGTTATTTTAATCTGTTCAACTCGCTGAACAAAACATGTTTGGAGAAAGCTATAGTTCCTTTAAGCTTTGATCCACCACGTCGTATTTTACAACACCACCCTCCCCTATCCCCCACCACCCTTCCCTCCTTCCCACCTACACAAACTTTGTAATTGAGCGAGGCGAGGGAATTGTTATGGCCACTGTTATGGGGGTGCAAAACACTGAAGTGGACGAGTAATTCATCGCACAAGGGCCCCACGTCTCGCCGGCGTGCAAACACAGCACGTGCAATCGTACCGCCGATGGCCGTTTTACACTGGACTCTCGATGCCACTCGTAATGGCGGTAGCGGCGGTGTACAAATGTTTGGCAACAGCTACAAATCCGTCTAAGAGGTGAGAACTCAGAGGCTGGAGGCCTTTCTGCTGTGAATGGCACCGTCTGGCAACGCACTCGACCCATTTACTTCTTTCATTAGATCCTTTTTAGTTTCAAACAACTCTTTCACGGAGAGGGACCTTAATTTCTGCATCCGCAACACCCAACTGCGGGGCAAACGGAATCGCTTTCACTTACGTAAGCTTGTAGGTCAAAATATAGCTTTGCATGCTTTGCGTACTTCCATGGATTTTTCCTTTCTGATTTAAACCCTGCACTTTTCGTGTTTCCACGGATTTTTCTTTTCTAGATTAATCCCTGATCTCCCCGTGCTTCCATGGATCTTTCTTTTCTGAATTAATCCCTGATCTCTCCGTGATTCCAGAGATTTTTCCTTTCTGATTTAATCCCTGATCTCTCGGTGCTTCCATGGATTTTTCCTTTCGAAGTTAATCCCTGATCTCGTGCCTTTTTCTTCAGTCTGCCTCTTGTCACGTCTGACACGAAGAGTGACTCAGACGGTTACTTGTGATTTGATGAATTGTGTTTCGCCCCGATATGACATTCGCCGCAGACTGGAGGTGAAATGTCAGGAATCAATCTTTTGTCGAGACAGAGCTGATGATGACAGCAAGATGACTTCCCGGCTGTAGCGAACAATATGCGCACGTGTGTAGGTCCCAGTCGTTTGGTGTGTGGGTCTCTCTCTCTCTCTCTCTCTCTCTCTCTCTCTCTCTCTCTCTCTCTCTCTCTCTCTCTCTCTCTCTCTCTCCCGCTCGCTCGCTCGCTCGCTGTATGTGTGTGTGTGTGTGTGTGTGTGTGTGTGTGTGTGTGTGTGTGTGTGTGTGTGTGTGTGTGTGAAATAATTGTCGAGATGGAAAAATAAGCGTTTTTTAATCTGGTTTCTTCTTCTTCAATATCCAGCCGCTCTTGCATGCTTTAAGTTCGAAGTCAGTTCCCACAGTCTACTCATGTTCGGGAGATGGGGGGGAGGGGGGGGAGGGAGGGGGGGGGGCTGAGAGAGACAGAGCGACACACACACACACAGAGAATTTAGACATATTCTTTCTTGCTTCTCATCACTAATTCATCCTACGCCCCTCAGGGTACGTCGCTCAGTTCTTGCCCATTGTGACTGTGGGTGACAACAGAGTTACGGTTCTCTGTTTTCACCTCCCAGGACATCAGTATCGCCATCGCTGCAGCTGGCTTTACGTGTAAGCCTACCAAAGCTTCGGTGATGGGTCTGAGTGTTCTGCCGCTTAAAATTCCGTATCTATGCATGCCCCCCAGTCTGAAATCCAGCAGAGTGTACTTTAGTCAGTGCAGAGACTGATTGATTGATCCCTTGATACTTAAAGACCAGTGAAAGAGAAAAAGAGAGTGTGAGTCTGATCCTGGTGCCCGTCCTGCCACCAGAACACTTCCTGACACAACAAAGACCAGGAAAACTAGTCCACTCCCGTCATATCGGCAGTGGCTTCGACACTAAAAAGGCAATAGACAGCTGCATCTGATTAGGCGCTGGACAGAACAACTAGAGAACACCCTTTTCATTACGACTGCTGTGGACTGCAACCACCCTGACAACGCAACGGTCTATGCCCATGCAGTCAGTAGACAGCGTCAAGTTTACTCTCCAGGCACGCACTGCGAAGAGCGGCAGGCTGGTAACATGCCCATTGATGTAGTGCCTGTTGACTGCCAGCTTCAACCCTTCTGGCTCTCTACGTGCTTTTACCTAGTTCCAAATACAAAGGTAAATGCGTGACCTGTCATTCCAGAGAGGAGATTTCTCATTATCGTTCTTGTCACTGTTATTAACCTAAGGCTGTACGTAGTCCCGTATTTTGAACCCAACAACACCTTCAAGGGTTCATTACCCTTCCCATTCGCTCGCTCTTCTCGCCCTAACCGAAGATTGTGCCGCGTACAGCTCGCAGATTCGTCTCCAGAACCAATATAAAAGTGAGGGTATAATTACGGCCAGCGACCGCGCAGAGGCAGCATATCGATAGTCGATTAGCGTGTGGAAGCATCCAGGTGCCTGGCGAGTGTCTGCTGACAGCGAGAGGTCTTGGGCTGCGGCACGTGATCTACGGCCCCTCTGTGCCCTATGATAACGCCATCCGACACCGCAACCTGTCAGCCCTTCGCCGCCTCTGTGCCTCCGTGGTTCCATAGCTCCTGAGTCAACAAACCGCACCTCTTTAATTCACCTCAGCTGATTGACTTATTGTTCCTGCAGCCACCACCCCTTGAGCTGACTAAGTTACAGACAAAGGCTGGTCCCCGAGCTGACCCGCATACTGTTAGCGGCTGGCCCCGAGATGACCCACATACTGCTAGCGGCTGACCCTGAGCTGACCCACATTCTGATAGTGGCTGGCCTAAGCTGACCCACATTCTGACAGTGGCTGGCCTAAGCTGACCCAGATACTGATCGAGGCTGGTCGTTAGCTGACGCAGACCCAGAGCATACCCAGATACGTACTGGTCGATGCTGGTCGTTAGCTGATCCAGATACTGACATTGCCCCTGAGCTGATCCAGATAAGAATGCCCCTGAGATGACCCAGATAAGAATGCCCCTGAGATGACCCTGATACAAATGCCCCTGAGATGACCCAGGTAAGAAGAATGCCCCTGAGCTGACCCTGATAAGAAGAATGCCCCTGAGGTGACCCTGATAAGAATGCCACTGAGATGACCCAGGCCCCGTCCCTAATAAGCCTCGTGGTTTCTGTGGACGTTAAGCACCATGTTTACTTTGACCCAGATAAGAAAAATGCCCCTGAGTTGTTCCTGATAGAAGAATGCCCCTGAGGTCAGGTACTGACAACCAACACATTGAGACTGTCCCTGAACTGACCCAGATACCGCTGACCCAGACACTAAGATCACCCAAATACTGAATCTAACACTGTGTATGTTGATGCATTTTATACAAATAACCGACCTGTTCCCACCCTTTTTTCTTGCTTCTGTTTTTCTCCCCAGACATCCGTTTCATCTACATTCTTTTCCAAACAAAAATTATCGCACCTTTTTTCCCCCCAGCTTGCGTTAGGGATGGCTACAAACGCTGTTTCCCGTGTGATCCCGCGAAGCAAAATAGGTTAAATGATCTGCTCGTCATCACAATATGTGCCGGTTTAAAACTTTAAAAAACAACAACTTGTGCCCACCACTTTCTCCCCCCCCCCCCCCCCCCCCCGCCCGCGCTTTTCTTTTCACCGGAAAGATCTGCATTCGTTTCCAAGCGAACATTTTCCCACATTAGTTTTTGCAACATGCTGGGTTTTCCTAAGTGGATTAAGTTAGCAGGAGTGGTTAGGGGCTGCGTTATGTATTACGTGCTTTTT
>JABMCL010003555.1:690000-710000 GCA_018857735.1 Alviniconcha marisindica | reverse complement strand
GCAGGCGTCATCGCCATCGTCACACGTATTATTGATTGTACAGGTAATTCTACCCTACAGCTGCCCCACTTGCTGAAGGAAGTAGGCTTCCCATGACACTCCCAGCTGGCGGAGTCTGACGTCACTCATCGCGGATATTGGTAGTCGCGAGTGTTATGGTACATCATCAAATGAAAAAAAAAGAGGTTTATTAACGCTCGAAAGACGTCACATGAGCACAGCAACAAAGACCCCAATCTCCTACACCTGGCATGCTTGCAAATACAAGGGACACAAACTCCACTAAATGTAGATCATCTTGGAAGACAGTCTGCCCCTTCGTGTTTGTTACGCTCGTATATCCCCCTGTAATATAGTTACGGGGGTGGGAACGCACATTGAAGTGACTGTGTCCGTCTGTACGTGAGTTCGGGTTTTGTCCAGAGGGTATCTTCTCAACCTTTCACTATTTTTTAACCAATTTTGTTATGATGATGTATCACCATGAGCCGTAGCGTTGTGCGGGAAAAAAATGGTTTCCAACCAAGGCCAAGACTTCTGTCCTCAAATATGACTCCATCTTCTTAAATGCTGATCCTTTTGCAACCAAACCTACTTTGATGATACATCGCCACAAGCAACCAAACTTAGTTTGATGGTAGCATCACCACGAGCAACCAAACTCAGTTTCATGGTACGTCACCACGAGGCAAATTGTTTTGTGGAAAGACCAGATTCCTGTCCTCAAGGTCAAGGCCACGCAGCAAAGGTTCACAATTTCAGTGACTGTTCGTCTGGACGATATTTTCAGAACCGCTGAACCTTTTGTAACTAAACTTGGATCTTGTATCTCATCATGAGCCGAAGTGACATTCCAAAGGATTGATTTGCTGTCTGTAACTTTATATCTTTATTGTAAATCTTTCTATTGTTGACATTGTATCTTTGTTGTAAATCGTTATGTGTTAACATTGTATCTTTATTGTAAAGCGTTCTGTGTTAACATTAAATCTTTATTGTAAATCGTTCTGTGTTAACACTGAATCTTCATTGTAAATCGGTCTGTGTTAACATTGTATCTTTACTGTAAATCGGTCTGTGTTGACGTTGCTAGGCTGGGATCGATTCCCTCACGCACCCAATAGCTCCGTCCCCCCTCCCCTTCCTCCACCGTTTACATACTTCCTCGGCGAAGGATTGGCGTTAAGACCAGTCGGCCGTCCATCAACTGTACAATGGATCTAAGACATTTGCACCAGATGAGCACACCGGAACTCGTTTCCATCTGTATTCATGCCTACCGTTGGAGGATTTTCTTGCCGAATGAAGTGTGTGCGTGCGTGCGTGTGTGTGTGTGTGTGTGTGTGTGTGTGTGTGTGTGTGTGTGTGTGTGTGTGTGTTGTGTGTGTGTGTGTGTGTGTGTGTGTGAGAGAGAGAGAAGAGAGAGAGAGAGAGAGAGAGAGAGAGAGAGAGAGAGAGAGAGAGAAGACATCAAAAATAACTGTACGCCTTAATGTCGAATTGCTATCAAATTGGAGACACCGGCATTTCTGGCGGAGTTCACGGCTACCTAGTAAAAGCTTTTATTTATATTTTTCGTTTCATCTTTTGTCAGTCTACCGTCCCCTTCCTTTTCTTTTGTGCTGGCTGTCTAGGAACACATTCAATTCCGTGCTCTGCGCTTTGTGCAGCTGGATGAAATTAAAATCAATAGCTTTTGCAAGGCGTACTGAAAGAAAATCCCCAACACGGAACGACGAGTCTAAAAGGTTGTCGTCTCTTCTTCTCTTCTTCCTCCTCTTTTCCTTGCCGTGTTGGGCTTGATGGAGCAAGGTGAAATCTGGGATGTAAGAGCGGAGCAATCGTGTACGATGGGCTTCCCCATCCCTATCCCTACCCCCACCCGGACCCTGAACACCACCCCACCCCACCCTCTGCAGGTCCTGAGCCAAAGGCATGAACTTCGGAATAGAACTCTGCTGTCTTGTTTGCTTGAGTTTTTCTCTTCTTCTTCTTCTTCTTCTTTCTCTCTCTCTCTCTCTCTCTCTCTCTCTCTCTCTCTCTCTCTCTCTCTCTCTCTCTCTCTCTCTCTCTCTCTCTTGGGGGGAGGAGGTCTGATCCTTTTTTTCCTTTTTCTTTCTTTCTTGTCCTTGTTTTGCTCGCTGCTTTAGTTTTAGAGTTTAGACTGGTGTTTTACATTGTAGTTGCTCGGTTTTAGAGTTTAGACTGCTGTTTTACATTGTAGTTGCTCGCTGCTTTAGTTTTAAGAGTTTAGACTGCTATTTTACGTTGTAGTTGCTCGCTGATTTAGTTTTAAGAGTTTAGACTGCTATTTTACATTGTAGTTGCTCGCTGCTTTAGTTTTAGAGTTTAGACTGCTGTTTTACATTGTAGTTGCTCGCTGATTTAGTTTTAAGAGTTTAGACTGCTGTTTTACATTGTAATTGCTCGCTGATTTAGTTTTAGAGTTTAGACTGCTGTTTTACATTGTAGTTGCTCGTTGATGTAGTTTTGTTTAGACCGGCGTTTTGCGTAGGCCTACTAGCTGGTGTTTTGCTGGTTGATTTAACTTACTGTAGACAGCTACTTTGCAGACCAGTTGGTGTTTTCTGGTTGATTTAACATACTATAGACTGCTATTTTGCGTACCAGTTTGGTGTTTTGCTGGTTGATTTAATTCAGTTTAGATTAATGTTTTGCGTACTAGTCGACTTAAAACGTGTTTCCACCAACAGTTGTAGTTCCAATTTTTGGTTCGAGCTGATATCTCAGCGCCAGGGAAAGCCTGCTTGCGCGCCACCACGTCTGTTGGGCTGTCCTCATTGTTGTCTTTGAAACAGTTCCAGTGCTGATCTGAATGACGATGGCCCTGAATACATCTCGTCTTTTCGTGGTAGATTGCTTAGGCACCTCTGCCTACGCCGTTCGACTCCAGGCAATCGATGGAGCGTGCGATAGTGTCCTTGGCTTTATGACCACTGGTAGTGTCTCGAGATCCTCAACAGTTCGGATCTTCCGAGCGCTAGCCATTTGTATTAGCTGCTTTGCCCTTCGGTCTGTCTGCTCAATCGGTCCCCATAAAATCCAACGTGTACCGGACAATGGGCCACAGGAGTGTTTAAAGATGGACTTCGAGACACACAAGCAAGCCAGTTCAGTGTTGCTTTACGTCCACAGAGACAGTACGGACTATTAGGGAGCCCAGGACGGCCACCTTTACTTTCACACACAGCTCTTGTGCTCTGTAGCAAGCCAAACTTCGTTTTCCGGTTTTATGCGGGGAACAGTGCCCTTCAAAGCTGTGTTTGAAAATGTAATCGTATCATTTCCGTGCTGCGGTGCCTTCCTGCACTAAAAAAGTGCACGGATCCAATCAATACTTAGTTTTTCAGTTGAGAAAGATCTTTCTTTCTTTTTTTTAACGTGAATCGGATATTCTGATTTTAAGCAGAATCAGGCCTAGAGCGCATGTGCAGATTTAGAAAAGGAGTTAATCTGATATAATAGTAATAATAATAATATTTATACGACGCAAAATCGTGTCCGGAGAGACCATTCTAAGAGCATACACGCACACACAGGTTCCTGCACACGCGAGTACAATTATAGACTATACATAACTTAATTTACAGCGAACTTAAACAGATAACGAACAGGGACTTGAGGTGGGGAAGACAGCAGCGCCGAGCGGAAAACACGGCGGGTCAATTTTGGAGAAAAAGAAATGTCCTGAGGTCAGATTTGAAGGAGTCCAGAGAGGATTTCTGTCGGAGAGGAAGGGGAAGGCCAATCCATGTAGAGGGGCCGAAGACAGAAAAAGCGCGGGGACCAACAGTGGAAATTCTGGTACTACGCCTACATAATGATGAAACAGATGTCCTTTTAAATCCGCTCTTTACTTTGAGATCTGTAGGCTACGCTATGTATATCCATCGATTGTGTGTGTGGGTAGGTGGGCGCTCGCGTGTTGGGGCACGTTGGGGCGCGCGTGGGGGGAGGTGTTGTTGTTGTTGTTGTTTTAATATTGAAGAAAAACTCGCGGAAATGTGTTCACGTGTGTATTAAGTATTTATTTATTTTTTATTGTGTTTGTGTGTATACACACACGTGCGTATTCAGTATTTGTACTTTTATTGTGCAGTTATGTGTGACAAGATTACAGAAGTGACTGATAGTATTCGATCAAGTATCATATCATCAATACTTGTTATCAGTTCTCAATAATCATAATTCTCTGTGCGGTTTAAATTGGATCCTTCAAAAATGATTAGAAATCGGTGTTATGAAGACATACAAAATTTGACAAACGTAGGAGTTGGGGCTTCGGTTAATTTTGGTTCTGTGGTGTCTTTTTTCCCCTTCTTTTTTTCTCGTGTGTGTGTGTGTGTGTGTGTGTGTGTGTGTGTGTGTGTGTGTTGTGTGTGTGTGTGTGTGTGTGTGTGTATGGTATGCGTGCGTGCCTGCCTGCCTGCCTGCCTGCGTCAGTGCGTGCGTTCGTGCGCGCATGTGGTGTGTGTTGCAAGTTGTTCTACATGGCATAATATACATGGACGATCAACGCAGACAAAAGTTTCAAAAGAGTGTTGTGTTGTGTGTTTGGTTTTTGTTTGTTTATTTTTAGTTTTTTTGTTGTTGTTCTTTTTTGTTTGTTTTTGTTGTTCTTTTTGTGTTGTTGTTATTTTGTTGTTGTTGTTCTTTGTTGTTTTGGATAAGTGCAGCAGAATGTTTTTGTTAAATGATGGTGATATTTGAAAGATCGGCGATAAAAAAAATGTTTTAGACCAAGTTCTGTACTACATCTGCACACACACACACACACACACACACACACACACACACACACACACACACACACACACACACACACACACACACACACACACACACACACACACACCAAAAAAGAAAAAGGAAAAAAAAAAAGAACACAACCACGAGTGAAAAGCAACGAAAAGAGAAAAAGATGCAGTGGGTTCATTAGAGTGGATTACCTACACTGGCGGTGGGGGGGAAAAAATCGACGCATTTTTAGGCTTCCGCCGCAGATGAGCCGAACGTGGGTGTTTCGAGCAGGTAAAAAGAAGAAAGAATTAAGAGCGTCAGGAAAGAAAGGCCAAGGACGTACACAGCGCGAGAGAAAACAGCGGACATTTTGTTGCGTGGGATCGAAAGGTGAGAATGTCAGAAGTAGAGCGGAGGGGTGTATAGAGCCAATGGCAGTCACGAAGGCGGACAGGGGCTGAGCTGTGGATTCACTTGTAGCAGAGGGTATTCCATTTGCATTGACTTTTCCGAAACTGACCCCTGTAGTGGGTTACCGCTTCCCCCTCCTTCCGCCCCCTTCCCCAGCCCCACTCCATCTTTGCTGAGAATGAGAGGTACCAAATGTGCCGCCTCTAAAGCCTAAAGCCTAAGTCTCTGAACAGTAGGCGAGAATATAGCTTTACGTGCTTTCCTTGCGGCCAGACATTTTTCTCGACACTTTTCTCATTTCATTTGGAAGATGTACCTCTGGTGGAGTTTATGTACCTTTAATTTGCATTTCTTCGCATGCCAGGTGCGAGTTACCGTAGGCGACTCAGGTTTTTATTGCTGCTGTGTTTGTGTGACGTCTTTCGAGCGCTTATTTAACTCGCTTATTAACTCATTCATTCCGGTTTCATAAATGCATATAAATGCTGCATTGTAATGTTTTACTCATCAGTAGCTTAACAAGAACTATCTGTTAGACAGGTTTGACTGAACTTAAACTACAATCCTATTAAAGCTTTCGAGTTCTCTCTCTCTCTCTCTCTCTCTCTCTCTCTCTCTCTCTCTCTCTCTCTCTCTCTCTCTCTCTCTCTCTCTCTCTCCTCCTCTCTCTCCCTCCCCCCCCCCCCCCCCCCTCTCTTTCTCTCTCATACACACACGCACGCACGCGCGCACGCTTTCACTCACTCACTCATTCACTGACAAATGCATTGGCAAATAGCACCAAATCGCGTGCCACTGCCTTCAGCTCTTTCAGTAGGCCTTGTGCTGTACCAGACTGCTTATGATCTTCAAAATATCGGTGGAAACGACAACACTTTATTGCGCCATTTCTCTACTTCACAAATACGACTAGATCTACACGTTTCGTAGCGCAGGGATTTCTCCAGTCCCTGAAGACTGATAAAACTACGCAGTCGTTCATTGGAGGAAAAACGTGGAATAGAAAAAAGCTGGATGTGGCGATGTTTGAGGAATGAGGTGACGGCGCAGAAAGCGGCAGGAATGTGTCACTGTCACCGGATTAGCACTTTGGGGTCGGTAGGCACTGCCAGGTTCCTGCATTTGGGTAAATATAGCCATCTGCGTTCGAATCCGCTGAGATGTATTACGCATCAATAATGTGAGGTACCCGAGAGTTACGTGAGAGAACACTGTGCGTGCGTGCATGCGTGCGTGCGTGCGTGCGTGCGTGCGTGCGTGCGTTGCGTGCGTGCGTGCGTGGGTGTGTGTGTGTGTGTGTGTGTGTGTGTGTGTGTGTGTGTGTGTGAAAGAGAGAGAGGGAGGGAGGAAGAGAGAGATAACCTAATGTGAAACAAATAGATAAATAAGCATTCTTTTGTGCCCTCTTCAGTGCGGATTTTGAATGGTATCTGAACTGGGAGGGGAAGGGAGGAGGGAGGAATGATCTATGTGTACAGGCGTAATCTAGGGTTGGTGTGGGTGTGCATGTGTGTATGCGTGCGTGCTTGCGCGTGTGTGGGTGTAGGGGGGGGGGGGTGTAAGTGTGTGTTGTTGTGTGTGTGTGTGTGTTGTGTCTGTGTGTACTGTCTTCTGTCTGTCTGTCTGCTGTCTCTGTTCTCGTCTCTCTCTCTCTCTCTCTCTCTCTCTCTCTCTCTCTCTCTCTCTCTCTCTCTCTCTCTCTCTCTCTCTCTCTCCTCTTTGTGTGTGTGTGTGTGTGTGTTTGTGCGCGCGTGTGTGTGTCTATCTCTCTGACTCTCTCTGTCTCTCTATCTCTGTCTCTCTGTCTCTCTGTCTCTGTCTCTCTCTGTCTGTCTGTCTCTGTCTGTCTGTCTCTCTCTCTCTCTCTCTCTCTCTCTCTCTCTCTCTCTCTCTCTCTCTCTCTCTCTCTCTCTCTCTCTCTCTCTCTCTCTCTCTCCCCTCCCCTACCAATCCTCTGTTACCCTACCTCCTTCCTATTTCATTCTGATCTAACTTAGCTTGTCGAGAAGATACTTTTGGCCTGAAGGCCCAAAGAGGGCTCAGTCATCGATCGTTGTGAGAACAAAGCAAAAGACATGGAATCGTGTGGCGCATACAGAGAGATAGCCGCAGATTGAACAGATTTTTCAGACACTGGATAGGCCATTTTGCTGATGTCTAGAATGAGATGTTTGACGGAGACCTTCGAGAGACGGTGAAGAAAAAATGAAGAGGAAGAAAAGGGAGGAGAAAAAATTCATTGAAATGACTTAGATGACCGATCGATTTCTGTTCAAAGAGCAAGGGACGAGCTCGCGAGCTCGCCACGTTCTGGGGAAAAGGGTCGGGGAGGGAGTGGGGAGGGAGGGGGCTGGGGGGAGAACCATTACACATCAGTCAACTTCTCACAGTTGCTACTCGTCTCTTCCTCGCGTTTTGAAAACTAAAAGCAAAGCTTTCAGGAATAAATGCTGTCCTTTGATGTAAATGATGACCTACTAAAAGCCTGGACTCAAATGGTGAGAAATTAATCAGCTGAGAGAGGGAGGGAGACAGAAAGAGATGGAGACACACAGAAAGGGGGGAAATTATGTACCAACTTCCGTCACAGTCTCTAAGCTAAGTCGGTCCGAACCGCAATGTTAGTCGAACAGAGGAGCTGGGAACTTCTTCTTTTTTTTCTTCTTCTTTTTTCCTGTTCACTCTTAGATTTAGCAAGAATCGATCGCGACATGGTGGTATCCGTCATAGACATACAATACAATACAGTAATACTTTATTAATCCTTAAGAAGGAAATTCATTTGTCTGCCATTGACAAACAATAACAAGTACATAAAAACATAATTAAATACTACACAGTTTCACTCGTTTAACTGGAATAAGAGCTTAGTAAATTCAAGTGAATAAACAGGAAGAAGTATAGGCATCAAGCCGTGGACTCAACCAAATTCTGTCAGTTGCACTATCGGAGAATCACACTGTGTCATGGCGGGTTTCCTGCCCTGTCTCTGCTAGTCGCGTCCCCAAAAGCTTTAGACCTGACCACCAGGTTGTGCTTTGTTGGCTGCATGGTGGAGTGCATGATGATTTGAGGCTGAATCCACCGTTGTAATTTGAATTTGACTTGAATTAGTTGTAGTCATTGTTATTGCTGTCTTCCTCTTGAAGTGTCTCCACGTGGATGTAGTTTATAGTTGATTTGTATACAACGCGCCGAGCTCTGTTTTTGTGTTAGAGGTTCTTGCTTCATAGAAAAAGAAGGGGGGGAAAAAATCAAGGATCATGTGATGTGTTTTGTGTACAATATTACTTCTGTTTCAACAGATCGCTTGTTCCGATTTTTGGTGCTAAGGAATAAGCCGAAGACAGTAAGGGAAACATTTGGATACAGTTTGGTTCACAGAAGTCATTTCTCTGTCTGGCTAGCCAGAAATATTATTTGTTTTTTTTTTTATCACCACGCCATGGCAGTATAGGTATGCCTTCTAAATCGGACACACTGTTCCTGGAGACAGTGCCGCCGTTAGGCGCTGAACACCATGCATTAATTAAGGTCCCGTCTGAAGAGTCCACTCCTGGCACTTGAATAAAGGAGAACCGAACAGAGCTGAAAAGGTGGGAAGTGAGCTCCTCTAGGCGCAGCCATCTTGGTTAGGTCATTACCGGTGAAGAGCAGATAAAGTCTGCTGAGACAGGCATAGCTGATGTTTTTGCCACACATTCCGGCCGTGTTCATGACGTCACTGACATAGACTGCTGAGCACAAGATGGAAGCATTCGTGGTCGTGTTTTCGCGGCTTTCAAATGTCGATTCTGAACAGGACGAGACAGCGAGCGAAAAACGCCTGTGTGTCTCCCCTTCCCGTTTGTATTCTTCGTACACAACTTCTGCATGCATGCACGTGCACACGCGCGCGCGCGCGCGCGCACGCACGCACGCACGCACGCACGCACGCACGCACGCACGCACACACACACACACAGAGGGAAGAATACAGAATTTGAAATCGTTTCTTGTAGCAATATTTACAGAGGTGAGTTTTTAACGCGCTTTTGAAGACTTAGGTGGGCTGACTATGACAGATACCAGAAGGGAGAGAATTCCATTGCTTTGGAGTTCAATGAGAGAAAGAGCGTTGGCCAAAGATTTGAGTTTTAACACGGGGGATACGAAGTATCCTTGTGCCTGCAGAAGAACAAAGCTGCCGAAAAAGGATGTACACAGTGAGAAGGTCAGAGAAATAGGCAGGAGATGGGTTGGAGAAAAAGTTGTGACAGATAGTTGACATTTGTAATCTACTCTGGCTTTAACCGGTAACCAATAGAGAGCTTAAAGCAGAGGTTTCATATGATCTCGTTTGCGTGCTTTGAAACCAGTTTCTTTGCAGAGTTCTAAAACTTTTGTAGTCTGCTGAGAAAGTAAAGTAGGGAAATGCTATCATGGGTTTTCTTTCTAGTAAGCAAGCTAGCTCCCTCAAAACATTTTGTGTCCAGTGGATAGTAGACTTTAAAATTTACGTATGAAACTTACGGTTTTGTTTCATAATCACCTGTTTTATAATGTTGAGGATGTACCTCTGGTGGAGTTTATGTACCTTGTATTTACACGCATGCCAGGTAAGAGTTACCATAGGAGACTCAGGTCTTTATTGCTGTATTTGGGTGACGTCTTTCGAGTTTTATATCGAATTTAGAAAACGAAAACGATTTTGTTTTCTCTTTAAAAAAGCGTGAGTACACTCTATGACCCGACTTCCATACAGTATGTACACACCCACCGCCCGAGGCTAACCTTTATGGACTGCGCGGTATGCGCCCACCTACTGTAATATTTGAGTACGTTTTGCACCTGACAGCTATGGTGAAAAAAATATCGTTAAAAATCTGATCCAGTTTACAAATCCTATTTTCCAGTAGTGCGGCATTTTAAAACAAGCACTCAGTTTAGCTTCTTGTCTTGATCTCTTCGATCCTTTGGAAAGAGAGAGAGAGAGGGGGAGAGAGAGAGAGAGAGAGAGAGAAACAATTTTGGAGAAGACTAGTTCATTTAAACGGATTGCCGGTGTATGTGTGGTTTTTTTGTCACGCACACGTACACGCATGCTCTCTCTCTCTCTCTCTCTCTCTCTCTCTCTCTCTCTCTCTCTCTCTCTCTCTCTCTCTCTCTCTCTCTCTCTCTCTCTCTCTCGCACGCGCGTGCACACTCACACGCACGCACGCACTCACCCACGTACATGAGCACGCACAGTGTCTAACAGGCTAACAATTCCTTAAAAAGGCTAAAACGTGTGATTTTGCATTACCCTATCAGTTGACGTGTGTTTGGGTCGATAACGTCTTAATAAAATGCTGGTGGTGGTGGTAAACCTGTGGTAATGATGGTGATCGTGGAGCTGGCCATGGCATTAATGGTGGCGGCGGTGGTAGCGATGGTTGTGTAGTGATTATGTTGGTGTAACGCTAGTTGGGTTTTATGTCGTTTGTTTGTTTTTTGTGTTGTAGTCATTGATGTTTGTTAATGCTGACAGTGTTATCTCAGTGGCAGTAATAGAAGTTCTTCTCACCCTCTCCTTTTTCTCCTCCCTCTCCTTCTTTATCTCTTTATCTTTATCTCCCTCCCCCCCCCCCCCCCCCCCTTCCCCCACCTTCCCCCCTACCCCTCTCCTCCTCTCCCCCCCCCCCCCTCTTCTTCTCGTCCTCCTCACCCTTCTTCTTCTTCTCTTCCTCCTCCTCCTTCTTCTCTTTCTCCTTCTTCTTTTTCTCTACTTCCTCCTTCGTCTTCTTCTCTTCCTCTCCATCCTTCTTGTTCTCTTCCTCTTTCTTCTTCTCTTCTTCCTCCGCCTCCTTCTTCTTCTCTTTCCCCTTCTTCTCTTCCTCCTCCGCCTCCTTCTTCTTCTCTTCCTCCTTCTTTTTCTTCTCTTCTTCCTCCTTCTTCGCCTCCTCCTCCTTCTCTTCCTCCGTCTTTTTCTCTTCCTCCTCCGCCTCTTTCTTCTTCTCTTCCTCCTTCCTCTTCTTCTCTTCCTTCTCCTTCTTCCCCTCCTCCTCCTCCTTCTTCTCATACTCCTTCTCGTCCTTCTTCTTCTCTTCCTCCTCCTGCTCCTGTTTCTTCCTCCTTCTTCTTCTCTTCCTCTTCCTCCTTCTTCTCTTCCTCCTCCTTCTTCGCTTCCTCCTCCTCCTTCTTCTTCTCTTCCTCCTCCTTCTTCTTCTCTTCTTCCTTCTCCTTTTATTCTTCCTTCTCCTTCTTCTTCTCTTCCTCCTCCTTCTTCGCTTCCTTCTCCTCCTTCTTCTTCTCTGCCTCCTCCTCCTTCTTTCGTCCTGATGTAACCGTTCTGGTTGACTGGGCGTAAAATACCAAGTTATTTACTTACTTACTTCCTCTCCTTCTTCTCTACTTCCGCCCCCTTCATGTTTCTTCTCCTCCTTCTTCTTCTTCCTCCCCCTCCCCCCTCTTCTTCTTCTTCTTCTTCTTCTTCTTCTTCTTCTTCTTCCTCCCCCTCTTCTTTTTCTATACCTCTTCTTCTTCTTCTTCTTCTCAAGAGGCGACGTTCACTTTTCCGCTGACGACGGTGGGACAGGGCCTGATTAGATTCCAATGCTTCACGTTTGTTTGTTGTCTCGGGGACTCTCGCGGAGAGCGCCGCTGGCTCAAGACCGCGAGAAACCTCCGCGCATATTTCTTCCCCATTAGCACGTGGCCGCGAGCTATGGCCGAGATTGGTGTACGTGATGCATGGCGGGCCTGGGTCCGCCTCTCTTCACCCTGCCTCCCCACTTTCCTGTCCATCTCCCCAGTAAACACAAAACTCCAGTTTGCCCGGAAACGTAAAGGATTGCACAACTTTAAACAATAAAAAATATTTAAAAAGTTTTTAATGAGGTCACCGCCCCGTGCCGAAACGTGTTGTATCCGCTGTGAGTGAAGTCAGCAAAGAGAGCTGTGTGGAAGAGATCAAAATAAAAACTTCAAATTAGGATCCAGGCACACAAAGAGTTGACCCTTTTATCCGCTGTGAGTGAAGTCAGCAAACAAAGGGAGTTTTGTGGAAGAGATCCACACACACACACACACAAAAAGGTCACATTAGAATCCTGACACACAAAGAGTTAACCCTTTCACCGCCGGAATTTATATGCCAGTTCTAATTCCTCCCATGAATGATCTCCCAGAGAGTCTGAGCGAACCAGAAACATCAGTTTAAAGGTTAAAACAGTTAACACATATCACAAACTAAACACATATTAACCTAAACGCAGTATTTTATATACATATAGAGCACAGTCCTACTAATGCGATTTAAAAAACAACAACAAAAAACGTAAACACAATCAGTTCAGACCATTTGTACATACATGACACTGAACTGATAAACACTGGCGCGCGCACTCTGTCTTTCTGTCTCTGTCTGTCTGTCTGTCTGTCTCTCTCTCTTGGTTTCTAATGTATATGTGTATTGGTTTCTAATTTATATTTATATGTTTCTTGGTTTCTAATGCATATATATTCATGTCCCAGTGATTTGATTTATTACTCTTTTGTATTGTTCATAATTATCGATTGGCATTGATTTCCCCACTATGATCATATATTATATATAAGTGTTTGTAACTGTTCCAAGGACAGGTTGAACGACTGGCATTCGTGCCTGTAAACCTTTATCCTTGTGTAATAAAGTTCAGTCAATCAATCAATCAATCTCTCTCTCTCTCTCTCTCTCTCTCTCTCTCTCTCTCTCTCTCTCTCTCTCTCTCTCTCTCTCTCTCTCTCTCGCGAAAACAGGGTATTGATATTAGTTGGGGCGGAAATACTGTGAGAAGAGGAAGGCTCAAAAAATCTTTTTTTTTTTTTTTTAGGTGATAGGGTTCAGCAGTGTCTAAGGTCTTGTGGGAGTGAATTCCAAATGTGGGGTCCACAGTAATCGAAAGTGTGAAAACCACGAGTCTTGCGTTTGCAATAGGCACAGATCGGAAGGCACAGTAAGGCGGGAAGCATCGCGGGTATGACTGCAAGTAATCAAACCTAAGCGCGAGTACATCATCATTCTAGTCTTCCTTTCAAAGGTTTTATGCCACTGTCACCCCTTACATGAAGACATACATTTGAGCCATGGTGAATCTAAAAACAGCCTGACTGACGCACCCAACTGACAGGTTTTTGGTACGAGACTAATAGGACGCGTTTAAGCAAAAGCTTCTGCTCGAAGTTGTGTGTTACAGTTTGTCCCTAATATGCCAGCCCGACATCCGAGGACATTAAGCCCCACGTCATCATCATCATCATCGAAGTTGTACAGAACTCAGGTGCACCTAGGCTCTCACCCCCCCTCCCCCTCCCCCTTCCACCCCTCCCACACACACACACTTCCCCCGTCCCTGCTAAACGATACGGTTTCCGTGGACGTAAAGCATCATCGAACTTTGAAGTTGTGTCAGAGTTCAGAGTTGTGTGAACAGGAAGGTAGGCCTAAGCTTTCATTCCCTATTGCCCCTCCTCCGTCCCAAATAAATCCTACGGTTTCTGTGGATGTAAAGTATAACTGCATTAAATTGAAGTTGTGATGCAGTTTGATGTCAGTACTCATGCGACATGTTTATTTTGAATGCCATAACCCTTGTAGTCGCGATGTCAGTACTCATGCGACATGTTTATTTTGAATGCCATAACCCTTGTTGTCGCGATGTCAGTACTCATGCGACATGTTTATTTTGAATGCTATAACCCTTGTAGTCGAGTTGGACAGCACCTTTAAGGAAGACATAAGGCGTGCAAGCCTTGAGGCGTCGAAGATACGATTACGTGAAGCATTCAGCTGCTGTTTCGCTGCATTCCCCTATGCCACCTAGGTGATTTGGGAGGGGGAAGGATTTTGAAAATGCTCAAATAAAATTTATGACGTTTGAATGTTTTGTCTTCGAGGAAACATGCAGTGTAATGATTGATTTATTTTTAAGACATTATTTGTGAATGCTCTGGCTTCAAGAAAGCATAACGTGCAACAGCGCCTCCATGAGTGTGAATAATTATGTGATTCATACAAGTACTGTACGCTTAAATAATTATCTTGACTATTTTGGAGAATATATCATATCACACATACACGGACACGCAGGCACGCACGCTCGCAAGCAAGCACGCACGCACGCACGCACGCACGCACGCACGCACGCACGCACGCACGCACGCACGCACGCACACACACACACACACACACACACACACACACACACACACACACACATCTTGGTCGTAATTATATGCTATACTATAGGTGAAGAATTCACGAACGATTCCAAAGCTGTGGGTTAAAGGCAAAAACTGGTAAAACTGTGTTGATCGGTCGAACGTTACATACTTTTTTTTCTTTCTTTCTTTTTTTAAACAATAATCGTTGAAAGTTTGATCTGCCATGATGGTTGCTTTGTTTCTGTTAATAATGTCTTCCCGAGATTTCACATATGAAGCCATTCCCTACAAAGGCAAAGCTTCCTCCACAAATGGGTCATTTGCGGGCGCCATTCGGGAATTGATGGTAAATACAGAGGAAATTATCGACCGTTAAAAACGTGTCTAAATGGGCATGTAGGGATCCTTTGTATTCGATAATACTCCAAAATTCTGTCTTTTAGCACACATTGTTCCCCCGTGCATTCATCTCCGATCGTAATTTTTAATCTACGCATCAATCTTGTGAGTCAGCTTGTCAGACCTTTCTGCGGGTCGTTTTGTTTGCTTGCTCGTTTTGATTTGCTTTTAATGTGTCTGTCTGTCTGTCTGCCTGCCTGCCTGCCTGCCTGCCTGCCTGTCCTGCTGTCTGTCTGTCTGTCTGTCTGTCTCTGTCTCCTGTCTCTCTCTCTCTCTCTCTCTCTCTCTCTCTCTCTCTCTCTCTCTCTCTCTCTCTCTCTCTCTCTCTCTAGGTGTGGAGATGTGTGTGTGGGCGTGCGTGCGTGTGTGCGTGTGCGTGTGTGGGTGTGTGTGTGTATGTGTGTGTGTGTGTGTGTGTGTGTGTATGTGTGTGTATGTGTTGTGTGTGTGTGTGTGTGTGTGTGTGTGTGTGTGTGTGTGTGTGTTGCTGGATTAGTCTAAGTTTACATAGGCAGACAGTCAAGGGGAGTACTTCTGACCAAACCGAGATTGTAAGAGTTCATGTTTGTGTTGTACGTGATAGCCTTACGTCGTGGGTATCACAGCTCGACTGCATAACCGGCTATTCTAGCGGCGAATTAGAAAATCGCAGTTTTCCGCTCGAGTCCTTGTGAATGTTCTGGATGCGAACACAAATGGGGGAAAAAACAGCACAAACTGATGTGCAAACAGGTTTTCCTCTTCATAAGCAGGAATGGGAAGGGGCGATCAATGGCGAAGAGGACTTCCAATTTTTGAAACATTTCCGTGCAGATAATAAAAGGAAAACATGTTACATCGACTGGTTTCCTTTGCTACCAGGTGTCAGAAAACAAGCACACGCAAAAATACGGCTTTTGTTGTTGTTGTTTTTTTGTTTTTTGGGGGGAGTGCAATCTAACGAGAAAGTTATAGGGGAAGCCATCTTTACAGTAGTCCCAGAAGCCATGCAACTTGTCGTTAACAACAGCATTCTGCTGAGAGAAAAAGAAGTACAAAAAAGGAGAAATAAGGAGATATCAGAGAGAGGCAAAAACAGAGAGAGGCGAGATGGGTTGGGCGGAAGGGAGGGAAAAAAATGTTGTGTGTGTTGTCATATGCACAGATGAGACACTTTTGGAAGATGGTGACGGACTGCAATAGTTCAGCTCAAATTATATTTAGGCATTCGGGAATCACATATGCGCTCCGCCTTTCAGAGTATTCCAGAGTCTTGCCCTTGAAACTGTTCCAGAGTTGGTCTGACTAGCGGTTGCTTTCTCGTCATTTCGGGTAGCTCGTGATGCGATGATGCCGATTTCTGCCACTCTCTCCTCCAGACCATCGATGATGTGACGTTCTTGGCTTTGTGCAATATTAACAACAGCAGTAGCGTGTACTTCTGTGTGCACGTGCGTGTGTGTGTGCTCGGGGTTGCAGTATAGTGATGCTGTGTGTGTGTGTGGGGGGGGGGGGGATATGGGGGGGTGAGGACTGCTCGGGGTTGCAGTATAGTGATACTGTGTGTATTTGTGTTTCAGGACTGCTCGGTGTAGCAGTATAGTGATGCTGTGTGTGTGTGGGGGGGGGGGGGGGGGGGGAGGGGAGGGGGGTAGGACTGCTCGGGGTTGCAGTATAGTGATGCTGTGTGTGTGTGTGTGGGGGGGGGGTGAGGCTGTCGGGGTTGCAGTATAGTGATGCTGTGTGTGTGTGTTGGGGGGGGGGGGGGTGAGGACTGCTCGGGGTTGCAGTATAGTGATACTGTGTGTATTTGTGTTTCAGGACTGCTCGGTGTTCCTGTTCGACAAGAAAATAGCTGACAAGCTGCATAAGCCCAGGCGGCGGGAGATCGTGGCGGAGGTGCTGCGGAAGGACATCTGGCATCTGGAACGGCTCAAACACCCCCAGATCCTCAACATCCTGCACGGCGTGGAAGAGTGCCAGTAAGTCTCTCTCTCTCTCTCTCTCTCTCTCTCTCTCTCTCTCTCTCTCTTCTCTCCTCCTCTCTCTCTCTCTCTGTGGTATTGTCGTGCTTATTTGTGTTTTTGCAGTATAGCAAGGACTGGCTGTTAGATAGGTCCATATGGACCTAACGCTACTATCCTTGAGTACTAAAGAGTTCGAGTTCTCTCTCTCTCTCTCTCTCTCTCTCTCTCTCTCTCTCTTCTCTCTCTCTCTCTCTCTCTCTCTCTCTCTCTCGGCCCGGGCCAAAAGGTTGACTCCAAAGCGAACAACAACGCTATCAAAACTGGGGCTTACAATGTGGAAGGACTGTGCATGTGGCAGAAACTGGACTGCGCTGACTTTGTGAGATTCTTATCACTTGATGTGGTATGCCTTGCCTGAGACATTCATAGATTCGGATTTCTGGTCTGATATGTTTAAAGAGTACCTGCCATGCACAGCGAAGGCAACAAAACTGTCTCACCATGGGAGAAATTCAGGGTTCGGCGCAATGCTCCTAAAGAAACAGTATGCCGAATTTGTACAAGAGGTCAAAAATCCTTGCGAAAATGTGCTTGTCATAGAAGTGGGTGAAGTGCTTTTCAAGACAGGTAAACCTGTTTTTTATGATTGGTGTTAATGTTCCACCGTGTGAGTCACCTGCCTGTAGAGTGACGGAAAATGGGTTTGGGATTGAACCATTAAAGCAATGTTTGTTAAACCTGCACGAAACGTGCTCAGATTTACACTTCATTATCGTTGGTGACGTGTGAATGCAAGAACGGGAGATAACAATAGTACGCAGGAACCCCCGGCAGATGGGGCGTATTCAGATGAAGCAGAAGAAAGTTTCAGCAGAACTCAAAGATACTACAGTGAATGCCTTTGGTCAGCAGCTGGTTGATTTATGTAGTGCATTTGAACGTTCTATTATCACAATAAATTCGACGATGGTTTTAACTTTTTTTTATTTTATAAACAGGAGGGAGCGATGTGGATTATTTTATCGTTTCTAAAGATTTGTATGTCAGCACTTTCCTGTCGTCCTTCGAAATTGTTCCTCGAGTTGAGTCTAGCCACTTGCCTACTGTATTATGTACACGTGCCATTCGTGCAGACACGGGGCCACTCAGACTCCGGAAATGAGTGGATATAAAAGTATGTTTGGGACAAGCAAAAGCAAAATGACTTTGTAGCTCACCTTTCCACGAGTTCATCGCATGACGAAGTTACTCGGGCAATCACGGAACTTGATGTGAGTGTTGATTCAGCACTTTTTGTAGCAAAGATTCTGTCTGCGGCAGAATGCATGACAAAGTTTTAAGGCATTCAGATGTTAGGATCATAAATCACGATGTTTGACAACGATTGTTTGAATGCGAAAAAAGAAGCACATAAAAGTCTTCAGATAACCAGGAAGACAAGCCTCGAGGAGGATAGACTGACCTATATTCAGAATAAAGGAGCATACAGCCAACTTATACGGAAGTGTAAAAAGAAACGCAAACAAAACTTAGCTGAGAAGTTACACGGCATAATCAGTGAAACGGAAGCATTCTGGAAAGAATTGCGCACAACTCTGGGATTCAGTAAGAAATATAGGAAATATTCAGGAGGATGAATGTGTGTGTGTGTGTGTGTGTGTGTGTGTGTGTGTGTGTGTGTGTGTGTGTGTGTGTGTGTGTGTGGTCAGAACACTCCCAACCTCATCACGTGGACAGGGATACCGAGGCACCGCTAGATGATGAAGTTATGGAAAGACTTAATAGGGACATTACGGAAGATGAAGTTAAGAAAGCAGTAAGGAAACTTAAGAATCAAAAGGCAGGTGACTATGAGTGTGATGCCCGAGATGCTGGAATTGTCCGGGAACACCACAGTGCCATTTTAACTCGGTGTTTTAACAAGGAATTTATTGATGGCACTTACCCTGAAGAATGGACCAGAGTTATAATTATTCTATTGCATAAAAATGGGTATTTGGAAAACCGAGACAACTACTGGGGTGTCTCTTTATTGTCTGTAATTAGCTATTGTTACATATTTGTGATGAATACCCGAATAAAAGAATGGGTGGAAAAAAATGAGAAAATCTTTGAAGCTGAAGCTGGCTTTAGATATGGTTATATTTTTTACCTTGTCTGCTATTGTTAAAAGGTGTCTCAGTAAGATGGGAGGTAAGCTGTATGTTGCGTTTGTAGATCTACAGAAAGCGTTCGACTCTCTCTCTCTCTCTCTCTCTCTCTCTCTCTCTCTCTCTCTCTCTCTCTCTCTCTCTCTCTCTCTCTCTCTCTCTGTGGTATTGTCGTGCGTATTTGTATGGATGAATCAAGGTGTGGGAAGAGTGAATGAGTTTATACGCGCTTTTCGTGAAAGACTGATTGACTGTAGATGGCAGGATTGGGAAGATCATGTTCAAACTAGTGACAGATTTAGTATGTACAGAAGTTTTAATAGCATTTCGCATTGTACCAAAACATATATAACTATGAATATGGATAGACATTTGAAACGTATCATGACAAAATTTAGATTTGGTGTATCCGAGCTCTCTGTACATTATTATCGGTATAGAAGTCATGTTGAAAAGGATTTGAAATGTCCATTATGCGGAGAAGCTAAGGAAGATGAGGTTCACTTTGTTCTATGTTGCCCTAAGCTAGATGACATTAGAAAGCAGTTTATTCCCCCAAACTTCTGTAAACATCCATGCCTTTTTAGGTTAGTTTGCTGCTGGCTTCAACCAAGCAGGAAATTGTCAGAAAACTATCAATTATTCTGTATAAGGCTTTCAAGATTAGGGATACTTTACTACTTAGTACTATTGAACCCATTGTAGTTAATAGTTGTCACTTATACGATGCAAAACTAAACTTTTTTATTCCTTTTTTATGGCTTTGTATGGCTTTGTATCAAACTGTATGTGCACCCATTCATGAAGGGCCATGACCTTTATATGAATAAAACATCAATCAATCAATCAATCAATCTCTCTCTCTCTCTCTCTCTCTCTCTCTCTCTCTCTCTCTCTCTCTCTCTCTCTCTCTCTCTCTCTCTGAATGCCTGTCCATCATTGTACTGAAGCAGAGGTTTGATTACAACAAGGGAGTATTGACACACGAAATTATGTCCGGGAAAGTCCCCCGGCAATTAGTGCTGATTTTTACCGAGATCAGTCCCCGAGCTCTGGAAATGTCAATTCATTCAGCCTTAAAACTGACCGCCTTTTGTATCGCCTTTTATAATCTGGAACGGGTTCATTAAAACTCACCCCTGACTCTCCAAGGTCGCCAATCAGAACTATG
>JABMCL010003555.1:680000-685000 GCA_018857735.1 Alviniconcha marisindica | reverse complement strand
TAATTATTCATCTGTTTGTCCCACTGTATTCCCTCTTCTTCCTTGTTCTTCTTCTTCAAATGTTGCTCAACGTCCACACTGAGACACCATAAGGACTATTAGGGACGGGGAGCCCAGGACGTCCACCTCGATTTTCACACATCTTCTAGCTCTGATGTCTGTTCTTCTTCAAATGTTGCCTTACGTCCACAGAGACCATAATGACTATTTCAAACAGCTCCTGAGCTCTGACATCTTTGTTTTGCTTCTTCTTCTTCTTCTTCTTCTTCTTCTTCTTCTCTTCTTCTTCTTCTTCTTCTTCCATGGTGCTTTACGTCCACAGAAACCATAAGGCTTATTAGAGACGGGGACGCCAGGACTGCCACCTCGACTTTCATACTACTCCTGAGCTCTGAAATCTCTTTTGCTTTCGCTCTTTCTCTGTCTCAGAATCTGTCTTTCACCCTGCTATTGCTAGCCCCGTGCTTTCCTTCCCGCCCCCCGCCCCCTCCGCACTCTGTCTCCCCTGTGTGTGTGTGTGTGTGTGTGTGTGTGTGTGTGTGTGTGTGTGTGTGTGTGTGTGTCTCTCTCTCTCTCTCTCTCTCTCTCTCTCTCTCTCTTCCTCTTCTTCTCCTCTCTCTCTCTCTCTCTCTCTCTCTCTCTCTCTCGTCCTTCCCTTGCCCGTGGGCATGCAGTTTTTAGCCTGACCTTTTACAGCCTTGCTTAACGCTCAACCCTGCGCGGTGGAAACAGCAATTAGGGTTGTAAGTAGGTTCGGTCGCTCCCTCTCGCTCTTTCCCTCTCTTCCGGCAGCGTGATGACATAACGGGGTCTGTGACGGCACAAAGGGAGCCAAGAAGTAATCACGGCTTTAAGTCACTTTGGTCGCCCGTTACTTACTTCTCCTTCCGGCAGCTTGGTGACATAACTCGTGCAGTATCAGTTTAGGTGTGTTGAGCAAGTTTGTCCTCCTTTTGCATTTTTCTTTCGCTTCGTTCGCTTCCGGCACGTCGCTGGCACAGCTGAGGAGGTGACGAAACAACGGGGTGGAAACAGTAATTCTGGGCTCTGATAAGGTTTTGGCGCTTACCAGATGTCACCTTCCCCCTCTCTACCCTCTTTCTTTCCTTTTCACTTTCTTTAGGTCTTTTTATTAGTTTTTTCTCTCTCTTTTTCTTCTGTCTTCCTTCGTTTTTCCCCTCCCCCCGCTCTCTCTCTCCCCCCCTCCCCTCCTCCACCCTGCCATCTCTCTTTTCACTTTCTTTCAGTTGTTTTTTCCCTGTCTTCTCTCTGTCTTCCTTCGTCCCCTCCCCCTCCCCCCCCCCCCTCTCTCTCTCTCTCTCTCTGTCCCCCCCCCCCCCCTCCCTCTCCTCCTGTTCATCATTGGTCTGGATGTGATGACACAGTCGGCGCAAGCGGAGTAAGCCCCAAGGCAGCGATCGGAGAGAACAGGAAACAAAGCTGTACGTGTTCAGACGCGCAAGACTTTGGAAGACTTCAGTAAGATTGCATTGCCCACGGTGCCCACTCGTCCTGGCTTCACGGTGTATGCTGTTTAATTTCCGAGCAAGTTTCCTAGCTCTTAGCACTACCAGCATGTCCCAGCCTTATATATATTTTTTAACACTGGCAATGTTGAAGGGATATACTCTTCGAAAATTTATGTTTGTGTATGTATGTTTTGTAACATTATATTTCTGCATGGATTGATTTAGTAGATTTCACTTCAAAATGGGTTAACATAATTATGAGATGAGTGTTGAAAATTAATGTGAATTTGCTTATGGCAGAGTGTGATCGTCCTGAGGTGACCCTGTGCGGTTAACAGGACGTTAAAATCCAATTGCTAACTGATTGAGAAGCACTCTAGGCTTTAAGCCTGTTTCAGATTTAAGCATTTAGGTGCCAGATTTTTCAACGAGCGTTGAGCGTGCCAGATTTTCCAATGTTTCAAACAAAATCGCAATCTCATAAAAGATTGGGCGGGGGGGAGGCGGGGGGGAGAGGGGGCAGGGGAGAGGGGGGGAGGGGGTCAAACAAAAGATCGGATGAAATTTCAACTTGTTGGGCTGAAAGGGATTCTGCTGGAGCGGGCAAAATGTCCGTGACTCTAAGTGAAAGATTCGCTGTTCTGAAGAATGGCCAAACTTGCTAACAGTAAATGCATTAAGTGTTTCTTGCCAAAATTGAAAATGGGCTGCGAGATTCTCTGAGGGAGCAAAGCCGTTGCTATCTCTGAATAGCCCTTAGATCAAAGCACACAATGGGTTAAAAATGAAAGCGTAACAGGACAAGACAAGGCAATGTGCAAATGCTGGGGAAAAACGCAACTGCCTTTTTCAACAAAGGGATCTTTGTACGACACACACATCGCATACTAAATAAGTCGCTTCTTCTTCTTCTTCTCTGTGTGTGTGTGTGTGTGTGTGTGTGTGTGTGTGTGTGTGTGTCTCTCTCTCTCTCTCTCTCTCTCTCTCTCTCTCTCTCTCTCTCTCTCTCTCTCTCTCTCTCTCTCTCTCTCTCTCTCTTGTAAAATGTTTGTTTCTTCATTACTTAAAAAAGAAGCAATTTTCGAAGAAAATGTGCACGCTGTTTTGTCTTGTTCTGTTGAGGAGTTTTTACTTTGTGTTTGTTGACCTGTGTGTGTCTGTGTGTGAGTGTGTGTGTGTGTGGTGTGTGTGAGGGGTGCGTGCGTGCTAAACACGGACAGTCGATTTTGCTGTAGGTCAGTGGCCCTCACATTAATCACACGTTGGAACAGACGCAAGGGAAACAAAAGCACCCTTGACTACAGCCAACACTGCTTATTAATCTGTCAGCCTTTCTTCGTCTTTTTCTTCCGTTTTTTAACACTTTTTTCCCCTCTCGCCGTTCGAGTGTTTTTCCCTGGGCTTGGTTTTCCGGCTTCTCGCTCGAACAATTCTCAGCGGTTTCTTTTATGTCTCTTTCCCCGCAGTTTCCGTCAGTGCTTGTGCCATCTGAAGAGAAATACGTGTCTCGCACAGTTGCAGGCGCTAGACATAAAAGTTTGCCACATCCTGAGAGTCGGAACATTAGATTAAGGTCGGTTCACACTGCTTTGTAGAGGCTTGCGTCAAAGAAGGCAGAGGAGACTCAAAGTGCTGCACGGCACACAAATTCGTTCCAGTAATTTACGGGTCTTAGGGACGCCCAAGCTGACAAGTGGATTGTCCTTAGTTACGTTGCCCACCCACCCACCCCCGCTCTCTCTCTCTCTCTCTCTCTCTCTCTCTCTCTCTCTCTCTCTCTCTCTCTCTCTCTCTCTCTCTCTCTCTCTCTCAAAACTAAACTATTGAATTCATCTATTTTTTTATACACGCTTCCAACTAACGTTTAAAAGATAATTAAATAATAATTATAGTATTTTAAAGCGCAAAATCTTGTCCATAGCACACACACACGCACGCACGCACTCACGCACACACACACACGCGCGCGCGCAGCCACGCACGCACACACGCACACACACACACACACACACACACACACACACACACACACACACACACACACACATTCAGATTACCCGCACACACGAGCATTCGGCCTACACTAAGTTTAATTTACACAGCTTGAAACAGGCAGCAAACAGAGACTTCAGATGGATGAAGACAGTAGCGCGGGGCAGAAAATATGGCGGGTCTACAGTTTTGGAAAAAGAAATGTTTTGAGGTTACATTTGAATGAGTCCAGAGAGCGTTTCTGTGGGAGAGGAAGGGGGAGGTCATTCCACTTTTACTCAGTCGGTGTCATCCCGCCTTTTCTAAGTATTGGTTATGGCGCTTTGTTTTGCTTTAGGTATCATGCGCCATATGTATTTGCACTGTTTCTACATTCTCCTTTGGTTAAAAGTATTTCTTGTTAAATATATAATTATGTACCACAGTGACGACATTGTCATTCGTTTAAGACCCCCCGCCCCCCACCCTCCCCTCCCCTCCCCCCTCCTCCCTCCCCCCCCCTTCTTCCCCCCTTCCCTCCCCTCCTCCCTCTCTCTCCCTCTCCTCTCTCTCTCTCTCTCTCTCTCTCTCTCTCTCTCTCTCTCTCTCTCTCTCTCTCTCTCTCTCTCTCTCGTTTATTTCCTCTCTTTTTCTCTCCTCCCAATGAGGTTATGTGGTTCGGTCTGTGACAGGAGATTCATGAAAAAGGCTTTTTGTTCTCCTCCTTCACTTCATTGAAGTTCTTGCTCGTTGTTGCTGTTGGGTTCTTGCTGTCGTGTTGCTGGACCTTAAACCTCCGCCTCCTCCTCATCGTCCTCGCCCCCACGAGGCCCCTGTGTGGTTGACAGGCCGTCAAAATCCAATTGCTTAATAACTCCTCTTCTTCTCCTTCCACTTCCTCGTTCTTCTTCTGCTTTTATGTGTCGATAATAATGATCCAAAAGACGGTGGCTGGGGCAGTCTGTCGCGTAGACGGATCGCTCAGTTGTTGTCAGTGTATTGCCTGACCCAGTGGCAGGTTTTCCACTGTTTGAATCTTCTTTCGTGAACTGCTGCGTCTAAGGGGTCGTGTCCTCTGACGATCGTCTTCACTCGCTATGTCTGAAGAGTGTACTCGTGTGCGCGAGTGCCTGTGTGTGTGTGTTGGGGGGTGAATGTGCGCGTGAGCATGTGTGTGTGTGTGTGTGTGTGTGTGTGTGTGTGTGTGTGTGTGTGTGTGCGGTGTGCGTGCGTGTGTGCATGCGTGCGTGCATGCGTGTGTGTGTGTGTATGTGTGTGTGTGTGTGTGCAGTCTTTTGACCATCAGTCACTGTGTCCAAAGAGTACAGACATGATGATAAAGAGTCACTGTCTAAAGAGTGTGTATATTATAGGTTGTGTCTGCAAAGGGTATTGAACAACGCCACCTCTTCCTACTGTTTTAAATGGTGGTTCTCGGTGCTGAGAATATGGACTATCCCTCACAGCAATGTCACAGGCAAATCTGCTACAGCCGGACAGAATGCTGAGCGGGGCAGTGAGAGTCGCACAGGGAACCACGAAGGACACACCCACTGAGAC
>JABMCL010003555.1:665000-675000 GCA_018857735.1 Alviniconcha marisindica | reverse complement strand
CTAATGTGCATTGTGTATGTAAACGATCGTGCACCCTCCATTGATATGGGCTGTGGCCTAATCAATAAAATTTCAGACTTCAGACCTTCTCTCTCTCTCTCTCTCTCTCTCTCTCTCTCTCTCTCTCTCTCTCTCTCTCTCTCTCTCTCTCTCTCTCTCTCTCTCCAGTTTTTGCATTTCTTCTTCTTCTTCTTTGCCATATCTGCTTCTTGCAGGTTTTTTTTTTCCAGTGCATTATAACAATTTGAAGCAACAGAGGGATAACAAAAAGATAAATTAAAAAACCTCAAATGGCATTCAGCCGGCATGTTTTCCACTTGAGTGAGAGATTGTGGTATTCAGCCGTCCACATTCTCATTTCCACCTTAAAAAGAGACCGCTAGCTTTTAAATCAGGTGTAATTTGTCATCTCTGCGCACGTGTGTGTGAGTGTGTATTGCACTTGAATCTCTGTGTGTATGCGTGTGGTGTCAAGTGTGTGTATGTATGTATGTGTGTCTGAAAGTGCTCATGTGTGTGCGACCGTGTGTGCATGTGTCTTTGAGTGCATACGCGCGCGCGTGTGTTTGTATGTATGTGTGCGTATGTGCGTGTGTGCGCGTTTGTGTGTGTGTGAGCGCGAGCGCGTGCGCGAATGAGTGCTCGTGTGTGTGTGTGTGTGTGTGTGTGTGTGTGTGTGTGTGTGTGTGTGTGTGTGTGTGTGTGTGTGTGTGTTCTGTTGAAATCACCGTTTCATCTCGCTCTGTCCGTTGTGATGGGGTTTCTTTTTTCAGTTTTTTTGTTGCCCTCTTTCCGTCTTTAATTATGTCCAGTTTTCTTCTGTTTCTCATTTTTGTTTGGAAGATTGCCTTTCTCAGATTCTCCCGATTCCTCCTTTGCCGCCCGTCCGTCTGTCAGCTCTACGACTTCACGGGCAGGTTTTCTTCACGTTAAAGAGACCCTCTCTTAGACAAAACACTGCTCTGTGAACGGAGCTAAGATTGAGATTTCTCATTAGTCGACTTTTGGCGACATTATGATGACTTTGCTTCAAGACAGAATTTGACATATCACACTTTAAATACTTTTATTGATCTTTTGTTATTCGCGATTTTCTTTGGAAGCGATTTTACAATAACAACAAAATGCACGTTCGCCATAGGAATTATTGAGCTGCAGCTCTTGAATCTCGTCACCTTTAGTACAGTCTCTCTGTGCGTCTCTTTCTGTCTGTCTCTGTCTCTCTCTCTTTCTCTGTCTGTCTGTCTGTCTGTCTGTCTGTCTCTCTCTCTCTCTCTCTCTCTCTCTCTCTCTCTCTCTCTCTCTCTCTCTCTCTCTCTCTCCCCCCCCCCCTCCTTCCAATCTCCTCTCTCTTTCTCTCTCTCTCTCTCCTCTCTCTCTCTCTCTCTCTCTCTCTCTCTCTCTCTCTCTCTCTCTCTCTCTCTCTCTCTCTCGTGCCTTTCGATGGAGCAACCTACCTCTCACGGTCAGATCTTGTCACTCGCTCAGCTCCTTCAAGCGAAAACATCGTGTACATCTTGAGGCAATTGCGTAGGATGGATTGTGACAGAAAACTGCTAGGGGGAGAGACAGGCAGACAGAAGGGGAGGGAGAGAGAGAGTCGGGGCGGTTTTCGAGTGAGTGACTAGCCTTGCCGTTGCTGCGACTGGTCATTTTAAACCTAGTTTCTACACCCATTCGGTTCCATCCAGTCCTCCTGACTTTTGACCGCGCGCGCGCGCGCGTGTGTGTGTGTGTGTGTGTGTGTGTGTGTGTGTGTGTGTGTGTGTGTTTGGGTGGGTGTATGTGTGTGTGTGTGGGTGTGTTTAAGCTTGTGTGTGTGTGTGCTTAAGCGCGCGTGTGTGTGTGTGTGTGTGTGTGCGTGTGCGTGTGTGTGTTTAAGTTTACTATTATTAATAGTAGCTTATATGAATCTATCAGATATTGCCTTATCTGCTGGTTATATGCTTAAAATACATGTATGGCTGAGTGATGGAGGCACGGTATGCATGTATGCATCTGGCACTATGAACACGCATGTATTGTGTGAACGTTTTTATGCTTCATGCACACATTTTCACTTATTCATTCATGTTTCGTGTGTATATATGAATGATGCCTTGTAACTGTTTTTAATTGTTTTTATTCATCGGTAGCTTAGCAAGGACTAGTGTTAGGTTTTGACTGAACCTAAACTACAATCCTTGTAAAGTAAAAATAAAGTTTCGAGTTCTCTCTCTCTCTCTCTCTCTCTCTCTCTCTCTCTCTCTCTCTCTCTCTCTCTCTCTCTCTCTCTCTCTTGCCCAAGGGCTAGATGTAAAAAAGTATTGTACTTATTCCATCACCCTCGTTAATAAAAAATCAAAAAATCAAATCCTTCGTTCGTTCGTTCTCTCTCGTTCTCGTTCCCAGGTCAACGTTAACAGTTACCCTTTTTCACAGACATAAGAGAATATATATCGTGCTCAGTTTGGAAGTCTTCTGAGTGTTCCTTTGCAAGGTGGTATCCAAACATTCCTCGTGCAATCAGTGTATTGACACTTGGCAATAAAGTTATATTGTATTAATGAAACGAAATTGGTCGTGTTAACGCATCATGAAAAATAGATAGGTACTGGCTGATCAGGTTAACTGATCGGAAGTGTTGTGTTGCTTATGTTTTGTTTTGTGTTTTTTTGTTGTCGTTTTGTTTGTTTTGTGCTGTTGTGTTTGTGAGTTGTTGTTGTTTTGTGTTTGTTTTGTTGTTGTTGTGTTTTGTTTTGTTGTTGTTTTGTTTTGGTTTTGGTTTTGGGTTTTTTTTGGGGGGAGGGGCTTGTTTTGTTTTATTTGTTTGTTTTGTTTTGGGAGGGGGTCATTCTTTTTGTTTGTTTTTGTTTTGGGGTTGTTATTGTTGTGTGGGGGGGGGGGTTGTTGTTTCTTTGGGGGGATGGGGGGGGGGGAGTTTTTCCTCGGAATGACAGTACCCTTTATGAAGACAGTTGGTCATGTTGACACATTGTCGCTGGCATACAGACGGGATCTGTCTGTGTTGTGCTTTCAGTGACAGTCTGGCCTTCGCCACAGAGCCGGTCATCGGCAGTCTGGCCAACGTCCTGGGCAACTACGAGCGACTTCCGGCCAACGTCCACCCAGAAATCAAGGTAGGCCTAAAAAGCACTGACCTCTGCACGGTTGCCCGCACTGTACTGCAACTACAGGTGCACTCCACTCTAAAGCAATTTCGATACGATCGGTTTCACGCAGAAGGCTGAACGGGATGTGATTATTTGCTACAGAAACGCCGTGAGTCACGCCTGACCTTAGGGTCCACCCTTACTGTGTGTCAGACGCTAAACAAAGAGAGCAGGCGGGGGCCATAGGCGTGAACGTGTTAAAGATACACCGCAGAAGAAAGGGAGAAGAACTGCCATGATCCCAACGTCAGTATTATTTAACAGAGGTAGGGTTACGCCCTGCAGCTTCGCTGTTGGAGTCTTCTTACGAAAATATAACGCTGGCCATGCACAACGTTTCGAAGTCACGAAAAGGCAGTCGTGAGCGCTGCCATATTGACCACATCTGTAACATCATGAATGTGTCTGGCGTGGGTGGCAGCTGTGTATATTACGTTACGAGGAAACCTTTTTCTGCTCTCCATTAGAAAAGAGTGAACCAACATGGTTGCGCCATGAGGACCTATGATTCGAAGAAAAAAAGTACCTATGTTGTATAAATATTAATAGAACAACCACACGAAACCTGCAGAGGGAACAGATTTTCTACGGTTTCATTCCAACGTGCATCTTCGCTGGGAGGGAGGGGGGTCTTTTAAAGAACGTATCGATTTGAACTGGCTTGACCTGACTTGAGCTTGCATTTACCCCATAAACAATGTCATTGTTCAAAGAGTTGATGTGAGTTTTTCACTCCGAGATATCCCCAAAGCACAGGAATTTAAGCCCCTTTTACCGTCGGAAGTCTTCGGTCTTCAGCTTCGTACGTTCATGCAGGCACACGCGTGAGGAAGTTTCGTTTGATCATAAATGGCCTTCCCTTGCCTCCCCCCCCCCCCCCCCCCCCCCCCCAAATCCCCCACGACCCCCACCCCAAAAAAGCCTTATCGATTGAAAATCCAGTTGACCCACGTTTAAACATTCACGAGGCACCGCTGTAGCCTTCTAACACAACTTCTCTATACTCATCACTTTTTATGACTCTCTCTGTCGCTTTATTTCACAGAGAGAAAGAGAGAGAGAGAGAGTGTGTGTGTGTGTGTGTGTGTGTGTGTGTGTGTGTGTGTGGTTGTGTGTTGTGTGTGTGTGTGAGTGGCTGGGGGGAGGGAAGAATGGCCGGTCTTTCACACTTTTCAAAATCTCCCTTGGGGCAAAATCAGGTCCAGCACTTCCTTCGTCAACTTGGCGCTTAAAATGGCAACCACCGAGAGCTTTTTCTTCTTCATCAACGATGCTGTTGTGATGCAACATATTTCTCCAGTGAGCTGTCCTTGCCACGGGGAGTTCACCAGGAACTGAGATTCTTCCTCTACCGTGTTTGCGGTGTTTGTTTTGTTCTGTTGTTTTAAAAACGGTGACAAAGTTCATGAAGACAGTTTGGAATAGGTTAAAATAGTGTGTCATTTTATTCATTTATATGTATTTTTCATTTCTCTGTTTTAGTTGTTCTGAGAAGCCCCAGCGCGGTTGACAGAAGTTAAATAAAACCTGTGAAATAACTCAAGTGTCTAAACTGATATTTATCAACTGCGTTGTTTCAGATAGACAGCATAATTTCCGGGGCATTTTTCTGGCTAGCTCAAATGCTCGGTCGGCTGTCGGAACGACTGTGGCGTGAGAAACTGTAGGAAGTCACTCCTTTCATTCAGTTCCTTGGCCTGCTGTTCTGCGATGGCGCAGTGGACAGATCATCTCTGTCACTTGTGAAGCAGTTGGGGGGGGGGGGGGGGGGGGGGGGGGCATTGTCCACCACCTCACTACCCACCCGTGAGAATCCACATCTATTGAAGATTTTGTCTTAGGTCGAATAACAACTTTGCATATTTCGCATGCTGGCGGGAAATCTTCTCCTAATATCTATCTGCCTCCCGAGTCACCTAACTTCGTTTTCCCCATTTCTCTCCCGGTGTAAATTAATGTGACCCGGGTCATGAACAGTGAACGACACTTTGATGATTTGACACCATAGCCCTGATATGACTATCGCGACTGACCAGGGATGAAAGACCAAGTAGTTGTCTGTCAGATTCCACACAGAAATCCCTTCCTGTGTGTTTAATTGGCCACGATTCCATCGCTTGGTTATGCAATAGCCGGGAAGTTCTTTCATTGCAGGCATAAAGACAAACTAACTAACTCTCTCTCTCTCCAAGTAGTTGTCTGTCAGATTCCACACAGAAATCCCTTCCTGTGTGTTTAATTGGCCACGATTCCATCGCTTGGTTATGCAGTAGCCGGGAAGTTCTTTCATTGCAGGCATAAAGACTAACTAACTCTCTCTCTCTCTCTCTCTCTCTCTCTCTCTCTCTCTCTCTCTCTCTCTCTCTCTCTCTCTCTCTCTCTCTCTCTCTCTCTCTCTCTCTCTCTCTCTCAGAAGAGGGATGATTAAGGCGTTAGGGGTAAGGGGGCGCCAGTGATTGCGGGACATCCGTTCCAACTGATTAATTTATGGCATCAAGTAACCTGAATGGATGGATCTGTTATACTGGAATCGCAGGGAGATTGTTTCTGTCGATGCATAAAAAGTCATACTGATTTTTCGGCAAGTTTTTTGGACAGTAATTGATGGACATTTGTTTGGACCTGTAATTGATGGATACCTTTGGCGAAATTATTTCATACGCTCGTGTTTTTTTTTAGTTTCCTACATGTGCAGGCCCATTTCTGGGAATAATTGACGATCTTTTGGACACGGAAGTGTAATGCGTCAGAAGTGACACCGTTGCAAGCTGGAGGCCTAATACTGTTTCGGGCTGCATTGCAAGCCATGTCAAAGAATCTTGCTTTGAATGCCAAACAAGAATACTATGCTGTTTTAGGCTTTATAAGATATTTGCACAGCTCACCGTCTTGTGTACGTTTTAATGTCACTGGCGAATAAATATATTTGTATCTTTGGCTTATTGGCCCTTTCTGCGGACTCTCGCGAAGACTGTCGCCTTGTCGTATGCCCCGGGTTTAGGGTCGTGGCCGGAAGGTGTACTGGCGGCTGTTCGAGAGAGAACTACTGATTCAGTCACTTTAACTAAGTGCTCTAGCTACGGCAACCGGTATTTCTGGACCTAGTAACTGCCCAACACACACTTAGTTATCAAGGCCAGCAATTGCCAAAGAGGCAATTGTCTGCGAGCCGTGGACGGGAAGCTGTCGGTATCCCAGTCCTTTAGTTCTGTGACAGAATGATTCCATAATTTTGATGCATATCCCATCTCCAAAAACACAGGCGGCAGTGGAGACACTTCCGAGAGATTGCATGGGTGGAACGCTTGTGGACTTTCCCGAGCGCGTCGATGCCAGCTTTGAACTGAACTAATGTATCTGTGCTGAAAAAGAACTGTGTTTTCCCGTCTTCTTGACACGCTTCGTTATTTCCAAGCGTCATTCAGCCACTATCTGTAACATGCCGTGGCCAGTTGTTATCCATGGTAAAAACTGCTTCTTCTTTGATTCATTCATGTCGCAACGATGCGACACGGCCGCGTGGTTAAGACAACGAACGCGAGGTCGAGAGGCTGCAGGTTCGAATCCTGACTCGGCGACTCTCTCCAACCCTCCTCCCTCCCCACCACCACCACCACCACCGCCGCCACGCTCCCCCAACGTCTCTCTGTAGTCTCCAGAAGGTGTGCTTAGTTATGTGGTTCTTCGCATGAGGCAAGAAACTGAGGTTCCGTATGCTTCATACGTGTACACGTTAAAGATGCATCATATTCTCTGTGTGTGTGTGTGTGTGTGTGTGTGTGTGTGTGTGTGTGTGTGTGTGTGTGTGTGTGTGTGTGTGTGTGTGATTTCTCCATTATATGGAGAGAGAAAAAATACAAAAAAGGAGTTGCGTAGTCTGAAGAAGCATCAAAGATCCAACGGCAGCGAAAAAATAAAAAATGTTGCCCTGGCAAAAAATGTGGAGTGTGAGAAATTAAGTCAGGCTTAGGATTGCGACTGTCGCAGATGGCTGTCCTCGGTGGGGAAAACTGACCCCAACGTCCCATGGCAAAAATCTTGACTGAGAGAATTATAAAGTGTTTATTGAAACACAAGCACGCACGCACGCGCGCGCGCACACACACACACACACACACACACACACACACACACACACACACACACACACACACATGGACGCGCACACACACACAAGCAGACAAACACACACACACACACACACACACACACACACACACGCACACACACACACACATACACTCTCTCTCTCTCTCTCTCTCTCTCTCTCTCTCTCTCTCTCTCTCTCTCTCTCTCTCTCTCTCCTCTCTCTCTCTCTCTCCCTCCCTCCCTCCCTCCCTCTGTTGCTGCATGTGTCAATGTGATCTGGCTTAGTGGGGCTGGTAACTGGTGTCGTGTCCAAGCAGTCCGTTGCCCCTGGCCGTGTCACTGGTGGATGATCAGTCAATTCCAATAGACACTGTCAAACTGCCTGGTTACATGCACGCCAGGACCCGGTGCTAAATGAACATGTTTGAAGCGTACGACAGAGCTCAGGAGCTGTGTGAAAGTCGAGGTGACCGTCCTGGACTCCCCGTCCCTAATAGTCCTTATGGTCTCTGTGGACGTAAAGCAACACTGAACATAATACCACAGAGCTCAGGAGCTGTGTGAAGTCGAGGTGACCGTCCTGGGCTCCCCGTCCCTAATAGTCCTTATGGTCTGTGTGGACGTAAAGCAACATTAAACTTGAAGCGTGCGGCTTGGAACCTGTGCTTATCTGTCTATCGCCTGCCCTGGCTGCATTGGCCACACCAGTGTGCGGAGTGGCATGAAACAAGTACAGCCATAGTGTTCACTGGGAAAGACACAAGAAAGCTATAGTGTCATATGGAAAAGCAGGGGGGAAAATTACAGCTAGAGTGCCATATGGAAAGGCACGAGAAACTACAGCTGCACTGTCATATGAAGGGACAGGAGAAAATTACAACTAGAGTGTCGTATGGAAGAACAAGAGATAGTTATAGCTAAAGTGTTGCATTTAAAAGACAGGACAAAATGACAGCTAAAGTGTCATTTTGGAGGAAAAAAAGGAAAAGAAAATTGCAATGTGACATGAAATTAAGACACGAGAAAATGAAAACTAACATAATAAAGTGTTATATAAACTGTGCGTGCTTTGTTGTTGTCGGAGGGTTTGGGGTTGCTCTGTGTGTGTGTGTGTGTGTGTGGTGGTGCGTGCGTGCGTGCGTGCGTGCGTGCGTGCGTGCGTGCGTGCGTATGTGTTGTTGTTCTTGTTGTTGTTTTGGGGGGCGTAGGGAGGGGTGGTTGTTAAACCAAAGGCTCAAAAAACCAAAACGTACTGGGCCTGGCTTAATGGTACTCGCTGAAAAGGGTTTCCTTTTTGTTCACGCTCAGTTCAACCTGCAAAGGCTACCACCTTTCCTTACCAAATCTGATTTGTAACATTGGCTCTGACCATTCTCCTTGGTCCACAATTAAATTTAAGTCAGGGGTTATTGTTATTGTTGTTGCCATAGTCTCATCATTTATTAATCAGAGACTTACAAATCCAGAACGAATAACGATAGTCGCTGTAGAAAGATCTAACTTTTTATAACGCCCTTAACGAAGTTGTAAGTGGGTTGTATTGGAATCATCGTGTCCGTATGTTCCTCAAGTGTAGTCGAACTTGCCACGACGACCGTCTCTCCGAGCCAAATAAGATTTGTGACACAGTGTGCGCCCATTTTCTCTGTCCCAGAATTAGATTTAAGGTAGACATGGCCTTCAGTACCTTTCCTCTCACTAGTGATTGACTGAGCGTTAAAAACTAATTATCTGTCCATCAAGATTGCGGTGAGGTGACTGGCTTTATTTAACTCTGGCTTCGTGCAGAGGAACTTGCGAAAGAAGCTGCATGACTCTGTAGCATACATGCGATTTTTTTAACAGATACTCACATTGTGTATGTGTGTGTGCGTGCGTGCGCGTGCGTGCGTGCGTGCGTGCGTGCGTGCGTGCGTGCGTGTGTGTGTGTGGTGTGTGTGTGTGTGTGTGTGTGTGTGTGTGTGTGTGTGTGTGTGTGTTACAGGACCGTCGTGATTTCATAGAGCTGGAGATCAAGTTGGGCATCTTACAGGTGAGTTACAATCAAATTCCTATTTTGGGGTCTCTGCATGTGTCTGACAGCTTAACAGCAGCGCAACGTCTAGGTGGATCTGTGTCACGAGCTAAAAATAACTGAGATAAAAATAGAGTATGTCCCTTTTTGGGTACAGGCGATCGACAAAAAAATGGGAATACTTTGGGAAGTCCCCACCCACCCCCACACACCCCACCCCCCTTCCAACTGTTCATAGCTTGTAACCGGACGCAACGCGTGACCTTAAGATCTGACGTAGTGCACGTGCGACCTATTCTTTTGTGAAAGTGCTACTAGACACTACACTATAGTTATGTATTTTATAAGTACCAGTGTTTGAGAAGTAAAATACGAGCAAGTTATAGTGCAGTACATCATGAGACGTTGTCTATTTTGTTAAAAACCATAAGCGCTTAAGATTCTTTCTGTGGTTCTTTCGTATTGCCCGCGGACATGTGTTTCGTGGATCTTGCAGATTTTTCAGATTGCCGAAGACCTGGTGGAGCTTGTTGCTGTTGAACAACCACCGCATCTCTCCCCAGTTTGTCCTGCTGTGCCTACACGTTGTTCTGTAGCTGAATGTACCTGGGTTGCGTGTTCAGACTGCAGAGGTGCCGAGTATCTACACACCTCAAAGAGTAGCACACATGTTATTATGCAGCTGGAGATAACTGTATTGTGTTGTCAGACTGCTAACGAGCTCAGCTGACTGCACATCTCAGAG
>JABMCL010003555.1:657500-660000 GCA_018857735.1 Alviniconcha marisindica | reverse complement strand
ATCTTCCAGATTCCAGATAGCCGTGGGACATCACTGTGTTATAAAATATGTTTCGTCTATCGCAGTTAGACAGTCATTACTAGACGACAGAGAACGGAACCAGTCATTGTGGTCGCTCTCCTGTGTCGGAAAAAAAATATCACGGAGTAGGTACGGTAGGTCCAAGTTCTCGACGAGTTGTCTGTGGAACATCAAGTTCACACCTTCGTGGAAGTGAAGGTGGAACAGTGGTTGCCATTACTGAGTCAGCTGCGTCGGCGCTACACTCCAGGTCTTGCCCACAATGCTTCGGTGAAGGAGTACCGCGATTGCAAGAAATTAAGGTCCCCTGTTCTGAGAACCCAGGGCTATCAACTATACCCTGTCTTAAGCATGTAGTAGGTAAAAATTCAGCTTTGCCTGCTTCGCCTCCTGCCACGAATTTGGATTTTTCTAACTTTTGTACTCCAGGTGTTTAATCGACTGCATTGTCTTTTCTACCGCTATGTCTAATGAGACAGCAGTGATGTCATGAGCAGTTAATCCGACTTTACTTATGATATGATTAGAATTGTTTTTAATTCACCGTGACATGACTTTTGTGGTTGACTGGAGGTTAAACGTGGAGCTGCTGCCTGGCGTCGTCCTTCTTTTGACCTGACCGAAGATACCTTGTCAAAACTGCATGTTGCTGAGAGAACGCCGCCATGGCGGCTAGGGACGGTATGTGGTGTGTGCTTTGGCGTTGCATCGATCGTGGTGCCAGACATTGCTGGCGCTGAGTGGGGCAGAGCACGCAGGCTGTAGCAGCACCTCGGATTTCCTGTGGCCCTTTTTATGGGCTTGTGGGCCCTCAAGGTCTACAGAGCCATGGATGCGCAATCTGCGAGTTCTTGTAGGATTATCCCTGCGTTCTTAGGGGCCTATGCTCTTGTCAGTACAGACCTGCCCTTGAATGTATGTTCTTGTAGAGCTGTCCCTGTGGGATTTTGTAGAGCTGTTCGTGTACGTTCTTGTAGAAAGTCTGTGTGTTCTTGTAGACCTGTCCCTATGTGTCCTTGTAGACCTGTCCATGTGTTCTTGTACACCTGTCCCTGTGTGTTCTTGTAGATCTGTCCCTGTGTGTTGTTGTAGATCTGTCCCTGTGTGTTGTTGTAGTAGACCTGTCCCTGTGTGTTCCTGTAGTAGACCTGTCCCTGAGTGTTCCTGTAGTCGACCTGTTCCTGTAGTAGACCTGTCCCTGTGTGTTCCTTTAAACCTGTCCCTGTGTGTTTCTGTCCCTGTGTGTCCCTGTGTGTACCTGTAGTAGACCTGTCCCTGTGTGTTCCTGTGTCCCTGTGTGTACCCGTAGACATGTCCTTGTGTGTTCTGTAGACCTGTCCCTGTATGTTCTGTAGACCTGTCCCTGCGTGTTCCTGTAGACCTGTCTCTGTGTGTTCCTGTGTCCCTGTGTGTACCTGTAGACATGTCCCTGCGTGTTCCTGTAGACCTGTCCCAGTGTGTTCTGTATGCCTGTCCCTGTGTGTTCTGTATGCCTGTCCCTGCGTGTTCCTGTAGACCTGTCCCTGTGTGTTCCTGTAGACCTGTCCTTGTGTGTTCTGTATGCCTGTTCCTGTGTGTTCCTGTGACCCTGTGTGTTCCTATAGACCTGTCCCTGCGTGTTCCTATAGACATGTCCCTGAATGTTCCTGTAACCTGTCCCGGTGTGTTCCTGTAGACCTGTCCCTGCGTGGTCATGTAGACCTGTCCCTGCGTTTTCCTATAGACCTGTCCCTGTGTGCTCCTGTGTCCCCGTGTGTCTTGTAGACATGTCCTTGTGTGTTCTGTAGACCTGTCCCTGTGTGTCCTGTAGACCTGTCCTTGTGTGTTCTGTAGACCTGTCCCTGTGTGCTCTGTAGGCCTGTTCCTGCGTGTTACTGTAGACATGTCCCGGGACGAGAGAAATGACGGGTTAGGGCCGTCGTCAGTCAGACGAACATTGGAACTGTTTCAGAGTCAGCGTTGGGGAAACATCTGAGAAACGGGACATATGGGCTTTCCCGAGAGCATGAAAACCGTCTTGAACTGAACTGAACTGAACCGTCCCTATGTGTTCTGTAGACCTGCCCCTCCTTGTGTTTGATGCTAGCACGCAGCTCTCCACAAGGAGGAAGTGGCATTTTAGTGCGTCCGCTATTAACGCTGTTTCACTCAGGTGTGACAAAGGTCGAACAGGTTTCCCTAAGATCTGTGGGGTGGAACGGACGGTTATTCCACAGTCGTTTTAGACAGGGCGGGATTGCTGACTCAGGGCAAGGTCAAAACACCCGCGCGTGCATGTTTGTTTTTTTCTTTTTCTTTCTCCCCCCCCCCCCCCTCCCTCTCTCTCTCTCTCTCTCTCTCTCTCTCTCTCTCTTTTTTTTTTTCTTCTTTTTTTCTAGGCGTTTCCTGGTATCCATTTTAACAAGGTTTGTATAAATGTACGTGTACTGAACATATTGTCCATCATTGTATCCTTAGTTAACAGTAGTTCCCCTCACGG
>JABMCL010003555.1:637500-652500 GCA_018857735.1 Alviniconcha marisindica | reverse complement strand
TGTAATTACCACAGGGTGAACGCGTCGCTTCACGTATGGTACGGGTGTCCTATTACTCAGATTGTATTGAGTGAAAAGCCAAGTTTATCACAACAGTTCTCGCTGTGGTTTTACTTCTGTGGAATCCTGCAGTCTCTCAACGGACGAGCAAACGGTTAGGGAAGGAAGTTGAAAGGCCCGACGTTGGAATCAACCAAACCATCAGCGACCTTTCAGCCAGTCACAGACGCAGACAAAGTAGGCCCTAGCCTTGGCTAACTCGCCTCCGCTACACACGGTAGAGGATTAGGTGTAACAAGCTAAAAGAGGGGGGGAGGTGGGCGGGGGGGGGGGGGGGGGGGGGCTAGATCAGGGCCGATTACTCCTCGCCTGCAGCAAGTCGAGTTATTAATATTTCGCCACAGAAAGGCGGCTTATTGGTGTGTTGGACAGGAAGTGGAGTAAGAGCCCGTGTCAGTGTGATTTTGTCAGGGAGTCATAAAAATGGTCACCCAGTTCACTTCGGGCGACACACAAGTGCGAAATGAGGTAACTGAGGCACCGGAGTTTATGAATACTCTGAGATTGGTCGGCGTTTCAGGATTTGTTTCTCTGTCGAAGTTTTGTGTTTCCTGAGCCATTGGTCCGTGATATCTGACAGACAAGCAAACAAAAACGGATCGTTGTCCAATGAGGTTAAGATGGAATCAGTTCTGAACTGAGTGATGGGGACGCTGCATGTCCTGTGCCCTGAGCAGCTGGTCTGTTTGTAGTGCCTGTATATACAGATACATTGTAACCCGAGTTCCCTCAAAACATTTGTCTGTCCTTTTTTGTTGTCGTTGATGTTGGTGGTGTGATGGTGGTGCTGACGGTGGTGTGTGTGTGTGTGTGTGTGTGTGTGTGTGTGTGTGTGTGATGGGAGAGAGAGAGAGAGGAGAGAGGAAGAACATGGAGTATGTGTGTGTGTGTGTGTGTGTGTGTGTGTGTGTGTGTGTGTGTGTGTGTGTGTGTGTGTGTGTGCGTGTGTACGGATCTTGTAACCTGAAATTCCCATGGGCTGGTGGTGTTCATTGCCGGCTTTGGAGAAGCGTGTAATTATGATGTGCTGGAGTATTTCTATGTATGTGAGTTGCTGTGTGAATGAAAGTCTGCAGCTGTTGTTCATACTTTAGGAACACAACAAGGCTGATACTGACCGATTATTATGGTTGTACATCTCTCTCTCTCTCTCTCTCTCTCTCTCTCTCTCTCTCTCTCTCTCTCTCTCTCTCTCTCTCTCTCTCTCTCTGGTACAGTAACTACAGCTGACTGTAACTATTGTGCATCACTCGCCAAACAAAGGGCATGCTGTTGTCCATGTTTTGCTTTACAAGGAAAATATTAAGTGAAACAGGGAAAGTATTGGCTGGCTGACTATTGCTTACTACTTTAAAACAGGAGAAATGGCAGCTGGCTGTTGTTCTTGACTTTGGAACAGGGGAAATGATGGATGAACGTTGTTCATGAATTTTAAACAGGGGAAATGGTGGATGAACGTTGTTCATGAATTTTAAACAGGGGAAATGGTGGATGATTGTTGTTCATAACTTTGGAACAGGAGAAATGGCAGATGACTGTTGTTCATCACTTTGAAACAGGGGAAATGGCAGATGACTGTTGTTCATCACTTTGAAACAGGGGAAATGGCAGATGACTGTTGTTCATTATCTTAAAACTGGACAAATAGGGATGATTATTATTTATCACTTTCACCAGGTGGAATACCATTATTCATCTCTTGTAAAACATGGGAAATTTTAACTATTAAGCATCACCCGTGGAGCAGGGGAAATACTCACTACTGTTCATCATTGTAAAACTAGGGGAAATGCTGCTGCTTGTCACACGTAGAACAGGGGAAATACTAACTACTATTTATCATTGCAAAACTACTGCACGTGGAACAGGAAAAGAAATTTTGACTGACTACTGTTCACCACTTGAGGACCAAGGGGAATATTGACTGCCTGCTCTTCATCACCCGTGAAACAGTGGAAATATTGACTGATCATCGCTCGTAAATCACTGCAATCCACTGAGCATACACAGTCTCTTCTTTGAAATTCTAATCTTACTTCAACACATGCAGCCTTTTCCCCTAGCCTGCCATTATCGGAACTCTTTTTTTTAGGCCTGATAAGGACGAAGGTCGGCACTGAATGTTGAGTCTGTCAAAATGATGACCCCATTCTGTCAGATTGCTTAATCTGTGTACACAGCGACAGACGATGGACGACACCGAGATGCCGGAGCACGAGGTTCACTTGGGTCAATAACTGTCCGTGAACAAGTGCAGGGACTGGAGGTATTAACGCAGCCTCCGGAAGAGTCAGGATTAAATATCTTTTCTCCGATCCGCCTTGGACGTTCTGTTTACATCGGGACTGTGTTTCGCCGTGTCTGTCAGTTTTTGCCCCGCAGTCATCGATCCAGATTCACACGACTAAACAATATCAGCCCGCGGGAATTTGCAATTTGAGACCTAAGTCTAATGTCGTATTCATATTGGTTCACTGATTGCGTTCACACAAAACTAAGCCGTCAGTGATAGTGAAACTACTATCTTCCCCTTTGTCTGTAGTCTTCCCCTACATTCTGTCGATTTTGAGTCGAATGTTGTCGTGTGTTGTTGCTTTTCAAATGTTGTATGGCCAAAACAAATATAAAACAAAAGTTCCACCGAAAGACACAAGTGAAATGGTACCCCAAGAGGAGAGACATTACGGGTCCTATCGATAGAAATAGAATTTAATAAACAGACTCGTAGCAGTTTTGCAGTCGATTTGTGGCCTAGTTTACTAAAAATCGACGTTTGAAAGTCGTGAAAACACGGCTGTGGGCGGCGACATTTTGCCTCTGGCAGTATGTGTCTGTGACGTTGTAAACAAGGCCGGCGTGTGCTGCAGAGGTGTGCATTACGTCACGAGCCGAACTTTTTCTGCTTTTCATTGGTGAAGAGCAAACCAGCATGTCTGCGCCCTGACGAGCTCGGGTTCGAAGCTCTGTTGTCTAAGTATGTAGAACAGTTAACTGTATGTACAAAGCCTGCAGATGGAAATTATGTGTTCACGTTGTAAGGCTAATTTGCATCTTCGCTTGAAGAACTCAAAGGGAACTCAAAGATTCTGAACGGGAACCGTTAAGAAGAATTGTTTCAAGGAAAGAAGAAGTAGACGGTCGAGGTCAGGATAGCGCCACTCTCCACTTGACTCAAATACATCCACGAAGCTATAGCATTAAACGCAATACAATTTGGTGTCTTCATTTCCCATACTCCAAACCTCATTCAGAAATAACAACCTATGCGGCATAGCAAAATATAAATTCCATGAAGTAGACATACAGCTACTGGTTGATAGGGTGGGATGGGGGACACTGTGTGCATGTGCATTCCGTGTATCGTGTATACTATGCAGGAAGAGAGCTGCAGACGCCAAATCACACCCGGCTTTTGGAAGCGGTAAGCATTCGGAGGCTGTAAACACGAACTGAGGAGAGAGGAGAAGAAGGCTCGGGGGTCGGGCTATTCCGGGGAGGGAAATGGACTGAAAGTGGGCCCGGGAAATTGGAAACGGTGTCTGGCGTACGGAACTTGTACATTGTACAGAATACCATTTGCCGTACTGGCCTAACAACTGCTCTCAGACTGTGTGCCCTTCTTGGGCAAATGGCGGGGCGGTGGCACGGCTTGAATGGGTGGAAGGCGACATAAATCACATTAATTGCGGGCAGGAACTCGGCTTCCGTGGCCATTACGGCAGCAGAGCCGTGCGGCGGTCAGAAGCAGGGCTCAAGCGCCCCCGGAACTGCCCCCGGCTGCCGTGGACCTCCTCCCACGTCACTGGGGCCTGCTCTAATAAATTCTGATTGGTCGCAGGCCTCAGCACTCGCTTCCCGTGCTGGAACCTTCCGCCAAATGTCGTCCTAGTGCCCCCCCCCCCCCCCCCCCCCTTCCCTTTTTTTTTTTTTTTTTTTTTCCTTCTCGATTTTAGGTGGTTAGGTGGTGCGGGTGAACTATATAGGCAAAGATGGAGCTTTATAGATTGTGGAGGCTGGGGGAAGGAGGTACTTGCGATTGAAAGAGCGATCATTGTATTGATTTTGAACTGGTAAATCATTAAGATTACATCAGCTGTAATTTATAAGCTACGCTATCGGAGAGTCCGGGTGCTGACTTTCGGTTCAGCACACGTTGTTTGTTCGCAAGCTGCATTGTGTGGTTTGTTGCTTTCTTTGTCTGCCGCTTTCGTAGTTTGTTTTTCATAGCTTGGTTATTTACACGCTGGAAATCACCTGGAAGTCAAAGACCATTTTTTGCACGAATGGATCGTTAAATCGCGGTACAAAAACAGGTTAAAGTCCTAATGCGTCGCAATAACCTGTATTGTAGGCGAGGGTCTACTTCATCGAAACGTGTGAAATTCTGTAATGACCCTGGAAACAAGAAGACTAGAATGAGGGAAGCTGCTTCAATCTGGTCTGATCTTTCCTCTGCCGTTAAAGCCAGTCTCGCGCTAGGGAACAAGTCTCCTGACTCCAGCCTCCAGAAATTGTAGTAGGTAAGTGCGACTGATCGCAACCTGTCTAGGTCATCGTTAATACGTGATGCGGAATAACCGCAGGCACTTTCTTACCCAGCATGCCTGTTCCTCAGTTCCCCGGAAGGAGAAGTCACGTGGCTTGGTACCAATTAAAAATGGCCGTTTTGAGCAAACTGACACGCATTGAGAGAAGCAGAATAATAGCTGAAGGACATGACAGAAGTGAGAGAACCACTGCACGCTGTCGGATTTGGCTGTCAGTTTTAGTGTGCTGTGAAAAAAAGGAGAAAAAAAACTCAAACAAGGCCAACTGCTAGCGTTCTAAAGCAAGAGCCAAACGAGATCCAAATGGTTAAAAAGAACGCTGATTTTTAACTGAACGATACAAAGCGTGTTTTCAGGGTAAGCCCCCTTTTTCAAAGCAGCAAAACGACAGTTAAACGAAGATGACTGATTCTTTCAGACACTCCACGCATTGCATCACACACCAGACCATAACCGGAGAGGTATACAGTTTTCATTTATAGTGTTTTAACTGGCGTTTTGTTGCTTTGAAAAAGAGGGCTTACCCCGAAAATATATGCACACGTTTTGTATTGTCCCATTGAAATCGACGTTGTTTTTAACCTTTTCGGGGGGGGGGGGGGGGGAATCTGAGTGAGCTGTGGTTTTTCTTGGTTGTAATCTTCCTCAAGTTTTGGTCGGGGAGCGGGAGAAGATGGGGGGGGGGGGGGGGGGGCTAAAAGATATAACCAGGTGGAGAACTAGTTAGGACCAGTCTGTAAATACATATAATGGCGCTCAGTTCTGGCATGAAAACAGAACATAATTATTTTCTGGTCCTTTAAATGAGTACGATGCTTCCTGGTCCTTTGAATGAGTACGATACTTCCTGGTCCTTTGGGATGAGAACAGTATTTTCTGACGAGAACATAGGCACTGGTGTTGGCACTAAGCTATTGCTGGGGAAATAGAACTGACGGCACGGTATCCCGAATTTGGACAAGAGCGACGAACACTTGCCCGGAAGCAGAACTGGTATTCTGTTATCTTGACTTTGGGCAAGGAAGATGAACTGTTGCTAAAAACAACAACAAGACTGATGATATAATTATTATCGTTTTGGTCGTTGACGAGGACTGTACACCTGCAGCAAAACAAGGCTGGTTGTACAATAGTCTCACTGTGGACTGGCTGGGGCAACAAACTCCTGTTTGGGAAAAGAACAGATGTAAGCCTGCGATATCCCAACTTTGGACGAGGACAATGAACTCTTGCTTGTAAACAAGACTGACAGTCTATTATTGTCCAGGGGTTTTGTACAGGGGGCTATAAACTTACTGCAAGTCAAGACTAGGTGTACAGTATTCTGACTGTGTACTGGCGAGGGCGAGGAAGTCGTGTTTGGAAACAGAACTGATAGTACCTCCTGACTTTGAACGAAGACGATGAACTCTTCCCGGTAAACAGAACTGATTGTCTATAGACCTTTGGATAACAACGGTAAGTTCTTGATGGGAAACATGAGCAATTAATTTTTTGTAGTCCCTTGGATGAAGATGATAAACTCTAGAGGGAATGAGGTTTGACTGGTGTACCAGTTCCTTTGGTGAGCACAGTAAATTCTGGAGGGGCTTTCGTTAAACTTGTTTAACGCCGAGTTGTCTCCGAAGAGGTACTGGCGGGGACCGAGATCCCGGGATGTGGAGACAATGGAGACTATGCTTAACGCTGCACTGTCACCATCAAGGTGACTCTCTAGGCAGCGGTATTAGCAGTTTTAATGTTTCATTAACAGTGAGGGGCAAAGTCAAAAAGGCAGTCTCCACAGACCACAACATTTCAAAGGAAAGGAGAGCTGAAGTGGAATCGAACCCATGTCCTTCTGCTTACCAGCCAAACGCCTTACCACTAAGCTAAACCGGCTTACTACTATGAAAGGGAAACAGATCTGACTGCTATAATTACCAGTCCTTTTGTCGAGAACAGTAAACTCAGGGGGGGACAGGTCTGCCCTATCAGTTCCGTGGATGCAGACGATCCGCTGTGGCAGGGAAACAAGTTTCTCACATCAGTTCCATGGATGAGGACGATCAGCTGTGGCAGGGAAACAAGTCTGTCACATTAGTTCCATGGATGAGGACGATCAGCTGTGGCAGGGAAACAAGTCTGTCACATTAGTTCCATGGATGAGGACGATCAGCTGTGGCAGGGAAACAAGTCTGTCACATTAGTTCCATGGATGAGGACGATCAGCTGTGGCAGGGAAACAAGTCTGTCACATCAGTTCCATGGATGAGGACAATTAGCTGTGGCAGGGAAACAAGTCTGTCACATCAGTTTTTTGGATGGGGACGATCAGCTGTGGCAGGGAAACAAGTCTGTCACATCAGTTTTTTGGATGAGGACGATCAGCTGTGGCAGGGAAACAAGTCTGTCACATCAGTTTTTTGGATGAGGACGATCAGCTGTGGCAGGGAAACAAGTCTGTCACATTAGTTCCATGGATGAGGACGATCAGCTGTGGCAGGGAAACAAGTCTGTGACATTAGTTCCATGGATGAGGACGATCAGCTGTGGCAGGGAAACAAGTCTGTCACATTAGTTCCATGGATGAGGACGATCAGCTGTGGCAGGGAAACAAGTCTGTCACATCAGTTCCATGGATGAGGACAATTAGCTGTGGCAGGGAAACAAGTCTGTCACATCAGTTCCATGGATGAGGACGATCAGCTGTGGCAGGGAAACAAGTCTGTCACATTAGTTCCATGGATGAGGACGATCAGCTGTGGCAGGGAAACAAGTCTGTCACATCAGTTCCATGGATGAGGACAATTAGCTGTGGCAGGGAAACAAGTCTGTCACGTCAGTTCCATGGATGAGGACGATCAGCTGTGGCAGGGAAACAAGTCTGTCACATCAGTTTTTTGGATGAGGACGATCAGCTGTGGCAGGGAAACAAGTCTGTCACATCAGTTCCATGGATGAGGACGATCAGCTGTGGCAGGGAAACAAGTCTGTGACATTAGTTCCATGGATGAGGACGATCAGCTGTGGCAGGGAAACAAGTCTGTCACATCAGTTTTTTGGATGAGGACGATCAGCTGTGGCAGGGAAACAAGTCTGTCACATCAGTTTTTTGGATGAGGACGATCAGCTGTGGCAGGGAAACAAGTCTGTCACATCAGTTTTTTGGATGAGGACGATCAGCTGTGGCAGGGAAACAAGTCTGTGACATTAGTTCCATGGATGAGGACGATCAGCTGTGGCAGGGAAACAAGTCTGTCACATTAGTTCCATGGATGAGGACGATCAGCTGTGGCAGGGAAACAAGTCTGTCACATTAGTTCCATGGATGAGGACGATCAGCTGTGGCAGGGAAACAAGTCTGTCACATCAGTTCCATGGATGAGGACGATCAGCTGTGGCAGGGAAACAAGTCTGTCACATCAGTTCCATGGATGAGGACGATCAGCTGTGGCAGGGAAACAAGTCTGTCACATCAGTTCTTGGATGAGGACGATCAGCTGTGGCAGGGAAACAAGTCTGTCACATCAGTTTTTTGGATGAGGACGATCAGCTGTGGCAGGGAAACAAGTCTGTCACATTAGTTCCATGGATGAGGACGATCAGCTGTGGCAGGGAAACAAGTCTGTCACATCAGTTTTTTGGATGAGGACGATCAGCTGTGGCAGGGAAACAAGTCTGTCACATCAGTTTTTTGGATGAGGACGATCAGCTGTGGCAGGGAAACAAGTCTGTCACATTAGTTCCATGGATGAGGACGATCAGCTGTGGCAGGGAAACAAGTCTGTCACATTAGTTCCATGGATGAGGACGATCAGCTGTGGCAGGGAAACAAGTCTGACTGTCACATCAGTTCCTTGGATGAGGACGATCAGCTGTGAAAAGAAGCAAGTCTAGCTGCCATATCAGTTCAGACAGTGAAGACGATGCATTCTTATGGTCTGCGAAAAAAGCATTGCTGGGCACGACGGGTTGTTGCCGAGAAACAGAACTGAGCGTTCGGTCATGAATGACGAGAGTGATGAACAAACAGAACGCCGGGCGATTCCTCTGGAACGAAAAGAGGACAGTTGAGAAACGTAACTGAGCGGCCTGACGACTCAAAAACTTGACTTGTCTTTATTATTACAGAATAGGCACATGGAAAGCTGCACCGAACATTCAAGGATTAATGAAGAGAGAACAGATCAATAAGCTAATGGGGTGAATAGTGTTTAAAGAAGAGAAGGCAAATCCATAAAATAAATATAAGGTGAATAGCGCTTAATGAAGAGAAGGCAAATCAATAGACAAGCTGTGTGAATTGCGATTAATGAAGAGAGGGCAAGTCGATAAACTGACGCTGTGAACAGCGTTTAATAAAGAGAGGACAAATCAATAAACCAACGGATCGAATGGCGTTTAACAAAGAGAGAACAATCAATAACTAAACGGAATGAATAGCGTTTAATGAGGAGAGTACAAATAAAATAAACCTATGAGGTGAATAGCATTTAATGAAGAGAGGACAAATCAATAAACCAACGGGATGAATAGCGTTTAATGAGGAGGGGACAAATCAGTAAACCTATAAGGTGAATAGCGGTTAATGAGGAGAGGAAAAATCAATAAACCTATAAGGTGAATATAGCGTTTAATGAGGAGAGGACAAATAAATAAACCTATAAGGTGAATAGCGGTTAATGAGGAGAGGACAAATCAGTAAACCTATAAGGTGAATAGCGTTTGACGAGGAGAGGACAAATCAGTAAACTTATAAGGTGAATAGCGTTTAATGGGGAGAGGACAAATAAACCTGTAAGTTTATAGCATTTAATGAAGAGAGGACAAATGAATAAAGGAACGGGATGAATAGCGTTTAATGAGGAGAGGACAAATCAGTAAGCGTATAAGGTGAATAGCGTTTGATGAGGAGAGGACAAATCAATAAACCAGTGGGATGACTAGCGTTTAATGAAGAGACGGCAAAGCACTAAACCTGTAAGGTGAATAAGGTTCAATGAAGAGAGGAAAAATCAATGTACCCACAGGGCGAGAAGCGTTTGATTGACGGAAAGCCGTATCTTAAAGGGAACCCGAACAGAGGACTTGTCACGGGTCCTATTGGGAGACGTGGGATCAAAGCAAATATACACACAGCAGCTGTTCACTCAATTTATCGTCCTGTTTGTTAAAAATCAACGTTTGAAAGTCGCGAAAAGTTGACATCGAGTGATGCCGTTGTGTGGCCGTGTCGATCTGTGACGTCATAAACCTGGCCGGCACGTGGGGCGGCAGTATCAAATACGTCACGAGCCAACCTTTTTCAGATCTTCGCTGGGAAAGAGAGAAGCATGCAGCTGAAAATATTTACATATGCTGTACGTTTTCAGGCCGACTTAAGAAGCTTGTTTACCGTATATATTACAAAGACGAGATCAAGGAATTCCAAAGACATCAACGAGGCTTTCGCAGACAGCAACTAAATGCCATAACCCCACACACACCCAACCCCACACCCCAAAAATAGCGCAATCTTGTGATTCGGTTTGAAGACCAAATGTCGTCTGCCGACCTGGAACCATATGCATAAAAGATGAGGTAACGCGACTGGCCAATCAGGAAGCTGATACTGTACCAGCTGTACTGTGGGGATGTGAGAATGGAGAGCTATATCAGCACCGCATTCTCTTGTGTGTGGAGTGTACGTCAACGTTTGTGGACTGTCTGCACACTGTTTGCGTGCAATTAAAATACGGCTTAATAGTTATAATAAACGACGCAACACACATACAGAAACGACGACTCAAAAACAACAACAACACACACACACACACACACACACACACACACACACACACACACACACACACACAGAAAGTGTTCAGTCTCGAACGAAAATCATGCGACTGATTGAGAAGCTGAAGTGAGCACTAAGGCGAAAAATAAAGCGTGAACGATTACGGATTAGTGCGCCGATCCCCTCCTGTATCGCTGACCATGCACATGCAATTGAATTTCTCTTCATGAAGGGGTGGACAGTTCGCCGTGTGTCGCCCAGAGATCTGTCGGCACGGTTCCTTTCAACCGAAATTATTTGAAACCCCGTGACAAGCCATCGTTATCTCTCGGATGATGGAATGAAAATCGCCAGCTCCTCGACCCTTTTTTTTTCTTTTCTTCTTTTTTGTTCTTACCGGCCCGTTCAAAGTGAGGAGACGAGGATGAGAATCGTTGGGATGTCCTCCATAAAGTAGGATGCTGGCGAGAGGCAGAGGAAGGGTGAAGAGACATGCGTCACGGCTCATGCTGAGTGTGACGGAAGAGTGGATATTTGAGTGACGTGAAACACGGCGCTTAGTTGTTGTTCTTGCAGAGGTCAAGGTCTCTGCATTGCAGTCGTCACTTGTCGCGTGCGTGTGTTTGGATGGGTGGAAGGGTGTTACCGTGTGTGTGTGTGTGTGTGTGTGTGCCAGGTTGTGCATAAATTATTGAATTCTCAGATTCATTCCGTCAGTTTGTACAATATTAGTAATGGCAATGGTAGGTTGACTTCCACTGATGTGTGTGTGTGTGTGTGTGTGCCAGGTTGTGCATAAATTATTGAATTCTCAGATTCATTCCGTCAGTTTTTACAATATTAGTAATGGCAATGGTAGGTTGACTTCCACTGATTTTATCCGCAATGGTGTAACGCGGACGCCTGAATAAAATGATCCTCTACCGAGTGTTCACAGCTTTCCGTTTGGCGTGGGAACGTCAGGATATAGCTTTGCATGCTTCACCTACTGCCAAGAAATCTGCCTCGCTGAATTACGCCTTCTCGGTTCAATGAGCGTTTGTTTTTTTTGTTTTTTAACCAAATCTGCTCAAACATGAAGTGACCGTATTGATGAAGTTTTGTTGTTGTTTGTTTGTTTGTTTACTCATGAATTGATTAATTTTGTCGCCCTGATATAACCGTCCTGTTTGATTGGTGTTGAAAAAAAGTTCCTTCGTTGATTCTTCTTCTTCTTCTTCTTCTTCTTCTCTCTGTCTCTCTATCTCTGTCTGTCTGTCTGTCTGTCTGTCTGTCTGTCTGTCTCTCTCTCTCTCTCTCTCTCTCTCTCTCTCTCTCTCTCTCTCTCTCTCTCTCTCTCTCTCTCTCTCTCTCTCTCTCTCTCTCTCTCTCTCTCCATGTTTGTGTGTGTGTGTGTGTGTGTGTGTGTGTGTGTGTGTGTGTGTGTGTGTGTGTGTGCGGGTATGATAGATCGTAAAACACAAAAATGTTAAGAGTGACGCTTTTTTTAATTAGGCAATGCAAAAAGGCGCAATTTTTAAATGAGAACGCCTTTTTCGACCAGCTGGCAGCTAGGTAATACACTAACAAAGAATGATGGGAATGAAGTTTGATTTACAGCTGATGGAGACGTTTTGTTGTTCTTTGTTGTTGGGGTGGAGTTGTTTGTTTGTTGTTTTTTGTGATTGATGTGTGTGTGTGTGTGTGTGTGTGCGTGCGTGCGTGCGTGCGTGCGTGCGTGCGTGCGTGTTTTCAAGTTGTTACCTTTTGTTTCTAGGTTGGGTCAGTTGATAACTTCGTGACGTGTTTGCACTGTTTCCCCGTGATATAAACCAATGGCGCTGACATGGCCTTACATATCTAGTAACTCGCTATAACAAGATCCGTTTTGATTCGCTGCGGTCTAAAGCCACTCGCGTTGTACCTTAAAACTGGGATATTTGGGAGCAAACGTTATCCGTGGGGTCAAATCGAACGTCCTGTCTTTGCAGTCAATCAAAGCATGGTAATTGTTAGAAGCGTATCGGTAATGAAGAAGGTAAAGTCGCGCGGAGGGTGCAGTTTCTATTTCTGTGTTTCTCTGCACGAAATCCCACGGACGGCACGATTAGAAATGAAGAGTTTGAGGACACGAGTATTGACATAGAAGCTGTCAGGCGGGTCTGTCTGTTGCGTGCCTATAAACAGGTTCTAGACGAGGCTGAGTGCTGGTGTGTAATAAGACGAGAAGCTCGAGGAAAGGGCGAAACAAAAAGAGAAATAAGCAGAAGAGAAACGGGCATGACAGCAGGCACTAGGTAAACCCAGAACTAACTTGCCCGCAAGCGCTGGGAGGCGCTGAGTACTCGGCTTATTCGCAGGAACAGTGACGTAGAACAAGGAAAGGGGAAGAGCGGATCTGAAACTGGGGTGGGTCTCTCCCCCCCCCCCCCTACCCCCAGCCCCCCCTTATAGGGCCAGGCGCGCGCACACACACACACCACACACACACAATACACACACACACACTACACACCACACACCATGACACACACAGCAGCGCGCTGTACACACACACACACACACACACACACACACACACATCACACACACACGCGCACACACACACACACACACACACACACACACACACACACACACACACACACACACGTAGACGCACGACGCACGCCACACAACACAGCCGCACGCACGCACGCACGCACACACGCACGAACACACCACGCGCGCGTGCGCACACACACGCACACAACACACAACACACACCCGCACACGCGCGCGCGATGCATCCTCACACACACACACACACACACACACACACACACACACACACACACACACACACACACACACACCACACACACACTCGCACGCGCACACACCAGCAGAATCGAATGACACCCACACACGCATATACCGTACGCGCACGCCACGCCACCACACAGGCTCGCAACCCCCCACCCCCACCCCCACCCCCACCCCCACCACCACCACCACCACCGCACACACACGCACTTCCTGCACTGTCGTCAGTTTTAGCAGCGAGAATGAAATTGTTTCTTGGTTTAACTCCTAATCGTTAAGTCATGCCCGCGTGGAAGATGCGATTAAAGGCAAATATTCTGCTGTTTTTCTTTTCTTTAAAATGTTTGAAACGCAGATGAAAGATTAAAGCGTAGGAACGCAGCCTGTGCTCTATGCCTATCACGTTGCTTGCTTGCTCTCTCTCTCTCTCTCTCTCTCTCTCTCTCTCTCTCTCTCTCTCTCTCTCTCTCTCTCTCTCTCTCTCTCTCTCTCTCACTCTCTGCCTCCCATCTCCTGTTTCTCTCTTTCTTTCTCCCCCCCCCTTTCTCCCTACCCCTCCTCCCTCTCCCCATTTCTCTCTCTTCCTCCTTCCCCCCTCTTCACCATTACTTCCCCTCTGAGAAATTTTGGCCCAAGAAAAAGGAGGAAGAATACGTAGAAAAATGGAGAGAGAGAGATGATGATGATGATGATGATGATGATGACGGTGGTGGTGGTGGCGAGTAGCCTACAAACAGCGGGAGAGCTTAATGGAGGGAGAGGCGGACAGTGAGGGGGTGGAGAAAGAGAGAGAGAACACACACACACACACACACACACACACACACACACACACACACACACACACACACACACCACACACACACACAACACCGCAGCGCGCGGAGAGAGAGAGAGAGAGAGAGAGAGGAGGGGGGGAGAGAGGAGCGAGGGGGCAAGAGAGAAACACAGAGAGAGGAACTGAAGAAGGGGAGAGGAAGGGGAGAGAGGGGGGTGGGAGAGGGAGAAAAGAGGGGGCAAGAGAGACACACACAGAGGAAATGGGAGAAGAAGGGGAGAGGGAGAAGAGAGAGGGGGCAAGAAAGACGCAGAGAGGGGAACTGGAAGAGGGAGGAGAGAGGGGGGCAAGAGAGACACACAGAGATAAAAACTGGGACAGGAAGGGGGGAGGGAGGAGAGAAGGAGAATACAGAGAGAGAGAGAGAGAGAGAGAGAGATGGGAGGAGAAGGGGAGAGCAAGGAGAGGAGCGGGAAGAGAGAGACACAGAGAGAAAAACTGGGACAAGAACAGGGGAGAAGGAGGAGAGAGGGGGAATACAGACACAGAGAGAGATGGGAGAAGAAGGGGAGAGGAAGGAGAGGGTGGGCGGGGAGAGAGACACACACACAGAGAAACTGTGACTGGGAGGAAGGGGAAGAGCGGGTGTGAGGTTATGGACTGTGGCTCAACCCTGATTGAGTATTCCGTTCCACGTGTCCGAGGCCATGGTGTATGTGTGGAGGCATGGCCAGAAATAGGCCTCGAATGATGCAGCCATTATTCCACAAATCGGTCTTTATTTTCACTTCAGTCCACCCAAATCCGTAAAAGATGAGAGTGCTGAAAGCCCTCTGGATGCCCCGACTGAAAGGTCGAAAGATTCCTTTTTCTGTCTGGCACGGGTGGTGGCGTGTTTTGTGTGGGTGTGGGTGTTTCAAGTTGTGGGTGTGGGTGTTTCAAGTTGTGTATGTGTGTGTTTCAAGTTGTGTGTGTGTGTGCGAGCGCGCGCGCGAGGGCGCGTGCGTATCTTCTGCGCGGGTATGTGTGCGTGTGGAATGAGGGGTGTGTGTGTGTGTGTGTGTGTGTGT
>JABMCL010003555.1:577500-630000 GCA_018857735.1 Alviniconcha marisindica | reverse complement strand
AACGGTGAGTGAGAATTGTTTTTGTGGTTTTATGACTTGTCTCGTCCTGATGTTAACGAAATGGTTGACTGGGCGTAAAAAAAAAATAAAAAAAAAAAAAAAAAAATCTCTCATCGGCGTACAAAAAAATAAACAACAAAAACAATTATCTATCAGTCTTCTTTAGGAGCTGTGCACAGAAGAGTTGTAGGAGTATAAGGTCTCAGAGTGCGTTAGGTTTCAAGAGGAATCTACGATTGGACACGCTACGTTTCCGCTACTTCCGACGGATTCTCACCTCACCTTGACAACGCCTGTCATATCTGTCACCAGTGACGACTTTGACGTTAATGACGTAAACAAGACGAGACGAGAAACTGCAAAACAAGTCTGCTTTCGAGCTGCCGCAGAACTGGCTTGAATGCCGAGCATGCAATAATTATCACGTTGGAGTTTATAGGTTGTTAACGTTTCTAGCGACACAACGACACTTCGCACTTTTCGTAGGACAAAATATGACATGCAGAGAGGGTTAAAGTGAACAAGTAAACACTCATTACGACAAGATGCGACATTGCGCAGATTTGTTGCACATCTTCACTTCTTCTTCTTTTCTTTCTTTTTTCACATGCGATAGTCGGAGAAAATTATTACATGGTCGAGAGACCTCAAGATCATACGGCCACGGAAAATAGGTCACTTCAGGTTGTTTTGATGTGTTTTTTGTTTATTTTCTAACAAATGTTTCAATGTTTGTTTATCGTTCGGGTGCGTGTATAGAAAAAAAAGTGCCAAAATATTGCACATTGTACTGTGTCATAGTGGTTGTAAAGGCGTTCAGTTTTAACATTTTGATTGTTTGGGGTTGCTTTCCGGAACGCTGGCAGTGACCTCTATTATCGATTTTTCCGATCGCATAATTAGGTAAATGCAAACCTCCCATGCAGCTTGGGTGTTCTTGAAAACCGCCGGCTCAGCAAAGACAACTCTTAAACCTTTCACTGCCCCAGCCTGTAACATTTCCGGGCTGAAAGAAGCACGGGTGTGCCTGCAAACAGTGTATTTTCCGATCCCACAACGCATCTACTTTCACTGCTATGCGTTGTGATGAAAATCCTAACGCATCTACTTTCAGTGGTGTGCTGTTTGATGAAAATTCTTTCACATGCCAGTGCGAAAAAGAAAAGAAAAAGACTTAAGGGTTTCAAATTTCTCTGTTTTATTGGTCGTTTTCAAGTGACATCACGGCAGTGATGGGGTTCATTCGCCGCCTACAAGCGATGGTCATTCAGGGCCAGTGGTGATCGAGCGATTAGGCCTGTACGCATCTTTCTGGAGTCATTCTCTGTGGCCAGGCTCTGTGTGATCCTGCCATCCCTGCAAGTATCGCCATTTTTTGCTCTCAGGGGGCGCTAGCCTACTAGCGGGAATCGTTGTTCCTTGGGAAGAAAGAGGCCCTATACCTCTCGCTTCTCCGTATTATGCGTTCTCCGCGGAACTACATTGTAAGTGTGCGGACGGACTCTGCGGGCATCAGCGGGGCTTCGGCTCCAACCGTCTTCGTGAAGTCATTCTTCTTCTTTGACGTGCGTTTTGCTGGGAGTGATGGAATTGTTTTCTTCCCCTGTTAGTTGTACTGTCACCACCTCTGGGATTGATTGTCCTGCCAGGCGCCACATGCCTGAAGGAGTATTCTGACTGGCTGCGTGTGTGTGTGTGTGCGTGTGTGTGTGTGTGTGCGCGCACGCGCGCATGAGACATGGGCTCATGACGTTATTCCGCAGCTACTATTGTAAATCCCTTATGTTTGTTTTTTAGTCTCTCCATCTCAGTCTCTGTCTCTCTCTGTCTGCCATTGTCTGTCTGTCTGTCTGTCTGTTCGTCCGTCTCTCTCTCTCTCTCTCTCTCTCTCTCTCTCTCTCTCTCTCTCTCTCTCTCTCTCTCTCTCTCTCTCTCTCTCTCTCTCTCTTGTTCTGTGGTGTTTGTATGGTGTGGGGTATGTTTCTGTGTGTCTGTGTGTGTGGGTGGGTGGGTGGGTGTTGTTTGGTTATTGTTAATATGCATATAATAAATGTTGATTTTATGTATCCCTGTATTACATTATTTCCCCCATTGCTCCCAGTTTGACACGGGCAGATGGCCTATTCAATAAACCATTAGTTCTCTCTCTCTCTCTCTCTCTCTCTCTCTCTCTCTCTCTCTCTCTCTCTCGTCGCCCAAGCATAATTATCTCTGATCGTGCAAAAACCAATACTTAAAGTCGTAGGACGAGGGTCAGTCACCTTGCTGTGTGCTTATTTTCTAGATTTTTTCCCCTTCCAATGGAAGCTAATACGTGAGTTGGCTGTCTGATGAGGGTTTGTGACAAAAATCGATTTTCTGACTTTGTCTGCTGTCTTGGAGACAGGGCTCCATCTATGCTTGAAGACAGTCTGATCAGTTTGTGGAGCGGGTTAAAATAATATTACCATAAATCTTTATAACAGCAGCGAAGATTTCTATAGCATGTGACCTCCAGCTGTACAGCGTCAATGGCATAGCTTGCAAAAATGTTACAGAAGAGTATACAACATCCCAGACCAAAAATTCTAAAGTATAATTATTAAAGCAGGTCTGTACCACTACTACTACTATTACTACTACTAGTAGTAGTACTGCTGCTGCTGCTGCTATCACTACTACTACTACTACTACTACTACTACTACTACTACTACTACTACTAGGAAAATTATCACAGTCCACAACGACAAATAGTATGAAGAGAAACGGATTAATTCACAAGTGAAATTTCTGGGAAACAAAACCTTTCTTCGAGACCATTCTTGGATTGTTCTTGCAGCAGCAGTACCAAGGTTTGGCTGGCAGAGGGTTAAACAGGAAAATGGTTCCCTAATAGGAAACTACCAAACCATGCTCAAGCATGAATGTAAAAGCGGTGGAGGGTAGGAATACAAGTAATGTCTGTGCTCTTAATCGATCTTGGAAGCGATGTTTTATGATGTTTTACTACGTTTTATTTGTATGCTCTTACCTTCGTTGTGTTGAACTGTCTGCTTGTCCTTTGTAGTGTGGAATTTGACCCAAAAGACACATTTTTATTTTATGCATTTATTATGAATAATGAAGTTCTTTTGTATTTGTATTGTATTGTAAAAGAAATCTAGGTTTAAAAAAATAATAAAAACAATTAACTACAGGCAAATTCATTACATAATTTCAAACTGAGGCGAGTGCTGCAGTTTGTTATACCTCCCGTAACGAAGCTGGGAAGGGAGGTAAAAAGAAATCACTGTGTCAGTCCTGTCCGGAGTTTGCCCCAACGATATCTTCTGAACAGCTCAACATTTTATAGCCGAACTTAACATGGTGGTGCATCATCGCGAGCCGGAATGTTTTGCAAAACAATTGGTTTGCAATCTTGTGACATGCAAAAAAGACTGCTTTGCTATCTTTAGGGTCACAGTCACAGTGAGGGCTCATGTGATCAAAATAAAAATGGCCGGGGCTGAATCTGGCGATGGACATGCAGGTGGCTGGCACGGCCAATTCAGTCCGTGTCTGGCACTGCGGACGGAGGGTGACGGCAACTTCGGGCCGAGGGTCGCTTGCTCGGGTTTTCCTGGCCTGCCGCCGCTGCTCTGCTGCGACTGTTTTGTTGCTTTCGCTCCTGGTAGAGCCTTTTTGAACAGAAGAGCGCTAGTTGGCACGGTCCTGGCCAGTTTGCCCCCACGTGTCAGGGTTGGTACCTAACGTTTTCAAAGAGATTTATTTTAAGAGTATGTTTCAAGCATTTCCTTGGGCCTCCGTGGGAACGCTTTTCTGTGTAAGGCTTTCCCTGCTGTAGCTGATGAGTACCGCTGTGCACACAACGGGGGCTATTTGGCTGCGCAAGATGGAAAACCTGACATTATTTTTGCGCGTAGAAGCATATTTGCTGTGCATTTCAAATTCAACGGGCGCATAGTTATATTTTCATTTCTGCGCTTACAGCCATTGCTGTTTTCAAATTAACACACGTATTTTATTTTCCTTTTCAATGAGAGCTTATGCACACAGATACACACTCGAACGCACACTCGCGGACGAACACATACTGACGTGCGCATAACACACAACACACACACACACACACACACACACACACACACACACCCCACCACACACACACACACCTACCCAAACGCACACACACCACACACACACACACACACCACACACACACACACCACACCACACACACACACACACACACACACACCCCAACACACACACACCACACACACACACACACACCCCACCACCACACCACCACACACCACCACCACCACCACACCCACCACCACACACACCACACCACCACCACCACACACAACCACACCACACACCAACACACAACAACGACCACACACAAAACAACACACACACACACACACACACACACACACACACACACACACACACACACACACACACACTAGGGAGGGGTATTCAATTATATGAAGATTTAAAAAGACGGCTTTTCGAAGAGGATGGTGAATGATTGATGACCATCATGTAATGATAAGTTCCAGTGGTTAAAGATGGCCCCAAGCAAAGAAGCATTACGGGTCCCGTCGATATTAGTGCAAGCAGTAGTAGTCCAACTGCATTTCTACTGCGCTGAATCCCAGTATAACACGCGTGAGGCTCAAAGTGCTACACATATGTAATGGAGTGGAGTGGTAGAAGGACAGGACACAGGCAGCGGAGTCAGTCAAAATGGAGACCACAGCAGGCGGCGACGGCAAACAGGCTTTATTCTGCAGCAGCAGACAACTTTCTCAGCACACCCAAAATCCTCACGCGCACGCATAGATAAGAGAACTGCGCGGGCCGCAAGGAACACACGCTATCGCTACAATGAAATCGGCCCTCTGGACCACAAAATGGCTGACTATTGTGTTTCCTTGGCCCGCACAAATACAGTTTCCTCAACAATAACTAAACTAATTAAAACATGAAATACATCAAATAAAAGCTACAGTTACAACCTTTTAAACCGTATAAACAAAATGTACACACATGACTTATTTATTTACAACAAGAGTGGGAAGCGTGGCTTGCACCTATCTATAAGCAGATTCGTACAACTAAATCACAACTAACACAATGTACAAAATATAACTGTCACTAAAACTTACATCAGAATAAAGGCACGCTCCCACGGTTAAAATGGTACATAACAATTACAATACAACGCTCTGTAAGAGAAGCAAGACACACTCAAGACTAGCACTAAAACAATCGGTGCGATCTTTCGCCTGGGGCGCGTTATTTTAGTCGCAGCAGCGCTGATAGTGATACCAAGTAGTCTATGAAATACAACTTAGCTTCTACAGTACACAATACTTAATAAGTTAATTTCAACCCAAAATAAACACTAAACATGAAGTCAGCTAAGCAAAATACTATACGACAAAGCATTGATCGACACAGAATTACTTCAATCGAGTCAAAACAACGATTCACTACTATTCACTAGTACTAAACAGAGAACGCGCCATGCAGACGACGGCTATAAAAAGAATGGACCTAGAGTGGCATCGGCTACTGATTAAGCTCGATCCTGCGTCTAAATAAGATCTAAATAAACATTCTAAGATGCCAAATTATATTACACATGGCTTAGTGCATAACTTGAAAAGGGACTAGGTAAACAAAGAGTAGGTAAACAAACAAGCGGTCAAAATATTAAGGGAGTAAACAGATTTGAAAATGGCGCGCACCAGCGGCTATCGCCGGTCGGCTGTGTGAAGGCCATGTGGCGTTACGCAACACGCAGCGCTTCAAAACAAAAGCGTCGTCTGCTCCGGTTCCCGGGTTACTAACAGTACAGTAATGAAATTGCATGGATCTGATAACCGGGGCGGGATTATTGTAAAAACGTACAAAGAGCACTTGCTCACACATAAAACGTTACAACAGTTATGAAGGAAATACAGTAATTTTCCGGGCCATGAAAAACGCACGCTGGTCTGCTTTAAAAAAAAAAAAAAAGGGGGGGCGGGGGAGGGGGGGAGAAGAAGGAACGAAAGAAAGAAAAAATCGACGTTTAAAAATCGCGAAGACACGACCGTGAGAGCTGCCATTTTCACCAAGCTTGTGACGTCATGAACGCGGCCGTCGTGTATGTCAGAAATGTACATTACGTCACGACCCAACTTTGTTCTGCTTTTCATTTGTAAAGGCCGAACCAAAATGGCTGCGCCACGAAAAGCTCCTATTCGAGGCCCAAAAACAAACAAACAAACAACAAAAGTGCTTCTACGTTGATAGAACACTCATACAAAGCTTGCAAATGGAGAAAGCATTTTCGCAGTTTTTCCGCATTCATGCCAGTTTGTTTGGAGCCTACTTTAAGGCCTGTCAAAAGAGATCTTTCCCCAGAGGTTTTTGTTTTTCTTGAAGGATCAGATGAATGCTCGCTCCATCAGTGTTGGCGGGGCTGCATGCGACACGCATTCTTTCAATTCTTCAGTCTTTGCACGTGAACGTGACTGCACGTGGTCGTGCAGTCTCAGTAGACACGGAAACGACCCCTAGTGCCCTCGCACGGTGGTTCGTTTTCTCCTGTCGGCAACCACGGTGGTTGCGGTGCCAAAAACAGGGTGCTGGGCCTTGCGTGAGACAATCAGACTGTCTTTGGTCTTCGAGCAGAGCGACTGTGCTTTGTTAAGAGCGTGCATAGTGATGCTGTTTGCCAGCGCTGTGATCTGGATGGTGCAGTTAGTCCCCAGAGTTGGTCAGGCCTTCTTTTCTTTTCTTTTTTCTTTTTTCTTTTCTTTTTCTTTTCTTTTTCTTTTTTTATAATTTTTATGTTCCATTGGCGTCCGGAACCTTTCAGTGTCTGTGGTAGAACGATTCTTTTGGAAGTGCCTTTCCCCGAGAAAATCCACCTTTATGGGTAATGTTAGTGCCGACACTAATAAATCTAGATTTTTATGGCGCCGTTTCACTGAAACAATTTTGAGGTGCTTGGGAGTTTTTGAATCGATTTATGGTCTATTTGTGTGTGTGTGTGTGTGTGTGTGTGTGTGTGTGTGTGTGTGTGTGTGTGTTGTGCACGTGTGAATGTATATACACACACGTGTATCTGTGTCTGTATCTGCTTGGCTGTTACTGTTACTAAGAGACAATGAGTGATACGTTTGTGTGTGTGTGTGTGTGTGTTTGTGTGTGCGTGCATGTGTGCGTGCGCGCGTGCGTTTAATCGACATTTAATAGTCACGAAAACACCGCCGTGAGCGCTGTCATTTTTTACCAAGTCTTTGACGTCATGAACACGGCCGGCATGTGTGACAGAAGTGTACATTACGTCACAGGGTTCCATTTGTTCTGCTTTTCCTTTGTAAAGTGTATATTATGTCACCTAGCCAGCCTTTTTCGGCTGTTGACATTACGTCACGAGCCAGCTTTTTTCTTTCTTTTTTTACCTTTTTTGGTTATTATTCAGTTAACACGTGGACATGTATACATACAGCAGGTATACACATAAATACAAAGTTAATATATACAGGCTATATAATGGTGTCAAAGAAAAGGGGGGAAAATGGTAAGGACAAGATTGTATAAACAAAGCTACAGGCAGACACTCACAACAACAAGAAGAGAAAAAGGGGAGAAAAAAACTAAAACGGCGCAATAGCAGTAACGACAGCCGCCCCCCCCCCCCCCCCCCCTCTTTTTTCATCATTTTTTCCCCCCTTCTTCTGTTCTTTCTTGGTAAAGTGTATAATTCCTTGTGCCCAGCCTTCTTCGGCTATTCATTGGTAATGTGTATATTATTACGTCATGCGCCAACCTTGTTTCTTCGCTGTCACGTGTCAGCCTTTTTCTGCTCCTCATTGGTAAGGTTTACGTTGAGTCAGGCGCTAACCTTTTTCTGCTAAAGTTTATAACTATTACGTCGACCGTCTGCTCATCCTTTTTAAAATGTACTTTACGTCACGCGACAACCTTTTTTTTTTTTCTTTTTTTTTTTTTTCCCTGTGCTTTTCTAAAACGTACATTACGTCATGCGCCAGCCTTTTTCTGCATTTGTTTCGTTGTAAAAACGTACATTACGTCACGCAACAAAGTTTTTTTCTGCTCTTCCTTGGTAAAAGGTAAATTACGTGACGCGCCAACCTTTTTCTGCTCTTCCTTGGTAACGCCACAGTCAGTGAAGGCTAAAACGTGGCATACACTGGTACAGTACTGGGGTAGCACTACTCTCGAGACTGCTGCTGTCTCTGCAGGCTGAGGCGAGCCGAAATTTCCACAAGGGGTTGTTTTTAACTGTTCAGATCGTAAACAAATCTATTGAGAAACAGACTAAATGACCTATCTCTGAACACGTAAAACAGAAAGGTAAAAAAAACACTATTTACGGAGGGGGGGGGGGGGGGGGTAGCTAGCGAATTTTCTGTGTCCTTCATACCATTTTTCACCGTTTAACTGTTGTTTAAGCATTGTTTTGTAGGGCTTACCCTGAAAATTCGCTTGTTGTGTTTTGTCGTCATAAATAGTGTTTTTTTAACTTAAAAAAAAAAAAGTTTAATGTCTTCGGATCTTGTTTTGGAACGCTAGCAGTCCTCTGCTCTGTAAATCTTGTTATATATATTTTATTTTTATTTTTTATCTGTCTGTTATTTATTTGTTTGTTGTTGTTCGTTGTTTTATCGATTTGATGTAATTACCTTGTCCGGCATATCACCGTCTCAAGCCAGAATGCGGAGTTAAGCAAACTGTTGAGAGTTCTGTGTCAGGATTACGTTCCCCTATATTATAATATAGTTGTCTTTATGACCTGACAAACTATGTTATCAAAATTCCCAAAATTTGATTGCAACTGCCACAGTCGGGTAACAACACTGTACTGGTACATTTATAAAAGTACGTACATACTTTATACAGGTGTAGGGAAAAAGTTCCACACGCTACCTTCTAGCCGTGCATACTGTAAATCTCACGGTTTCGGTCGAGGATCGCCAACAAACAAACAACAACCTTTTTCTTTATTCTTCGCCAGGAGTCTGTCACCGTGCAGTCGTGGACGAGCAAAGTTCCCAAGATGGCGCAGCCGGACCTGAACTTCCTGGCTCCGGAGGTGCAGCTTGGCCGGAACTGCTGCCCGCTGTCCGACATGTTCTCGCTGGGCATGCTGGTGTGCGCCGTCTACAACGGCGGCCACTCCCTCATCGCGGCCGACCACAATCCCAACCTCTACGTCAAGCAGCTCGACCAGGTGAACTCGAACTCGAAAACTTTGTTTTCCAAAGAATGTATTTTCGGTTCATTTAGTCCTGTCTAACAGCTAGTCCTTGCTATATAAACTACTGATTAAGGAGGGAGGGAGGCAGGCATGGGCGAGTAGTTAAGACACTAGACTTCAGATGTTGTTGGTTCGAGTCTTGGTTCGGGAATGCTCTGCTCTGCCCTCTATTCTCTTCTTCAACTAGCAGTAGCCACAATCATCGTCCCGATTATTTCGTGGTATTATGCTTTTATATGTGTTTCCATGCCAGCAGCCGTTAGGCCTTCATTTCTCGACAGGCCGTTGGTATGGGATCTTTAACCTGCGTAGTCATATTGGCTGCTTGCTTCGCACACGAAGGCGAGACGGGCACTTGACGAGTCTGCACGAGCGTGAACTCATGGAGGAACTGAAACACGGTCTTTCAACCTGTCTCGACCGGGAGTCGAACACACGGTAGCTGGTCTCACTGGATCAACAGCGGAGAGCGCGCTGACCGCTCAGCAGGGGCCTCTGTCCCAGCTCCCCTTGATCAACGCTCTGAACTTATCCCCCCAACCCCCCTACCCCCCAACCCCTCTCTGTCTCTCTCACATCAATAATTATGACAACATCACTAGACCATTCGGTTAGTTATTTGCTTTTTCAGCCCCCGCCCCCTCCTCCCGTTTTGTTATTGTTTTTGTTTTGTTTTGTATTTTGTTGTCATTTTGGTCTTTGTTTGTTTTGTTGCCTCTGACGTTTTGACAACAATTTGCCATCTTGCCATCGTAAATGTCTGTGTGATTATCATTTTATCTATAGGTAACACTCAAATAAGCATACTGCTTTTGTGTTTCCAGTACTTATTTGTTGAACTTATGATTACGATGAATGAATAAAAGTTTGTTTAAACCAACCCCCCGACCCTACCCCAGCCACCTGCCCACGACGTGTGATGCCGAGCACGCAGAAACTAAGCGCACCATCTGTTGTTGTTGATGATGATGGTGAAGTAGAGCTTCATGTCTTCGGATGTCGGTTGACATATTAGGAAAAAATTATGACCAATGCCGAAGCATGGTTCAATATTGGTTTACGTCCACAGAAACCGTAGGGCTCATTAGGACGGAAAGCCCAGGACGGCTACCTCAACTTTCACACAGCTCCTGAACTCTGTTGTTGTTGTTGTTGATGGTCGCTTTTATATAGCGCTATTCTCCGATCTAGTGCAGTCTCACTGCGCCCTTGCCGCATATGATTCTAAATGTGTGACTATAGCTTAGAGACTTGAAGGTTTTCTTCACTTATGCCAGGAATAGGTCAGAATATTCCTGTGTTTCCCCTGCTGCCTGGACTTGTTTACTTAAAATATTTCAATTCCACCTTCCAACACCCCCCTTCCCCCCAGCCCCCCCCTCCTCCCCCCCCCCCCCCCCCCCCCCCCCCCAGCCCCCCAGCCGTCGTCAAATAATTTCTAAATATCGCATGTGTAGACATGACATTTACTTGTGATTTTATGGATTTCACAAGTATTTTATGGATTTCTTGATTTCGTTTTGCCTGGTACGGTTGACTGGTTGCTTAATTTCAGCTCTAGTTGTCTTAGCTTATTGGTAAAAGAGGCTTGACCTCTGTAACTACTGTCGACAATTTGTTGGCAAGTGTTAAGTTTATGGAGGCACCCACCCGCATATTTCATGTGACTTCTTGAACCTTTGAAAACAAAAAAGATGAAGGTCTTCACAGAACGTTTGTAAGTTGTTATTTATTCCGCAAATGAGTAGTTTCCAAATCTTCTTCACTGAGCGGGCCTTGTGACCTTTGACATGTATCCTTGGTTTCAGATGCATGACCTATTCGGGGTGGTTGCCCACAAGATGCCCATGGACCTGGTGGACCCAGTGGAGAAAATGATCAACAAAGATGTCCGATACAGACCTTGTGCCCAACTGTTTTGTGTGGTACAATAAACTCTCTCTCTCTCTCTCTCTCTCTCTCTCTCTCTCTCCTCTCTCTCTCTCTCTCTCTCTCTCTCTCTCTCTCTCTCTCTCTCTCTCTCTCTCTCTCTCATAAAGGAGACATTTCGTCAATAATTATCCTCTGGCTTGCAAAACAACAAAAGAACATTTCGATTATGGTTCGGGTTCTCTTCTTTTTCCATTCATCAGGTAAAAACTGTTGTGGTCTTTTTGTCTGTGCTTTAATGAAGCCACTGCTGTTTTGCTTTGTTTTTATTAGCAGGATTAGAGTGAGCTATGAATTGCAGGAGACAGCTATTCAGAAGTCGTAACAAGATTTATGAAGCTACTGTTGTATTTCATTAGCAGGATTATACCGCACGTTCACGAGATACAATAACATTGTTGTTATTGTTATTCGGCTTCTGTTTTGGGGTTTTCTATTGTTGTTCAGTTTGTAGTGCTTTTGGGTGTTGAAAATAACATCAGTAACACTTATTTTTAAAGCTCAAATTCTTTTAAACCCTGAACGCTTTCCAAAAACTTGATTGGAGGTTGGGGAGTGGGTTGATATACATCCATGTACGAAAATCAAACCTGGCATAAATATGCATTGTGTGTACTCGCAGAGGACACACACACACACACACACACACACACACACACACACACACACACACACACACACACACACACACACACACACACACACAACAACACACACACAACACACACACACACAGAGCTTTCTCGCCTATAATAATAAATGTATGTGTGTGTGTTGTGTGTGTGTGTGTGTGTGTGTGTGTGTGTGTGTGTGTGTGTGCGTGTGTGTGTGTGTGTTTGCGCGCGCGCGCGTGTGTGTGTGTGTGTGTTGTGTACGTGTGAGTGTATATACACGTGTGTATGTGTGTATCTGCCTGGCTGTTACTGTCCGGGTGCCTGTGTGCAACAGCTGAAGTACTTCAGTGATCCTGTGACGGTCAGCCTTCACGCCCTGGCCTGCACTGACCGCAGGGACCCGGGGGGCAGGGCCGATGCCTACGCCAGCCTGTCCAAAGTCATCCCGCTTATATCCAGGGTCAGTCAGTCTCTCCCTCACCCATCTGTCTAGTCAGTGCCCTTCCCGCCAGTCTGTGTGACAGTGTGTACGTGCGTTCAAGTTCAAATGGTGCCTTACGTCCACAGAGACCACCATAAGGACTATTAGGGATGGGGAGCCCAGGACGGCAACCTAGACTTTCACACAGCTCCTGGGGTCTAAAATACGTGCGTTGGACTACTGCCAACCTTTATACTCTCCGGGCGAGGGCCGTACCTTTTTTCTTTCTTTCTTCTTCTTCTTCTTCTTCTTCTTCTTCTTCTTTCATAGTGATGAGCGGGAGAGGAGTGGGTACTCTACCGTTGAGAGAGGGGAATGTGGTCTGACAATAATAATAATGATAACAATAAAATCGGCGGGTTCAAACAAAAACAGGGTGGGGGAGGGGGTACCTTCGTGTTTGCGGCGGGTTTTGCTTGGTAGCGGTAGGCAGCTTGATTATTTTGACATGTAGGCCTACTGTTCGTAGTGTGGGTGAATTTTACTTCCTTGTCGCTGTGTGTGTGTGTGTGTGTGTGTGTGTGTGTGTGTGTGTGTGTGTGTGTGTGTGTGTGTGTGTATGTGCGTGTTGTGTGTGTGTGGTGTGTGTATGTGCGTGAATGTGTGTGTGTGTGTGTGTGTATGTGCGTGAATGTGTGTGTGTGTGTGTATGTGCGTGTTGTGTGTGTGTGGTGTGTGTATGTGCGTGAATGTGTGTGTGTGTGTATGTGCGTATGGTGTATGTGCGTGTGTGTGTATGTGTGTGTGTGTGTGTGTGTGTGTGTGTGTGTGTGTGTGTGTGTGTGTGTGTGCGTGCGTGCGTGTATATGTGCGCGCGCGTCTGGTGCGCGCGCGCGCAAGCGTGTGTGTGTGTGTGTGTGTGTGTGTAGCTTGTATTCCCCACTCCATTTCAGACGTCTTTACACATGTAAATAGTATCAGTAGGACTGACTGTGATGTATACTTAGAGCAGCAGATTTTTGTATTCGCTTAGGACGTCGTTGAGCACATTACAAATGTACAGTAGTAGTAGAAGTAAACAGACAGCTAACGTTTTTGTTTTCTTAATTTGCTTCACGTTTTGTTTAATATCACCCATGCCTTCATCGTACGTCAAACCGTTTTATTAAAATGAAAACGGATTTGCTAACTCTCATGAAATATTAGTGTGAAACACTGTATGTGTGGCCAGAAGGCCGTCTTACCGTCCCTGTCTTCAATTGTGTGTGTGTGTGTGTGTGTGTGTGTGTGTGTGTGTGTGTGTGTGTGTGTGTGTGTGTGTGTGTGTGTGTTGTGGGGGGGGAGGGGGGGTAGTAGATGGGGGGAGAGAATAGGTAGGCCTCCGCAGCAAGATCTTTCAATCTTTCCTTGACGACAACCTCCTTTCAGCATCATACTTTCATACCAGTTTGGTAAAATGTCAGCACCACAGAAACGTCGAAAAGTTAAGATTCAAAGTTTGTTTTTTCTTTGAATTTTGATCCGACTAATTTAAACTTAGGATGGGTGTTTGTAAAATGCATGGACCAGCTAATCTACTCTCTCTCTCTCTCTCTCTCTCTCTCTCTCTCTCTCTCTCTCTCTCTCTCTCTCTCTCTCTCTCTCTCTCTCTCCCTCTCTCTCTCTCTCTCTCTCTCTCTGGGCGTCAAACACCAAATTTCTCTCTCTCTCTCTCTCTCTCTCTCTCTCTCTCTCTCTCTCTCTCTCTCTCTCTCCTCTCTCTCTCTCTCTCTCGCTCGCCCCTAGAGCTGATATTTTGTTTTTGACTGTTTGCCCGAGGGTTGGATGTAAAAAGGTATTGTGTTGACTATTACTTATTCCATTACCCTCGTAAATAAAATAAAAATCGTTCGTTTGTTCATTCGTTCGTTCTCTCTGTGTGTCTCTCTGTGTCTATGTTTCTGTCTCTGTGTTTCTCTGTCTGCTGTCTGTCTCTCTCTCTCTGTCTGTCTGTCTGTCTCTCTCTCTCTCTCTCTCTCTCTCTCTCTCTCTCTCTCTCTCTCTTCCCTCTCTCTCTCTCTCTCTCTCTCTTTCTGTCGCTGTCTCTGTCAGTCTGTCTGTCTGTCTGTCTGTCTCTCTCTCTCTCTCTCTCTCTCTCTCTCTCTCTCTTCTCTCTCTCTCTCTCTCTCTCTCTCTCTGATCACTGTTCTCACGAAAAAGAGGGCGGGGCAGACGGAAGAGATAGAGATAGAAGGGGGATGATGTGTAGAGATATGAAGCGACGAAGGAGTTCTACCATGCACCGACTGGCCCTCAGACTGATGCGGTACTGAATGAGTGCCCGTGTCTGTCTGTTTGCTTTGTGCTACCGACTGAGTGCCAGTGTCTGTCTGTTTGCTTTGTGCTACCGACTGAGTGCCAGTGTCTGTCTGTTTGCTTTGTGCTCCCGACTGAGTGCCAGTGTCTGTCTGCTTTGTGCTACCGACTGAGTGCCAGTGTCTTTTTCTTTGTACTACCAAATGAGTGCCATTGTCTGTCTTTTTCTTTGCACTGCCGACTGAGTGCCAGTGTCTGTTTGATTGAGTGCCAGTGTTTGTCTGTTTGCCTTGTACGACCGACCGAGTGACAGTGTCTGTTTGCATTCACTGTGCAGAAAGTATTGTACCAGCACGTGCTACCCACCCTGCTGGAGGAGTGCAAGCAATGCGACTCTGTCATCTATGCCTTACCCACCCTGCTCACCGTCATCGACTTCGCCACCAGAGACGACTACTGCGACAACATCCTCACCGAGTTCTGTGCCATCCTAACCATGCCAAAACCTGTCCAGGTAACAAATAGCCAATTAGGCTGTTGTCTCGGTGAAGCATATATGGTTGGGGCGGTGGGGGAGGGGAGGTGGAGGTGGCGTTTATGTACATTGTATTTACTCGCATGCCAGGTGAGAGTTACAGTAGGCGACTCAGGTCTTTGTCGTTGTGTTTGTGTGACGTTTTTCGAGCGCTAATTAACTCCCTTGTGTGTTGAATTTGCCATTTTGCGCTGAAGTAAAAAATATAAAAAAAGTGGAGGCAGTCGTTACTGGGTAACACTTGGGTGAAAAAAATTACAAATACTCACCCCAGCTGAACAGAATCTGGGATGCAAAAAGTATTGAAGACGAACGATAGGTGTGTTTAAACGTATTCCGCCAACAATACAGCTAAAGGTTTGGGATTTTGTTGTGCTGGAGTCGGGAAACGAGCAAAACGTGTTCTTGGCACGTAAGTAAGTAAGTAAACATGGTGCTTAACGTCCACAGAAACCGCAAGGCTTATTAGGGACGGGGAGAAAGGGGGAAGGGGGTATGGAGGTGGGGGAAGAGGGAGACTATTATACCTATCGCTATAAACACTGTCACCACCAGAATGACTCCTGCATTAAGATGGGCAGTGATGACAGCCATATTAATGTTTCGTTAAGACAGTGTCCACAGACCACAATTTTTGAGGATTGTAGCTGATCTCACGTCATCAATAAATGGGTGCCCTGTCTTCACTTGAAAGTTTTGTTCAGAACCAACGAGTCTTTTGCTCCCTTGCTATTCTTTAAGTTTAGGAAAATAAGACGGCCGGAGCGCTCAGCGGCGAAGTTTTGCTGTTTTGTGATTGGCTAAAAGTTGTAATAGAGTCTAGGATGATTGACAGCCTTGCACCCTGTTCACCAGCTATGACCTCTTGTTTTTGTTGCTGTTGTGCATTGTTTCCTTTCCTTTATTTTTGATGGTTTTGTTTTTTGTTGTTGTTTTGTTTCAGTTTTTTGTTTGTTTTGTTGTTGTTGTTGCTTTCCTTTGTATTTTTGTGTGTGCGCCTGTTTTTTGTTTTGTTTGCTTGTCTGTTTGTGTGCGCGCGCATGTGTTTGTGTGTGTGTGTGTGTGTGTGTGTGTGTGTTCTTTTTGTTGTTTGTTTTTTGTTGTTGTTGTTGTTGTGTGTGTGTGTGTGTGTGTGTGTGTGTGTTGTGTGTGTGTGTGTGTGTGTGTGTGTGTGTGTGTGTGTGTGTGTGTGTGTGTGTGTGTGTGTTGTTTTTTGTTCAGTGCATACCGCGTTTTGCCTTGATGTATCTCGCGCTGTTGACTGAGTGCAAGGTAATTGCTGTGCCGAGCGCTTTCACGAGGAGGTTAAAAGTAGGAGCACTGGAGTAGGAATGGTTAGCTGCCTGTTTGGGGGACTACACAGTTCGGTGGCCGCAGTCTAATCGCGCGTTGGATGATAAACTAACTCCACTTCTGTTTCCAACCACTGGCGCACCGGAAAATCCTGCACTGACCTTCTTCACATGGAGACCCAACGAACCTGTCCATCCTGTGTTTCAGGCGACTGTCTATATCCTGAATCGCCTGGACGTAATCCTGAGCAAAACACCGCTGGAGGAGATCCGCACAGAAATCCTCCCCATGGTCTTCAACTGTCTCGATTCTTCCTCCTTACACGCTCAGGTCAGAACCAGGGGTGGGCGGCATGGGGTGGGCCGGAGCGTCGGCGTGCGTGGCGGATGAGAATTAATAGACGGGTGGATGCGGTGGGCGGCTTGGGATCGGCAGGAGGGCTCCCGGGTGTATGGCAGGGCCCGGGTGTTTTGCGGATGAGAATAGACGGGTGGATGCGGTGGGCGGCTTGGGATCGGCAGGAGGGCTCCGACATGTGGCCGATGGGGATAGACGGGTGGATGGGTGGCATTTGATGTATTGATGGGTGGGTGGGGAGGGCGCGAGGGCTCCGACGTGTGACGGATGGGGATAGACGGGTGGCTGGGTGGCATTTGATGTATTGATGGGTGGATGGGGTGGGCGGCTTGAGCTTGGACGTGTGACGGATGGGAATAGACTGGTGGATGGGGTGCGCGGCTACCCGGGTGTGTGGCGGATGGGAATAGACGGGAGGGTGGGTGGCATTTGACGTGCTGATGGATGGAGGGGTGGGCGGCTTGTGGTGGGCTGGTGGGCTCGGACGTGTGGCGGATGGGGATATACGGGTAGATGGGCGGTATTTGATGTATTGGTGGGTGGATGAGGTGGGTGGGAGGGCTCAGACCTGTTGCGGATGGGGATAGACGGGTGGATGGGCGGTATTTGATGTATTGCCGGGTGGATGGGGTGGGTGCGTCGATGGGGTCGACTAGATGGACGGGGTTGGTGCGTGGGTAGGTGGGTGGCTGGGGAGATGGAAGGCTATATGGATGGATGACTTTGCATGGGCAAGTGGATGAATGGATGGATGGGTGGCGTTAAATGAGCAAGTAGGAGGACGACTGACAGACAGACGGACAGACAAGCGAACACAAAAACAGCCGGGAGAATAAATGGCTGGATATCTGCACGCGTGAATAGATGCGAATGAATGGGGGATTTGACGTTTGGATGAACGTGTAGACTGAGTGAGGACAATACAGCGGATATCAGTCTACCTAATGTGTTGTGTCTTATTTCAGGAAGCAGCCATTGGTGCTATAGGGATCGTGAAAGAATACCTTGATGACAACATCCTGAGAAAGATGGTCCTGCCCAAAGCCAAAGCTCTGTTTTTCCGATCGACCAATGTGAAAGTGAGTATCACGTGCCGGCCTGCTGCTCTGTTTCCACTATGTAGGCGACAGCCAGTTAATCAGTCATAATAACCATGAATATTAGTATGCTTTCACACACAGGCGCATTTGCATGCTTGTAGAGCAGTAGACATCGGACTGACAAAGACAGCTACATTTTGTGAGGTCCCCAGAGAGATCTTTTGTTTCTTTTTTATACAGAGTTTAGAACTTGGTCACGTTTGTGGAATCCTTTGACTTTGGTCGAATTTCTGTATTGTTTCAAGAAATGAATCATAAAATGAACACTGTTTTTTTGTTTTTTTGTTTTTTGTCCTGTGTTGTGTTGTTGCTGGAGTGTTGTTTCATGTGCGTGTTGGTTGGTTCTTCGTTTTTTTTGTTTGTTTGTGTGTTTGCTTTTGGGTTGTGGGTTGTGTCAGATAGAGTATAATGCGTCGTCCTGTGGTGTTCTTCACGTGTTCCACCATGGTGTGGTTGTGTGTGTCAAGATCTGTATAATGCGTCGCGCAGCGCTGTAGAACATGTGTTCCACTTTGGTGTGGCTGTGTGTCACACATTGAATAATGCGTGACGCAGCACTGTACAACTTGGTGTGGTTCTGCGTCACGCAGCAGTGTACAGGTTTTACCATGGTGTAGCCCTGCGTCACACACTGTACAAGGCGTCACTCAGCGCTGTACAACACGTGTTCCACCTTGGTGTGGTCCTGCGTCACGCAGCAATGTACACGTTCCACCATGGTGTGGTCCTGCGTCACACACCGTACAATACGTCACGCAGCGCTGTACAACATGCGTTACACGTCGGGGTGGTTGTGTGTGTGCCGTCTCACAATGCTGTGTCTCGCAGCGCTGTACAATGCAGTGTGGTTGTGTGTGTGTGTGTGTGCCGTCACACAATGCTGCGTCTCGCAGCGCTGTAGAATGCAATGTGTTTAGTGTGTGTGTGTGGTGTGTGTGTGTGTGTGTGTGTGTGTGCGTCACACAATGCTGTGTCTCGTAGCGCTGTACGATGCATGTGGTGTGTGTTGTGTGTGTGTGTGGTGTGTGTGTGTTGTGTGTGTGTGTGTGCCGTACGCAATGCTGTGTCTGCGCTGTACAGCGTGTGTGTGTGTGTGTGTGTGTGTGTGTGTGTGTGTGTGTGTGTGTGTGTGTGTGTGTGCCGTCACACAATGCTTGTCTCGCAGCGCTGTACAGCGTGTGTGGTTGTGTGTGTGTGTGTGCCGTCACACAATGCTTGTCTCGCACGCTGTACAGCGTGTGTGGTTGTGTGTGTGTGTGTGTGCCGTCACACAATGCTGTGGTCTGCAGCGCTGTACAGCGTGTGTGGGTTGGTGTGTTTGTGGCCGTCACACAATGCTGTGTCTCGCAGCGCTGTACAGCGTGTGTGGTTGTGTGGTGTGTGTGCCGTCACACAATGCTGTGTCTCGCAGCGCTGTACAGCGTGTGTGGTTGTGTGTGTGTGTGTGTGTGCCGTCACACAATGCTGTGTCTCGCACGCTGTACAGCGTGTGTGGTTGTGTGTGTGTGTGTGTGTGCCGTCACACAATGCTGTGTCTCGCAGCGCTGTACAGCGTGTGTGTGTGTGTTGTGTGTGTGTGTGTGTGTGTGCCGTCACACAATGCTGTGTCTCGCAGCGCTGTACAGCGTGTGTGGTTGTGTGTGTGTGTGTGTGTGCCGTCACACAATGCTGTGTCTCGCAACGCTGTACAGCGTGTGTGGTTGTGTGTGTGTGTGTGTGTGCCGTCACACAATGCTGTGTCTCGCAGCGCTGTACAGCGTGTGTGTGTGTGTGTGTGTGTGTGTGTGTTGTGTGTGGTGTGTGTGTGTGTGTGTGCCGTACACAATGCTGTGTCTCGCAGCGCTGTACAGCGTGTGTGGTTGTGTGTGTGTGTGTGTGTGTGTGCCGTCACACAATTCTGTGTCTCGCAGCGCTGTACAACGCGTGTGTGTGTTGTGTGTGTGTGTGTGTGTGTGTGTGTGTGTGTGTGTGTGTGTGTGCCGTCACACAATGCTGTGTCTCGCAGCGCTGTACAGCGTGTGTGGTTGTGTGTGTGTGTGTGTGTGTGCCGTCACACAATGCTGTGTCTCGCAGCGCTGTACAACGCGTGTGTGTGTGTCAGATGAGGATCAACGCGCTGGCGTGCATGGACCACCTCCTGGAAAGCCTTGACAAGATGCTTATCCTGGACGATGTCCTTCCCTTCCTCACCGACATCACCTGCCAGGACCCAGATGTCGTCGTCGCCGTCGTCAGTTAGTATTTTCATTTCCTCTTCTAGGCACGAGCTGGAGTGTTTTCATTTATCAGCATTGCCGGAGCTGAGTACCACTGTGTTTTGTTACATGTTTAGCAGAAACACCGGAGCTGTTCTACATTTATCAGCATTACCGAAGCTGAATACCACTGTGTTTTGTTCTATGCTTATCAGCATTACCAAAGCTTAGTACCACCACGTTTTATTATACATTGGTCAGCATTGCTGAAACTTGAGTACAACTATGTTTTGTTCTATATTTGTGTTGGGATTGACTTTGTGGTCTTGTGAAAGGTTTACACAAATGACAATAGTTTTGAAATGTCCATTTGCTTATGACAGAGTCTGAACGTCGTGAGGTGACCCTGTGTGGTTGACAGGACGTTAAAATCCAATAACTAGCTAACTAACTAACCTTCACCTCCCGTAATTGATACAGTGTCGTCCTCCGCCGTTTTCTGACCGGAGCCGTTTCCGTTACTTTTTCCCTGTGCTTCCCCCGTGAAATAAGTTCACCTGGGGTAGTTTATAATTTATGCTCAGCGGTGCAACAGTTTGTGTGTGTGTGTGTGTGTGTGTGTGTGTGTGGTGTGTGTGTGTGTGTGTGTGTGTGTGATTTTATGCTCAACGGTGCTGGCGTATGTGTGGACATATGTCTGAGTTTGTGTATGGGTGTGTTTGTGGGTGGGTGCCTGTGGGTGTTTAAGTGAGTGTGTGTGTGTGGGGGGGGGGGGGGGGGGGGGTTCTGAAGATTGGGAAGAGATCGTTTCCTTTACACATTTTGGACTGACGCATAAATTATTTGCCACCAAGTTACGCTCTCACTCATTGTGTTACCAGGTATCTACAAACACATGTTGAGCGACAAGCGGTTCGGACTGACGCACAATCTGTTGGCCACCAAAGTCATGCCCTCGCTCATCCCTCACACCGTCAACCCGGGCCTCAACCTCGAACAGGTACTTTCAATCACAGGAAACGGGGACAGCGGCGGCAACCGACCGATTTGGACCAGAAACTGTCGAGTATCTCTGCCTGAACGCGTCTCGTTGTTCTCAAACTGGCACAGCCCTGCAATCCACGCCTCGCATTCCGGCACCTTCCTCAAAACTCTGCCAGAACTGGTTACGCCACTGGAAGGGCACGGATCCTTATCTCCGCGTATTTGTCCACCGACGCTGTCAGCGCTCTCGGAACGGTTTAGGTACTAACAAAGATCGCATACGATCTTATGGAAGCAACATAGCGTCGAAGCACGCGCGTGAACATGAGGCGCGTCCGCCCCGGATAAGAAATGAGTTTCTGTATCGATTCAAACGATTTTGGTTTCATTTGAAAAAGAAATAGCTGATGTTACAAACGTACTGCTGCTTGGGCACCAGCCAACCAGCTGACAATTTTCGGAGACCTGTGTCGTAACCAGTTATGGCACTGGTTAGAGGAAGGATGTCGTAAACCAGTGCTCGGAGCTCGGCAGAGGCCTAACCCTGCATGTCATCTGTGCCTCCCTCGGTTGGAGAAGCACAGTTCTAGCGTATCTAAGGTGGTGGCTGGAAGCATGTGGACAATGAGATGGTGAAAGCCGATTCCTTCCTTCTGCTGCTCTCGTTATTAGCATATATATAGCTGGTGCACAACATCGATTGTCTCCTTTCTCGTTGTTCTGACTCACAGGAAGGGGAACAATTGATGCTATGTCAAAAGCCATGCGGTGTTCTCGCTAGCATAGAACTGTGCACGACATGGATTGCCCCCCTCCCTTCCCCATCCCTACCCCCATTCCAGGGCTGTGATCCGCAATAAGGGAAAGAATCGGTGCCGTGTCAAAGGGGACGTTTCAAAAGCAACACTTGGGAAAGTTCGGAAAGAAGGGGTTGAGTGCATGTAGGCATTCCAGAGCGTGTACATACCAGCTTGAACTCAACTGAACTGAACTAGGCCCCCAGTTGTGTTATTCTTCTTTGCACAGAACTGTGCACAAACACGAGTTGTTCCCCCTTCCCCCTTCTTAGCAAAGAACCGATGCTGTGTCATTTACTTATTTATATGAACACTTGTCGAGCGCTTCATCTCGAGATAAGCCAGAAGAGCTTCGCAGTGGAAACGGTAAAGCGCTATTCTCCGTTCCGAGCAGACCCACTGCGCTCTGGTCATATGCGACTCTGAATGAGTGACTAGCTTTACACAACGCGTTTTTGAAGATTCAGTACAGCGCTGTTTGGTTGTTACATGGCTGGTGCCACATCAAACTGCTGCCATCTCGGTGCACGTTCTGTGTAAACCATACAACCATGCACCAGTTTACAATGTCATATACATAGGGTGCATGTGTGTTTAGCTCTAACCTGCCAACTGCACTTTGGGCAGAGTGACTGGGATGTGGTACGTGTGTGCTACTGCGGCGACATGGCGGTGGAACGGATTCCGAAATAAGAGTCAGCACAGAAAGTTGACCCTAGAGAAGAAAATTCTTCCGCCGCCCCTTCCGGAAATCGAACCCTTGACCTTCCGATCACGAATCCGGCGCTGTACCACCGAGCCATCCCTGCTTCCCATGTCATGCGCTGTTCTCGCTAGCCAGGAACTGTGCACCCAGCATCGGTTGTTTCCCCTCCTGTTGCGTTACCCTCGGGAAGGGAAAGAACTGCTGCTGAGTCAACGGTCAGATGCAGATGAAAATAGGACCAGGTATGACTCGGCCAGGCCGTGTGTGTCCGTTGGCCACTCGATTAGATAATGACGTCACGCTATGTCTGTATTCATTTCTTTTTCATTTCCTTTTATTCGATTCTTCCCTTTGTCCTTTTGTTGGTTTAGTTTGTTTTTTCCCCTGGCTGTCTTTTTGCTTTTCTTTCTGTCTTTATTCTATCCCCTTCTTCTTCAGATTGCCTCCCCTTTTCGTCTTTACCAGTCTTCCTGCTCACCAGATTTGGCCTTCTATTTCCTCTTCTTTTTCAGCTTTTGTAATTTCTTCTTGATCTTTTTCCTATCAATTTTCCAGCTTATGGTCTCTTTGTCGGTTGCCTTGGAGAGCTATCTTAAGAAATCAGCACAATAACTCACATCCTATCATCGATTGTGCTGAACATTGTTTCAAGAACGTGTGCATTTGTTGTGTGTGTGTGTGTGTGTGTGTGTGTGTGTGTGTGTGTGTGTGTGTGTGTGAATCCGTTGTCCTTTTATGCTGAACACTGTTTAAAGCTAGTGTATGCGTTTGTGTGTATGTGAAGCTAGTGTGTGTGTTTGTGTGTATATGTGTGTGCGCGCGCGTCAGCTCTCATTTTGTCATCCATTTAAGCTGAACATTGTTTCAAGTTCGTGTGTGTGTGTGTGTGTGTGTGTGTGTGTGTGTGTGTGTGTGTGTGTGTGTGTGTGTGCTTGTGTGTGTGTGTGTGTGTGTGTTGTGTGTGTGTGTGTGTGTGTGTGTGTGTGTGTGTGTGTGTGTGTGCCTATGCCTCTGTGTGTGTGTGTGTGTGTGTGTGTGTGTGTGGTGTGTGTGTGTTGTCTTTATGTTTGTGTGTTGTTGCATGTGTGTGTACATGCGTGTGCATGTTGGTGTGTGTGCGTGCGTGTATATGTGTGCGTGTTTGCGCGCCTGGGTACGTATGTGCGTGCGTCTGTCTGCCTGCGTGTAGTTCAGCGCCCTGATGGAGGTGTTACGCGACATGCTGGACCAGGTGGACAAGCAGCGACGGAACAAAATGAAGCTGGAAACGGTCACCATACCTGTGCCACACAGGTAACACATCCCATTGAGGGGAAGGGTGGATAAGAGAAGCGGGTGTGGAGGGGGGGGGGGGGGGGGGCAATATAGGCGGTGGAGTGTGTATATATATATATCCATTATTCAGGGTTCGACTTCTGGACGCAATGGCAAAAAAGACGAGGGCCTTTTTCAGTTCTTCCAACACCTGTCAGACTCGTTAGTGTCTGTCTCTTCCAATACCTGTCAGACTCGTTAGTGTCTGTCTCTTCCAACACCTGTGCAGACTCTCTAGTGTCTGTCTCTTCCAACACCTGTGCAGACTCGTTAGTGTCCGTCTCTTCCAACACCTGTGCCCACTCGTTAGTGTCTGTCTCTTCCAACACCTGTGCAGACTGTCTAGTGTCTGTCTCTTCCAACACCTGTGCAGACTCGTTAGTGTCTGTCTCTCCCAACACATGTGCAGACTCTCTAGTGTCTGTCTCTTCCAACACCTGTGCAGACTCGTTAGTGTCTGTCTCTTCCAACACCTGTGTCCAGTCGTTAGTGTCTGTTTCTTCCAACACCTGTGCAGACTCTCTAGTGTCTGACTCTTCCAACACCTGTGCAGACTCGTTAGTGTCTGTCGCTTCCAACACCTGTCAGTCTCGTTAGTGTCTGTCTCTTCCAACACCTGCCAGACTCGTTAGTGTCTGTCTCTTCCAATACCTGTCAGACTCGTTAGTGTCTGTCTCTTCCAACACCTGTGCAGACTCCTTAGTGTCTGTCTCTTCCAACACCTGTGTCCACTCGTTAGCGTCTGTCTCTTCCAACACCTGTCAGACTCTGTAGTGTCTGTCTCTTCCAACACCTGTGCAGACTCCTTAGTGTCTGTCTCTTCCAACACCTGTGCAGACTCCTTAGTATCTGTCTCTTCCAACACCTGTGCAGACTCTTTAGTGTCTCTCTCTTCCAACACCTGTGCAGACTCGTTAGTGTCTGTCTCTTCAAACACCTTCGCCCCTCGCTAGTGTCTGTCTCGCCTTCGTTTGTCGGCTCAGCAAGCACTATTTGGCAGGTCGAACTTGTTTACCGCCGAGTTGTGTCCGAAGAGGTAGGGCCGGGGACGGAGATCTTAAGGGGTCGGGGAAAGAGGGTGACTACCTAACGCCACACTGTCACTACCGGCGTGACTCCTGCATTAATTTAAGATGGGCAGCAGTAACAGCCATTTTAATGTTTCATTAATTGTCAGGGGAAATAAACGGACTGTCTGTTCTACAGGGTGGGCGTGGGGGGAGGGGGGGGGGACCAGACACAGTGTTCCCATCAGAGACATTACAATGCACTACCGTAGGATTAAACGCCGGGATAGGCGTATTTACTGCGATGCAGTATTTAGTGGAAGGGAAACAACTCTTCGGTGGTGCGTCTGACATCAAGGGAGATGATTGATAGCCTACACACGCTGGGAAGCACACACATAGACACAGCAGACCCGCGTGGAATTTATCTGAGGTTAACTTGCGAGCTTGCCTAGATTTTACGTGTGAACGTGTTTCCTATGTATATGGCAGCAGCATATTTGATCGTTAACTGGATTTAAATATACCTTTGACTTCCTTCTGAGCTAACTAACATGGTTGAATTAAAGTAGCACTTGTATACACTAACTGTAGCTCATCTTTTCCTTTTCCTTCTTCTTCTTCTTCTTCTTCTTCTTCACGCATGCCAGGTGAGAGTTAGCGTATGCGAGTCAGGTCTTTTGTTATTGTACTTGTGTTATGCTTTTCGAGCACTAATTAACTCCCTTGTGTGTTGATTCTTCTTCAGCAGTGGTAGTAGTAGTATTGTTGGTAGTAGTAGGAGGAGCAGCAGCAGCAAGAACATTTACTGTCATTAATGTCAGTTATTCCTGTAGAATATGGTTGTGATTGTTTACAGGGGCTCTATAAAGATGCAGACAGGTGACGACATCACGGACCTGCAGATATTGATTGACAGCAGAGTCTTCAACCAACATTCGAAGTCAAAACCTGGTTCGTACACAAGTACGCATTAGCACTTACTCCTTCCGTTTTCTTTCATTGTCTTTGCGTAATTCTGTGTTCTTCTCAGAATGAAACTTTCTTCCAAAATGTAAGTGGGTACTTGCTCATTTGAAATATTTACATTTGAACCATTTGATTCATTAGGGGTTTTGTTGGTTTGTTCGTTTTTCTCATTAATTTTTTTGTTTGCTTGCTTTTGCATACAGTATGTTTATGGCACGTCTGATTTGGTCGGCAATAATATTCGCTGTTCTGGAGCTGTATCTCAGACGGTTTTCTGCCATTTCAAAGTATTTTAAATGTGAAAATTACTGTGTTCATTTTTTCATTGACAGCGGGAATGCGCTTGTTTCTCTGTCTCCCTTCGTGCAGTTCAGTGCAGTTCAGCAAAGATCGTATAGCTAACGCAATACGACATGTGAGCTAAGTCACAACGCGTAAGTACCGGTGTCTTTTCATTCGCATGTTGCCAAGATGCAGGCTGAGTCAAGAGCAGGAAGACAGAGAGTCACGCTCGTTGAACCGAATGTTTTGGGTTTCAGCACCTAGCACTCCGGAGTTGCAGCAGCGCCCCCGTGTGACCAGCCCCAAGTCCCAACGCAAGAACCACAGTCTGCAGTCCCTGGGCATGAGTCTGGTGAGTCAAGTGAGTAGTCTAGCGGTTTCTTTTGCAGCGGGGATCTAGCCCCAAGTCTCAATTAAGCCTGACGAGGCATGTAGCTATATATAGTCTAGCGATTTATGTTCCAGCCCTAAGCCTCATAGTCTGTGGTCTTTAGTCTGAGTCTAGCCCATGAGTCTGATGAGGCAAATAGCTAGACAGGCCACATAGTCTGCAGTCTTTAGCTGGCATGAGTCTGATGAGGCAAATAGCTAGTCTAGCAGTTTCTGTTGCAACGGGGATGTAGCCCCAGGCCTCACTGATAGTCTGCAGTCCCTAGCATGAGTCTGGTGAGTCAAGTGGGTAGTTCAGTAGTTTCTGTTACAGCCTGGCGGGCGTTTTGCCCCAGGTCTCAAGGCACAATTAAACCTACAGTCGGCAGTCTCTGTGCATTAGCCTGGTTGGATCACGTTAATTGTGTCGGGTTCTGTTCACACGCATGGAAAAAAGGGAAAGGAATAGCTTATCTCCTCTACCAAGTGCCTTGAATTTGATTAAATGCGAATATTTGACAGTTTTGTAGAACCAGTCTGCACGGCGCAGTCAGAGCAAGGCAGAGCCTAAAACTTGAGTAAAGTCGTTTTGATAAGGCTGAACGCAAGTATATTTGCAGGAATATGCACGGCACACAGCACACGACTCTGCTGTAATGGTACTGCAGGCGCTACAAATTAAAGGTTTCCAATGCTTTGAACCCAGAGCTATCAAAAATTCTTCCTTTCTAGTCTAGAGTAGGTCACAGGAATTCTGTTTTGATAATTTAGCTTTCCTGGTTCTTTCAATGTCATTTTTCCTAACCCTCTTCAGACGTGGAGAGACATGTGAAATGATTGGCTATCAAGTGACCTCCTGACTGTTATGCAGGACGAGAAGAGCACGCTGGACAAGCCGGTGGACACGCAGCGGCGCCACTCCTTGGTCCCGCCATGCACCAGCGGCACGCCCACCATCTCCATCACCAGCGAGGACGCGCACAGCCCCGACCGCTCACGCCGCCCCTCCACGCACAGCCTGGGGCCCTTCAGCACTTGTGTAAGTGGCTTTACCGAGTACCTCAGCCACCACCGCGGCAGCATCTGCAGCAGCGACCGGTCTCGCCGCCCCTCTACCCACAGTGTGGGCATTCTGCCCATCTCCATGTTCGGCGAGGGCGGTGAGAGGCCGCGGCGGCCCAGCACCCATAGTCTGGGGCTGTTCCCCATTAACTGTTTCGGGGAGGATCGCGAGGGAGGGAAGGGCGACAGGCCTCGTCGCTTCAGCACTCATAGTCTCGGTCCGCTGGTCGTCCCTGTGAGTTGTCTTTTCTTCCTTCTTTACTTTGCTCCCCGTCCTTCTCGCTGGCCTCCCCTCGTTGTCTTCGGTGTTCAGCCATGCTGCATCCTCTCTTCGTCCGCTACTCGTCAGCTCAACCCCCCTTCCCCTCTCTCTCGCCTGCCAACACCAACCGCCTTGCTCAAAAGTTGTCCGAACCGCCCTAACCAGGCGGCCCTTTGATGAGTAGATGACTGTACGTATTTCTCTTTCTCTCCGACCTCCCCCACCTGGTATTTCTAACTGCTCTTTGCTATTGTTTAACTGTACGTGTGCGGGTTGACAGACTGACTTTGTTCAGTCCGAGCCACGAACGAACAGCAGAGGTAGAGCATGACATTGTCCATTGGCTGTTCCCAAGCGTAAAAGAGAATGTCAGTGCTTTGTCAATGGTGTCGCCAAATCCCTAGCTTTTTCTCTGGCCCCTCCGACTGCTTTACTTCTGAAAGTTGAAGTGTTTGTTAGTCCTGCCCCCCTTTTCGCCCTCGTGTAACCTACACGGTTGATTGGGCGCAAAAATTGGCTTAGTTACCTATCCTGAGTGAGCTGATTTTCTAAGTATTGATCTGAAAGGGGTCGGGCCGTCATGGTGACTGTCTTCGTTGCTTGGCAGTGAACTGTTTCTCTCTCGCCTTGGTACAAGTGTTTGTGTAGGTATTTGACTTTGAATCTTTGTACCTTAGCTTTTCTCTCTCATTAGTTTGCGTGGGAGGACAGGACACTCTTTCCTGGTCTGCGTAAGCATGATCAAGTGTTTTGAGCAGTGGGTTGGCCAACACCTAGAAAAGGCCAGAGTGTGTGGAGTGAACATCTTTGCACTCGAATTTTGCATTGTATGCAGCTGTGGCATTTTTGAATCACGTGTGCACACTAACACAGTAGATAACAGCATGCAAATTTGGAGAACTGTGTCAATGTAATTGTCAGTGTTGCATTCTCTTGAGCGTCCAGTACGATATACCCCATTGGCTTGTCTTTCTAGGCTGATAGACAGTTCTTGTAGCACTATGGTCTTTGTCTGATTTAAACGATATGAAGGTCCACATACGGGACCACGTTTCTGTATGGTGTTGTTTTTCCCTGTTAGATTATATTCAACAGAAGGTGCGAAAACATCTTAGTGCTGTGTGAACCATAAACCCTCCAGATAGATGGTGCTTAGAGCATCGTAGTGCTCTGTGAACCGTCCTCTACCAACAACATACCACGAAAACAAGACTTGTTATGAACGTTTAAGAACCATCAGAGCGTACAGATCGAAGTAATAAGAACGAGCAGTGCTCTGTGAGCGATTTGCTATCAACAGACTTCTAACAAGACCAGGACAACGTATAATGTCCTTCGCGATCAATGTTACAACTGTTACAAAAGTGGACAGTTTTGAACTTCCTCTTTCTGTTTTTGTAGCTTGACTTTTGGTGTGAAGCGAATAATTTTACCCCAAGTCCAATTTTCAGCCTAATGGTTAAAAGGTCCATTAGTTGCTGCAACGTATCAAACATTCAGGGAGTATGTGGGTACAAGTCGATCTCATCCTCCATTTTGCTGTCCTCTTCATCTGACACGCCCTGTTGAGGGGAGGGGGCGGGGCCAGTGGTCACCCATATCGTTCACGGCAGTAACTGTTTGATTGTTGGTTATGATGTCATCGGCATTTCGGGTTGACCTATTTCGTCCCAGATTATCTACTTGTCTGTTGGTAGAAGTGATTGGGTGGAAGAAATTAAACAGAGCGCTCTGACGATCCAACAGTTCACTTTTTTATTCTCCAACCACTAATCTATAAATACATTGTTCATTCTTGATTAAACGCACACACAAAATTACGGGTGCTTACAGGTCCTATTTCTTACTGATTCACTGTAAAAGGAGACGTTTCCTTGTTTTTCGTTTTTGTTTTTTGCGAGATCCGAATACGTGCACCGTCCAGAAATAACTTTGGAGGGGGAGGAGGGGTAGGGGAGGGGGGGGTTGAAGCAGCCTTTGCTGCAGATTGTTTGAAGAATGGGTGGTTTTCCCACATGTCAGACACATTTCCTGAAGAGCTGTGTGGTTTTTGCAACTTGCTGGGCACATTGCTTGAAGCGTTGTGTGGTTTTGCAACTTGTTAGGCACATTGTTTTGAAGAGCTGTGTGGTTTTGCAACTTGCTTTTCGTTTTCTTTTATTCATTTGAGCCTTTTCACAGTAGTGATATTTGCTAGGCACAGTGTTTGAAGAGCTGTGTGTTTTCTGCAACTTGTTAGGCACACTGTTTGAAGAGTTACATGGTTTTGCAACTTGTTAGTCACGTTGTTTGAAGGGCCGTATGGTTTTGCAACTTGCTGGGCACGTTGTTTTGAGTGCTACATGGTTTTGCAACTTGTTAGTCACATAGCTCTATGGTTTACAACTCGTGGTGGACATTGTAGAGCGTGCTTTTTGCAACTTGTTTGAAGAACTGTGTGGTTTGCAACTTACTAAGCATGGTTTGAAGAGATGTGTGGTTTGCAACTTTCTAAGCACATGGTTTGAAGAGCTGTGTGGTTTGCAACTTTCTAAGTACATGGTTTGAAGAGCTGTGTGGTGTGGCAAATTGTTAGGCAGCTTGATAGAAGAGTCTTGTGATTTGGCGTGTTGTTTGGCACATGCAGTTACATATTTCGGTGTCTTCAAGCGCAGAAGGGAGTGTTTCTTAGCAGTGCCTATAGAGGATGGGCAGCGGAAAACATTGCTTGCTACGCTAATCCAGCAACTCTGTGGATGATGGAACGTTTAAGTCCAAGAACATTACTACGCTAAAGGAAAATGGCGCATGAATGGTTTGTATTTACTAACGCATGTGCATGTGTCTGTGTCCAATAATACCAGAGAAGGAGGATCTTTGTATGTGCAGATCAATATTGTAGGCTAACTGTGTTGTCCTTAAATGTTCGTGTAACGATGACATGGCGCTTGTTTGGTTCTGACTGACATGTTGTGCGTCCCATGTTCCGCTGCAACCAACCAGCATTGTGTGTTGTTACGCCATTCAACGTCATGTTGTCACAATCTACGTCACTTTGACGTCATATCCGTTGTATTCATGTTTGTACCAATCATTGTCTGTCGACCATTTTTATTCACTATTGAAATTGTTCGTTTTCCCAAAATAGGCCCACCAGCAACAGCTTCAAAATGTTGGCCTTATCATCAGACAGACATACAGTCTGCCAAATGTTGGCCTCATTACCTCATAATTTAAAAACATATTCCGGTGTCATCTCCAGAAGGTATATATATATATATATATATATATATATATATATATATATATATATATATATATATATATATATATTGCTCACCAGAGACAGTTCAGTTCAGTCCAAGATAATATCTATGCGCTTGGAAAAGCCCATATCCGCTCTGCCCCGTCTCTCAGAAGACACTACCCCTAAAGTCCACAGTTCCGGACATATTGCAGACCACAATCAGTCAAATATCCAAATACACAAAAGTTAAAAGGAACGATGATTTTAATAGGACAACACAAAACCTGTGCATGTTTTCAGGGACCTTTTTTTTTTTTTTTTTTTTGTATGAATTAAACGATGATATAAAAAATGACGACTTATCCTGTTTCGGTTATTTGTGCTGAAAAGGGATTTGCCCCTGAATATTTGCACGTATTTTATGTTGTCCTATTAAAATCATCGTTCTTTTCGACCTTTTGTGTGTTTAAATCTTGCTTCACAACGCTAGCAGGCAATGTTGTTTCGCTTCTTTTTTCTTCTTTTTTCTTTTTCTCTTTTTTTAAATCATTGAAAGCTAACAAGCGAAACCGGGGAAAGAAATTTGCGTAACAACGTTCTCGTCAGAAAGGGTAGTTTATAAAGGGTAGTTTGTGGTGCTTTTGTGTACAACGGTTTAGTTCCATCGTTTGCATTTCGTCTTCGGTATCATTTAACTCTGTACGTTTGGATCCCCTAAACTGGAATTTAATGATGACGTAGGGGATTGTGAGTAGCTTTCACGTTTGCATTTTTAAATACTCTTTGTTGCAGGCTAAAATAATTGTGAAGTGTTTGTCACTTGGAAAAACTTTTGTTCTTCTTTTTTTTCTTTTTTTTTCTTTTTTTCTTTTTTTCTTTTTTTCTTTTTTCTTTTTTCTTTTTTGCTCAGTAAAACTCTACATTTAGAGATTTAATCTGCGATTTCTGCCTAGATTCATGTCGGCAATGTATGTAGGCCATAGTCATTTAATTAGTGATCAGCCACGTTCATGTAGTTATACTTTCAAATTTGCTGGATTGCTTGTTTATTTTCTTTTTCGTGTCTGACTCATTCATTTATGTTCTGTTAAAATCCAGGAACTAAGTAACTTTTTTTTTCTTTTTTTTACTATTCCCTTACTTGTTCGTTTTGGTATGTTCTCTCTGTCTCTGTGTGTGTGTGTGTGTCTCTCTCTCTCTCTCTCTCTCTCTCTCTCTCTCTCTCTCTCTGTCTGTCTGTCCTCTGTCTGTCTGTCTGTCTGTCTGTCTGTCTGTCTCTCTCTCTCTCTCTCTCTCCTCTCTCTCTCTCTCTCTCTCTCTCTCTCTCTCTCTCTCTCTCTCTCTCTCTCGTGACGTCACTTTCTGAACTGAAAACGTTGCAGGGCGAAACTTCAGATGTGCTTTTTGTTGGCTTTTCGACAGTCAGTTATGCATTTTCGACAGGGTTGTTGTCAGCTGGCCCTTGGATTTAAAAAGAAAAAGAAAAGAAGACATTCTTCTGTCATGCTTATGAATTTTGCCATTTTGTAAAGAAGTGAAACAGGCGGTCCCGAGCTTGGAAATAGCATTATAGGGAATATATTGTGGGAAAGTGTTACCAAAGATTATAATTTATATAATCTTTGGTGTTACTTTCGCCAAGCAGAATCTAGAAATGCTGTATAGTTTTCAACGCACCGTCTGCTGTCAGCTACGCATCCAGGCTTGCATAGACCTATTACAAAAGATAGATTGTTATTTATAATTGAGCACTATGAATGAATGAATGCATATATTTATGGAAGGCGTACAACATTTCTACACCTATGATAAAAGATGGAGTGTTATTCATAATTCAGCATCTGAATGAAAGAATGCAGTCATATTTATGGAAGGCGTACAACATTTCTACACCTATGACAAAAGATAAATTGTTATTCGTAATTCGTCACTATGAATGAATGAATACATATTTATGGAAGGCGTACAACTTTTCTACACAAACGATGCATGTTTACAGTGCCAGTATGAAGATAGTATTCATTTTTCTTTCAATTTCTCTATCTGTATGACTTTTTGGAAGGGCATGTCAAAGAAAATAAATGTCCAGTGCATGCCTATCACACAAGGCTGCATACAGGTTCATACAGGTTAACTGAGTAGTGACATTCTCTGAAACTTTGAGGGGCAAAATTGGCCAATTCACAAGTGGAACCAACCTAGACTAATCAACACTAAGACCTAGTTTTAAAAGCTTTAAAAATACAAATGTAATGATTTCTCGATCCCTACCCCCGTAACTTTGTCCTCCCAGCTTGCTGTAATTTAGATTTTCGACATGAAACTTATACAACTAATAGTATCAAAAGAACTGATAGAAATAAAGTAGCAAAGCCAAATAGTGTTTCAACGAAAATGGTCGGTTTTTTGTTTGTTTTGTTTTTTAAACGAAGAATGGCTTCGACAGTGAATTGCTCAAAACAAATTAATATATTGCGACGTCTGGATCGGTTTACCTGCGCGGAGTTGTGCGCAGCCGGCCTTTTTTTTGTTTTTTGTACAGGTGCAAGACACCCTTAGCCCGTTTCCGGCCCTTATGACTTCAGATGATAGCCCTTTGTAAAGCACGTGCTTTCTGTCGGCCTGTGGGATGCCGCACACCCTCCTCCTGCTTGAGTTCTGACTTTTATGCTCACCTGGAGCGGAGTTCTTAAAATCATCACTTCTGGTTCGATCAGCAGGTCCGTGACATTGTTCTTGAAAAAAATTGCTCCCTCAGCTCAAATGTTTGGCAGGGAAATGGGCGAAAGGAAGCGTAAAATACTAATTTATGTTCCTGCCCCAGTTGCGCGAGTACACGATGAGGTCAATTACATTACGGCGTGGGAGCGGCGATAGCTCAGTGGTTAGAGCGTCGGACTCGTGATTGAAAGGTCGCCGGTTCGAGCCCCTGCAGGAGCGGCGGGGAGAATTTTCTTCTCCAGGGTCATATTTTCTGTGCTGACTCTTATTTCGGTATCTGTTCCACCCCCGTGTTACACGCCGGTCATTCTGCCAAAAGTGTAGGTGGCAGGTTACAGCTAAACACGCATGCACTTTACGTATGTTGCTTTGCATGAAGTGGCATGGTGCATGGTTGCATGGTGTACACAGAACGCGCCGAGACGGCAGCAGCTTCCTGTGTCACAGCCATATCAACACTGTAAGTACACCACTTCGGTGGATATTCGAAAAACGGGCTATAAAAAATCATGCGAGCACAGTGACTGAGTCTGCTCGAGAGCGGGGAAATAGCACTATATATATAAAAAGCGATCAACAGCAACAAGAAGTTTCTATTGCATCTGCAGTGGGCGCCCTGCATCGTCAAGACAACTGACAATCGGTTTCGGCTTCCCTCGTTGTATTGTATTTGCGGACTAGTGACGTGACGGGGCGAGAAGACAGCAACGGGCACGATAACGGCGTGTGTGTGTGTGTGTGTGTGCCGTTGCAGGATATGGACAGACGCGGCAGCAAAGGAAGTCTGCTCAGCTCTCTGGGCCTGGGGGATGGACCGCCCGCCGCCACCCTGCAGCAGCGCAGGCCCAGCTTCCAGGCCCTGGGGGAGAGTGTGGTAGGCTGTCTCTTCGTCTCTGTCTGTCTGTCCTTCTGTCTGTCTCCCTGTCTGTCTCTCTCTGTCTGTCTGTCTCTGTCTGTCTGCTGTCTGTCTGTCTGTCTGTCTGTCTCTCTCTCTCTCTGTCTCTCTCTCTCTCTCTCTCTCTCTCTCTCTCTCTCTCTCTCTCTCTCTCTCTCTCTCTCTCTCGTCTCTCTGTCTGTCTCTCTTCTCTCTGTCTCTGTCTCTCTCTCTGTTCTGTCTCTGTTCTCTCGTCTGTCTCTCTCTCTCTCTCTCTCTCTCTCTCTCTCTCTCTCTCTCTCTCTCTCCTCCTCCTCTCTCTCTCTCTCTCTCTCTCCCCCCCTCTCTCTCTCCCCCCTCTCTCTCTCCTCCCTCCCTCCTGCCTTCACTCCCTTACACATAATTTATGTTCTGGAGATTTATAAATTGATGTGTGAAATATACATGCTATATACAAGTATGCTCTGTATATTAATCTGTCTGTCTGTCTGTCTCTCTGTCCTGCTCTGTCTCTGTCTCTCTCTCTCTGTCTCTCTCTCTCTCTCTCTCTCTCTCTCTCTCTCTCTCTCTCTCTCTCTCTCTCTCTCTCTCTCTCTCAGATTAGTTGGCTGACTGACTGTCCATCTGTCCATCCATATCCTTCCCTCTGTCTGTTTGCGTTGGAGACGATCCCCCCTCACCCCTCCACCCCTCCACAACTACCCCCTCCCCCACGTCTGCAGCGGTAAAGGTCCCTTTTTAACCCCGGGGGACTGAGGAAGAGTGTGGTACCGGCTGGCTGACAAGCTACATGCATGCATGCCTGTCTGCATGCATGTCTGTCCGTCTGTCACTCTTCGTGCCCGTGATGGGACGAGTCCCCTCCCCCTTCCCCCTCCACTCCAATCTAAAGGAGCGAAGGCCCAGCTTTTAAATTCTAAGAGAAAGTGTGATATTGGATGTCTGCCGTTTGGCTGCCTGCGTCAGCGCCTGTTTGTCCGTCCGTCTCTCCGTCTTTCTGTGCTGGGGACGAGCCCCCGTCTAGTGTGCAGCTGCGGAAGTCCTGTCTATTTTTCTGTCTGTCTGTCTGCATGCCTGTCTGGCTATCTGGCTGGCTTTCTGGCTGTCGTGCCCACTGTTTGTCTGTCTAGTGTGGCTTCTCGAAGAGACCTTACAGACAACAACATCACAGATCCCCTTAGGCTTGCCCAGAGAAATGTGTTGTAGAAACGACTGTCCGTATGTCTCTCTCGCTTGAGCTTTTGCGAGGGGTCCTTTCAAGCTTCTAACAGAAGAACGCAAGGCCAATATAAGGCTAAAGGTCCCAATGTCCCTTTCACAAATAACGTCATCTACCGTCTTCTGTCCTCTTTTCACAACTGTGCACATTTATCGGACAATCCGGATACGAGTTACAGAGCATTGTAGACTTTTAGTCTATTTTTTCGTTTTCAGATGCAGCTATTCAGCGGAAAATAGCCCCGACCACGGTTGTGATGCAGTTCCGTTACTGCGACGTGACGCAGATGGGACGCAGACAGCTCCGTGCTGCGCTGGCCGTCTCCTAGACATCCTCGATCCCGCCAGATGGTCCTAACCATAGCGACACCTCCGCTTGCAGCCTGGCTTCGTCTCAATCTCTGTACTCCGCCCTGTGATCCTCGATTCCCTCCCAACTTTTATGCACAGTGTTCACACCGGACTTTTTTTCCCCTTTCTGTCTGTGTCTGTCTGTCTCTGTCTCTTTGTCTGTGTCTGTGTCTGTGTCTGTCTCTGTCTGTCTGTCTTCTCTGTCTCTGTCTCTGTCTCTCTCTCTCTCTCTCTCTCTCTCTCTCTCTCTCTCTCTCTCTCTCTCTCTCTCTCTCTCTCTCTCTCTCTCTGTGAGATCTACGTTACTGATTGTATAGATTAAATGTGTCTGACAATCTGACTTCTGTGTAGCCTTGAGTGTCGAACGCACGTGATGATCGACTTGTCCCTGAAGAACCGTTGTGATTACATGTTTGGCTCTTTCGACTTGAGAGCTCTGTTCCTCGTGCAAAGCTTCCACATTCCAGCCAACTCATCCACCAGAGTTACTGCTTTGGTTACACTGACTGTCAACGATGCAAATGATTTATACTAGACTGCGATTGGCCTACGGCAGCATTGAAGGAAACGCGACTGTAAGGTTTGACAGAAACGGCGGAAATAGCTGACGATGGGAACACAGAACTATAAGTATGCGGACGTCTCGCAAAAACCTTCTTGGCTATCAGCCATGTGGTCAGCATGAATGCTTGCCAAATGTAACGGAACATTTCCGAAGGCGAGTCTCCCTGTAGTGACTTGCAGCATAGTGAAGTCACAATCTCAGCGACACTAACACGAAAAACGACTGTATCGTTGTGTTGGCGTAATATTTATTTTGCAGGATATATCTAGTCGGACATCAGAAGCAAAAACAAAACGAAAAGTCAGGCGTACTATGTCTTCACTGTAATAGTTTTTTCAACAGTTTGTGGACACGCCCAAGGGTTTAATCAAATCGAATGTGAACGAAAACGAAGCCCCTTCAGTTTGTAAAACCGGACGTCGTACTAGATCACCTGAAATAAATGCAGTAACCTTTCCAGCTCAAGTCCAGCGTATTGTGTCAGTGGACATCATCGTTTCCGCGAGGACGTGGTTTGGCAAGACACTTCTTGGAAACATTGCCCCTACGTGTTGTGTGCTAGGACAGCCTTTAGATGGGGGGGACTTCGTGTTCCTTGACTTATCCCTACATTCTTGCCGATTGTGATCCTTCCGTGCTTACGTGTGTGTGCCTGAATAGGGGATTGAGGGGTGGGGGTGGGGGTACATGGGTCATGGACAATTCTTAAGCATATTCACGAGGGAAGTAACCAATTTAGCCAAGATCGAAAGTGAGGTTGGGTTCTGTATTGACATAGGGTCATTTTTAATGAGCTAGGTCACGGCGGGTCACGGGATCGAAACCGAGGTTGGGTGGCCTTTTGTTTTCTTCTTCTTCTTCTTCTTCTCTCTCTCTCTCTCTCTCTCTCTCTCTCTCTCTCTCTCTCTCTCTCTCTCTCTCTCTCTCTCTCTCTCTCTCTCTCTCTTGTTTTGCACAATCCATCCTCGCTTTAGATATTGTGACCCACCGTAGGCAATTTCATTAATAATTTCATTATTGTACGAGTACATGGCCCAGTGATTGTTCTCGCATAAGCTGTTTGTGTGTGTGTGTGTGTGCCTGAGGGGGGAACGTGCGTGTATGCGTCCGTGCGTGCGTATGAGCGCAGATACACGTACATGTGCCTAATAAATAGGCAGACTCCAATACAACAGAACGAGCGTACGTACCAGGCTTGGACTACATCTCTGATTGCTTTCTTATCTATTATCTGCCAAAACAACAATAATCCAGCCTGAGAAGTGGGCCTGCAGTAGGCTCCATAGCCTGGTTTCTATGGTTTAGGTTTCAGCCACCGATTTCTCTACTGCTCCCTGCTACCTGCCAGCCTTCATTCGACACCGTGGGTGTCATGATTCCTCTACAACTGCATCCTTCACGTGCAATTTCAATCGCCGTTTTGCGTGCTCTGTATAGCTGTAGAATATCTCGAGCCATCACTCTCTACGGTGTTCCTTTTCCCTACGTGGCGGTAGAATGATTTGTGTTTGTCTCTGCTAACTGCACACTTCTCGCTGTATTTCATTGCGTGATTGTGAGTAGAAAGATTCACGCATACACACGTAACAGCATAGTTGTTTGTGGGTGGCAACAGAAAGATTCTCTTGCATGTATCTGCATATCCGTCGCTCTGCTTCGTCGAGTGTCTGCGTGAGTGACGGTAAAAAAAATATCCATGTGCATGTGGACTGCATTCTTCGCGTTGTGCTTCGATGGGTGACTGTGAGTGACAGTGGAAATATTCATGTGCACGTGAGAGCTCCCTTCGCGTGTATCATAGTATAGAGTGATTTGTGTATATTTGAGTATCTCCTTCATGTTAATAGAGTGAATCGTGTACATCTGAGTGCATCCTTCGTGTATGTAGATATGATTATGTACATGTGTATGTGAGTGCATGCACCCTTGCGTGCATAATGATCCATGTACATGTGTAGAGAGCGATTCGTGTGCATGCGAGTGCATCATTCACGCATTTTTGGTGATTCCTGTATACTTCTGAGTGAAGTTCCTCGTTTGCATAGTGCATATGAATTCACCCTGTACGTGTTTATGAATGCGCCTTCATGTTTATGTAGTGATTCATGTACATGTGAGTGCATTCTCCAGTGCATAGTAATTCACGTACACTTGAGTACATCTTCAGGTGTAGAAGGTGATTCATTTACATGTAAATGCTTCTTAAGAAGAACACGGCGGTGATTCGTGTACATGTGAATGCATTCTCCATGTGTATGAAGTAATTCATGGGTGCATGTGAGTTCACCTTTCACGTGTTTAGAGTGGTTCACATGCATGTGAGATATCACTCACGTGAACATTCACGTGCACGTGAGTTCTCCCTTCACATATATATATATATATATATATATATATATATATATATATATATATATATATATCACCCATCACGTGTTTAGAGTGGTTCACATGCATGTAAAATGGCACTCACGTGAACATTCACGTGCATGTGAGTTCTCCCTTCACGTATATATATATATATCACCCATCACGTGTTTAGAGTGGTTCACATGCATGTAAAATGGCACTCACGTGAACAGTCACGTGCATGTGAGTTTGCCCTTCACACTGTATTTCGGTGTGTGATTGCCCTGAGATGCGTCAGAAAACTACATGTACGTTTGACTGCATCCGTCGTGTTGTATTTCGGTGTTTCATTGGTCTATATGAGCTTAGAATGATTCTTCATATTCTAACAGACACCATATCCCTGTCCTATCCGTCATCAACCACCGCTCCACCGCTCCACCACCACCACCCCGACCCCATACCGCGCACCCAAAAGAAAATCCTGTTTCTGTTTATTCATTACATGGTACACTGACGTCGCGATTGAAACTGCTCAGCGAAGCAACTGAAATTTTAAACACACACACACACACACACACACACACACAACACACACACACACACACACACACACACACACACACACACACACACACACACAGGATACTGGGAAACAAAATACTTAATGAGCGCAGATAAAATACACACAGAGCACGTCTGATCAAAGCGCGAACGGCCTTTGGTTATCTCTGTTTTTAAGAGAAGGGCCGTGTTTAGTGTGCTGATTTAAATGGAAGTACATATATACTGCATAATATTTAACTTCAGGGATGAGATCATCAAATGGTCATGAGTAGTCAGCCCTTGAGAGGGGTTGTCTTTAATGACATGTGATGCTTCTTCTAGGTATTTTGCTATGCCACAAAAGCCAAAACAGGATATCATTGAGCGTATATTAGATGTGTAAATATGCACGGTGAGAGACTTCTTTTGTAAACCACCACAAAAATGAAAGGTGTCTCAGCTGTCGTGTAGACGTGAATGAAAGTACAGCGGATGTTGGCTTTTTGTTAGCGCAGTGTCTGGGATCCCTTTCGCAAAACTAAATCGTGCATGCACTACTTCGTATCTAGAAATCATGCATTACGTCCGATCACAAGCTAGCAACGACAAACAAAAATCCTTTCCGAAGCGTTACTTCAAGAACAGGTCACTCCAGGAGCATTCTTGTCGATATCCTGTGCCCGAAAAAAGGGCATGTTATTTTTAGCTCGTGACACAGCTTCGCCCAGGCACTCCGTTATGTTCTGCACCCCGAAAAAAACGAGGAAGAATTTTCATGTAATACTTAGCAAAAAGACGTGAATGCAAGTCCGTGTCAGATATTCCTTGATGTCCAGCCCCCTCGACACACTCACTGTACATATCGCGTCCTTGCCAACTATGTGTCAGGGTGGGGTGTAAGCTTGACCCTGTTCAATTGTTGATGTTACCCTCCTCTACCCGTGTATAAATTATATGTGACCGTTTGCTCAACCTGGACAGTGTCAGCATTGTTCCTTGTGTGTAGGCTAGTAACCAATAGGCCCTGTTGCAGCTTCGGATTTATGCCATGCGTGTGTTGCTTTGGCGTGTGACTAATTAAACAAATATATACGACGTTGAATGGTGCACTTGCGTTGATTGATGATCATTGCATGGCTGAAGACATTCACCGACGTTTGAGGATAGCCTACTCGTGTGTGTGTGTGTGTGGTGTGTGTGTGTGTGTGTGTGTGTGTGTGTGTGTGTGTGTGTTAATTTAGACCGTTGTACTCCCAAAGGTCACTAATTGTTGTGTTGAGCAAGTAAGCGCTAGTGGATAACTGTTGTTTTTGAGTTCCAGGTACTGAGAATCTACCGTGAACTTAAAATCTGTCTGGCCCAGTCTTCATTGTAGGCTACTACCCTGCACCTCTACTTCTGTCGAGGATAAATGAAAACAGAAGACCTAACTCCAATATTTCCATGAAAACGAACGGGACTGTAGAATAAAATGGGGAGGGGGGGATACACCTAAATAAAAACGTGGTTCGGGAAATAAAGGAAATGTTTTTCTCTTACCCCCCCCCCCCCCCCACACACACACCGACAAAGCTTTCTTTCAAGTCATCCTTTAAACAAGCACCATCGTTGTTTTTTGTTTGTTTTTTAATTTGGTGATGATTTAAACTAGATGAGATTCAGAATATCCATTCTGAGGAGACGAGAAGGTTCTCTCTCGTGCAGCCGATTTAAATGGCTTCTTTGTGCAGCCGATTTAGATGGCTTCTTTGTTCAGCCGATTTAGATGGCTTCTTCTGGTGGCTTGATTTTTAAAGCTGCCTTTCTTTCATATTTCCCTGTCCAACGGGAACATTTATGACGGTGAAAAACCGACATCGCAAGCAAATTACTTCCATTTTCCATCTTTTTCATTTATTTCTTTTTTTCCTTATTCTTCTTCTTGGTTGTTTGTTCGTTTGTTTGTTCCTGTGATTGATTTCTTATCATACAATATGTGGTGTCTTTTTCCCCTGCCTTTTATTTTAGAGCGAATGTTGTTTAAGCATTAGCTAGGCCTACATGTCTAGAGGTGGAAGACGAATGGACGGCGGGGTACAGATGTAGGATACGGGAACTTCCTGTTCTTCCTCTTCCCCTTCTTTTAACTGGACACATGGCAAATATGGCAAACAGAGACATGGCAAATCACCGCCCAGCATGGTTAATGTTCCTCTGCCGATACTATGGGATCACGAGGCCTGTTTCGTGTCACAGGGTCGTAGATGTGCGTGTGACTTCGAACCAATGGGCTCGTGCCGTACAACTTTGACATTTATGTCTACAAATATTTACTCCGAGTTTGCCACGTTTTCCATGCCTACAAAGGGAGTGAAATGTCAACTCTTGATTAATCTGTCATTAATTGTTTGTACCCTAAACCCCTTTCATGTGGCATGAAGCATGATAGTGCCTAGCTATATAAATCCGGTTGTTGTTGATTTTTAAGTGTCGGCAATCACGTATAACCGCGATTGCATACTTTTTTCTTCTACTTTTTTTTCTTTTCTTCTCTCTCTCTCTCTCTCTCTCTCTCTCTCTCTCTCCTCTCTCTCTCTCTCTCTCTCTCTCTCTCTCTCTCTTGTTACCACCAAACAATCATCAAACTGACAGCTGTCAGCCCATACGATATGAACTTTGGTATTTTGTTCAACTTTGACAAACGCCAACGCCCGCGGCTGAGGGAAATTGCAGCCGGTTTTTTGTCTGAGTCACCCTCTCAGATGAAGCGGAGACAAAGCAGGGGCTGACACCCAGTTCATAAGCACGGGGCGTGAACATGCATACATACGAGTGCATGGCTTATATAATGGGCCTGTGACCCAGTCCACATTTTCCAGCTGCATTGCCTAACTGTGATGTGCTGCTAAATATTGTGATAAAACTGGGCGTGCTGGAGCAGTGTCAAAAGACGGTGTCGAAAGAAATCAATATATAGAAGCTGAGGGGAGAGAGGGCGGGGCGGGTAATTCACACCAAAGTACTCGAATTACTGAATCTGCTAGTTTGTTCTCATGCTCTCAGTTTGTAATTATGTTTCGTCACCTTGAGATTTAGTTTTAGTGGCTGTTCAGTGTTGTGACTGCTTTTAGTGTTATGACTGCCTGTCTGGCGTGTGCTTCTTTGCCCGGCATATTCATGATGAGCAAACACCCCCGCTAATCGCGTTTATCATCTAACCGATGACGACATGAAAAAAATCGGCATGCGCGAAACTCAGATAGGACTTTTCGGCTGCCTGCAAATCGGTAAATCGCGTGTAAAGTTTATAGATATTTTTTAGGACGTTTTTTTAGCTTAAGCGTCGTATAAAAATGGCGGCTCTCATGCTGCCGTTACCGACAAAGGCTACTACTACTGAGGAGAAAACGAACACTTGTAGGGAGCGACGCCGTCCCGCCTACCACTGAAGACCACAAATTACTATCAAGAAAGTTTACATTTACGTATCAAGACGCATCGTAACCAACACAAACGGCGAAGAGGAGACAGAAAAATCTCGACTGGGCAAGGGCCAATGGCCATTTGTGAGGCTATACTGACGACTCAGTCGTGCATGTGGAAAGAGAGCCGGACTTATGGACTGTGTAGCTAGGCGAGATTAGTGGTTATCTGCGTTTAACTTTATTTGCTCAGCATGCACTTGGACCCTGACCTATCCGCTGTGATGACGGTGTTAGAATGGTGGTCAGTGCTACGCTGTCTCGTGACAGATCGGAATTGTCGGTTTAGTGTGGTGGATTATTTGTCTGTTACAGACGTGTTCGCTGGGGGGGGGGGGGGGGGGTGTGTGTAGTGCGGCACACCGAATTAAAAAGGGTCACGAACCTTATACTTTGCCGGCCCCTCTCCTCTCTACGATTCCCCGTGCACACCCTGTTTTGAGCAAGGTCACTGACATGGATGCGCATCCCTGTGTTTTACATTAAGCGCACGAAGAATAAACCAAAGATGTTCGACTTGCGGACAGTTCTGTAAGATGGCTTGTTTGTTGTTTTATAAGATCCAAACACATAAAAGATTCAAAAGAACGCTTATTTATTAGGACACAAACACACAATCTGCAAATTTTCGGGGTAATCCCCTTTGTCAAGCTGCAAAATAGCATTTAAACAACAGTTAAACGGTTAAAAACGATGAAAAATGAGTTGAGAAACGAAATAACTTATCTTTCTTTGGTTGAGTTATGTTGTTTTCTTGTCCAGTGCTTGGAAGAATGTTGGCATGACCCTTGTTTCAATTGTGTTTGTGTTATAAACTGGTGTGTGCATTTCTCCAGGCGTTGTTTTGTTTTTTTTTTTTTTTTTTAATTGCTTATTCTTCTGTTCAAAATACTGAAGGGTGCAGACAAAACATGCGTATGATATAAATACAAAGAGGGATTTTTGAATAAACGCAATTTCAGAGTAATTAACACACCGAATAAACAAACTAAAATGAAGTGAAAAAGACCAAGAAAATTCAATTGTATACATTAGAAATTAACAACTGATGGAAACTCCATACATAATCGCAGATTTCTAACAATGCATGAGTGTGATATACAGTTTGTATATATGTAAGCATATCATAAACCTTTCTTCTTTTTTCTTTTTTTGTGTGTGTATGAAACATTTTTACTTACTTAACACAAAAGCACTGTGCTCGCATACACAAACGTTGTTTAGTCTTAGTCCAAATTTGAGTGTGAAGAACGGCTATTAGAGTTCTGTTGGAGTAGTGAGAGAACAGATGGGTGAAGAACGGCTATTAGACTTCTGTTGGAGTAGTGAGAGAACAGATGGGTGAAGAATGGCTATTAGACTTCTGTTCGAGTAGTGAGAGAACAGGTGGGTGAAGAGCGGCTATTAAATTTCTATTAGAATACTGAGAAAACAGGTGGGTCAAGAACGGCTATTAGAGTTCTATTAGAGTACTGAGAGAAGAGTTGGGCGAAGAAGAGTTCTGTTCGAGTAGTGAGAAAACAGGTGGGTGAAGAACGACTATTATAGTTCTGTTCGAGTAGTGAGAAAACAGGTGGTTGAAGAACGACTATTAGAGTTCTGTTCGAGTAGTGAGAGAACAGGTGGTTGAAGAACGGCTATTAGAGTTCTGTTCGAGTAGTGAGAGAACAGGTGGGCGAAGAACGGTTATCAGAGTTCTATTAGAGTACTGAGAGAACAGGTGGGTGAATAACGGTTATTAGAGTTATATTAGAGTACTGAGAGAAGAGTTGGGTGAAGAACGGCTATTAGAGTTCTGTTAGAGTAGTGAGAGAACAGGTGGGTGAAGAACGGCTATTAGAGTTCTGTTCGAATAGTGAGAGAACAGGTGGGCGAAGAACGGCTGTTAGAGTTCTATTCGAGTATTGAGAAAACAGGTGGGTGAAGAACGGTTATTAGAGTTCTGTTCGAGTAGTGAGAGAACAGGTGGGTGAAGAACGGTTATTAGAATTATGTTCGAGTAGTGAGAGAAGAGGTGGGTGAAGAATGGTTATTAGAGTTATGTTCGAGTACTGAGAGAACAGATGGGTGAAGAACGGTTATTAGAATTCTATCAGAGTACTGAGAGAACAGGTAGGTGAAGAACGTCTATTAGAGTACTGAGAGAACAGGTGTGTGAAGAACGGCAATTAGGGCTATATTAGAGTGTTGAGAGAACAGGCTGGTGAAAAACAGCTATTACAGTTCTATTAGAGTACTGAGAGAACATGTTGTGAAGAACGGCTATTAGAGTACTGAGAGAACTGGTTGTGAAGAACGGCTATTAGAGTACTAAGAGAACAGGTTGTGAAGAATGGCTATTATAGTTCTATTAGAGTACTGAGAAACAGGTGTGTGAAAAACGTTTATTAGAGTACTGAGAGAACAGGTGGGTAAAGAACGGCTATAAGAGTACTGAGAGAACAGGTTGTGAAGAACGGCTATTAGAGTTCTATTAGAGTACTGAGAGAACAGGTTGGTGAAGAATGGCTATTCGAAAAGGCCTCTCTCTCTTAAAATTAGAATGATGAGAAGGACTATTAGAGTTCTATTAGAGTACTAAGAAAACAGGTGGGTGAAGAACGTCTGTTAGAGTACGGTGTGAACAGGTGGGTGAAGAACGGCTAATAGAGTTCTATTAGAGTACGTAGAGAACAGGTGGGTGAAGAACGGCTGTTAGAGTTCTATTAGTGTACGTAGAGAACAGATATGTGAACAGGTGGGTGAAGAACGGCTATTAGAGTTCTATTAGAGTACGTAGAGAACAGGTGTATGAAGAACGGCATAGTTCTATTCGACCACTGAGGGAACAGATGTGTTTTTCTGCATACCTGTTTCCACTGCTTTGTTGTATTGCTTTGTCACCAAGTCTTCATGGAGAAGACAATGGTATGGTTGAATACAACTTTAGACATTTTCTTCTACAATTATTACTAAATGTATCTCAGTATTGCTTTGCCTGATAAACAGTATCACGTGGTTTTGTTTTGTTTGTCTGTCGGTGGTTTTGTGGTTGTTTGTGTGTGTGTGTGTGTGTGTGTGTGTGTGTGTGTGTGTGTGTGTTGTGTGTGTGTGTAGTTCTCTTCAACTGTCTGTTTTTGTTTGTCTCAGTTCAGTTCAGTGAGGTGCTTTATGTGTACGGTGCTTTATGCCGACACACTCCACTGTTCTGCCTGTCCTGTTTTGAGTTAGTTTAGTCAGTACTGTTCGTTGTCGTGCTTCAGTGTTAGCTGACTGTTTCACTGGTTGCTTCATTATTATTGTGGTCCGTTTCTTTCTCGGAGAGAAGTTCACTTTGCTGTGTGGTCATTTAACCAACAACTAACGGCGGCATTCTAAACACACAAAGGGTTAAGGGTGAACCTTCTTTTGCTAACAGGATACAACAGCAAACTGTGTATACTTTCGGCAATTGATTGTTGTCGTTTTCCGAAAATACACACGTTTTTGCTGTTGCTGTTGTTGTTTTATTGTGTTTCTTGGTGTTGCTCGTATTCTGTTAATTAATAAGCGTTTATTCTTAACTCTTTGTGTATTTTGATTTGTTTTCTCTCAACGCTAGCGATCAACTCTGTTTTAGATTTAGTGATGACGGTATTGAAACGGAAGTGGTTACGAACATGAGACATAGGAATATGGTATGTTGCATTCGGGCAAGAACTTTACGAGTGTGCGTGCGTGTGTGTGTGTGTCTGTCTGTCTGTCTGTGTGTTTTGTTGTTGTTGTTGTTTTGTGCTGATCTCGTCGGACGAGTGCATTACGCTGACTGTTATTTACTGACCCAACCGTCCGTACCTTTGACCTTTCTTGCCAGCAATCACTTGTTTTTCTCGAGTAAAATTAAATGTTGAGGCATCATAGAGGGAAAATGAATGGGGTCGTTGTTAGGCTTGTATAAGGCCGAGTTGTGTTTTGGGGGATGTACTGGCGAACACCTAGGTTGCAGGGAACGAGGCTGCTTACAGCAACGCTCAGGAGCTGTGTGAAAGTCGAGGTGACCGTCCTGGCCTCCCTGTCCCTAATAGTCCTTATGGTCTCTGTGGACGTAAAGCAACATTGAACTGAACAGCTCGCTTCAGAGCTCAGGAGCTGTGTGAAAGTCGAGGTGGCCGTTCTGGGCTCTCCGTCCCTAATAATCTTTACGGTTTCTGTGGACGTAAAGCAACACTGAATTAAACTGAACAGCTCGCTTCAGAGCTCAGGAGCTGTGAGAAAGTGGAGGTGGCCGTCCTGGGCTCCCCGTGCCTAATAGTCCTTATGGTCTCTGTGGACGTAAAGCAACAATGAACTATCTGCTTACTGTCTGTGGAGGCCAACTAGTCTGTGGCTGTGACTGCGTGATGTTCTGACTGCATGCCTGCCATCAGCACCGTCAACTTCCTTTCCGCTCTAGTGATCTGTACATCGCTTGTTCTTCTTCTTTAACACGATTTCAGGCATGTATTACCCCTCTGAATGTTCATCCCCACTTTTGTTCTTGACATGTGCGTTTGCTTATAACAGTGTTTGCTTGTCCTGAGGTGACCCTTAGCTGAACAGATCGTTAAAATCCAATTACTAACTAACCCTAAAGTATAATAATGATCATGGGTAATGGTGAACAGATCAGTAGCCTTTCTTTATTATACGTAAGATTAATTTGCATATCAACAAACAAAGGAGTTAATTAGTGCTCGAAAGACGACACAGAAACACAACAAAGGCCTGAGTCGCCCACGCTAATTTTCACCTGGCGTGCGAGTAAATACGAGGTACATAACTCCACCAGAGGTACGTCCTCAATTTGCCTATGATGAACTCAGACACACAATTGCCTCCCAAGACAACACTACCAGCCCATGAGAACTGCGCGTGCTGCAGAGGTCTATGATATTTTCCCCGTGAAAGCAGAGACCGAAACGTATTCATCTGGCGTAGAAGTCCAAAACACTTTGTTATATGCAATAGTAGTGGGCTAAACATAGTTCTGAAGTTTTGGGCTGGAGCAATGGTAAGGTGGTAAACTATGGTTACCGATTAATTTGTCAGACTGTTGGTGTTACTTTTAGAATAAAATATATTTAACTTTGTGATGGTGTATTACAATTTGGCAATCCACTACTGTGAGTATTACTTCCAAAACGCTGTAACAGTATGTTTCTATGACATATTAGCGTTACGCCTAACAGTACTTTTATTTGTGAAATGGCGTGGAGAACGGTTCTCTAACCAGTCACTACCAACACTTTGACTGTGACTAAAATATGCAGACAAGTCTGATGTGTCAGGTTCACACCAGAGATTGCGTTATACATAGTCAGCTGAGGGTCATTTGAGATTAAGCGATGTGACTCCGTTGCTTTCCGGCTAGGTTAGCCTGTAACTCTGAAATCAGTCCATCAATTACGAGAAAGTTTTACAGACCAGCAAAATGTTTCCAGCGTCTCCGCGCCCCCCCCCCCCCCCCCCCCCCCCCCCCCCACCACCACCTTACCCGTGTACAGTTTGTGTATGTGTGCGTGCGTGCGTGCGTGCGTGTGTGTGTGTGTGTGCAGGGTGTGTGTGTGCGTGTGTGTGTGTGTGTGTGTGTGTGTGTGTGTGTGTGTGATCGTGCGTGCGTGCAGTGTGTGTGTGTGTGTGTGTGTGTGTGTTGCCTAAACCCAGAACGCTGGGACTGAAGTACATGTTTGTCAAGATTCCTATGTCAGGCTCACTTTCAGCCACAGTAATGATCATGACATGACACACCCCATCACTGAACTCCGACGTCGGAGTGCAGCTGCCACAGTGGCAGCGAACACTGCGGCACTTGTGTGACAGCGTGTAAAACTTTGGAGGGAATGGCTGCACACGCTACCTTCTCACCCAACACTGGTGAACCTCAGGGTTTTAGCTGAGGGAACGCTAACAATCCAGAAAGCAAACAGCTGACTGTTCGTGTGTGTACCCTGCGTTTTTTTCCTTGTGTCCAAGTGGTCGGTAACATTCCGATCAATGTTTGTATAATTTACAGAAGTAAGCTGTGAAACATATTCGTACTATGTGCAACGTGTAATACGTCAATAGCGTTAACAAGAAAAGAATAAATCAAAACGTCTGTTTTCTTCTTCGTAATCGTCGTCGTCTTTCTTCTTCTTCTTCTTCTTCTTCTCTATTTCTTTCTTTTTTTCTTCTTTTTTGTTGTTGTTTGTTTTGTTGCTTATTTGTTTGTTTTTTGTTTTTTCTTTCTTCTTTTTTTTGTTTTTTGTTGCCTATTTGTTTTTTTCTTATTTATTTTTTTCTTCTTCTTTTCTTTGTTTGTTTTGTTGCTTAATTGTTTTTGTTTTGTTTTATACACAATCTAGTTTGTAAATATTTACCGGTCAGTTATACCCATCTCATTCTCGTCGTTCGAGAGCGTCAGGAAATTCATTCACCCGTATTTTTCTGGTTGTGTCTATATGTATAGAGGACTTTGAAAATCATATCTATTGTGATGAAGTACCTCCAAATGCATCCTATTTTTTACCACTGATGTTTTTATTGGCCACCAACTTTGCCCCAAGGATCTCGTCGCCCCCCCCCCCCCCCCCCCCCCCCCCCGCCCCCCAAACCGCTGCATTATTGACCAAGATTTTGACGATGATTGTGTAGTAATAAACAAGCAAAACTGACTTCACGTGCATGTGGCACAGTTTGTGTTTGTCGTGTGTGTGTGTGTGTGTTGTGTGTGTGTGTGTGTGTGTGTGTGTGTGTGTGTGTGTGTGTGTGTGTGTGTGTGTTGTGTGTGTGTGTGTGTGTGTGTGTGTGTGTGTGTGTGTGTGTGTGTAACTGCGTGCGTGAATGCATGTGTATGTGTGTGCATAATCGTATGTGTGTGCATGTGTATGTCTTCAAACGGCTTTATCTTGTTCTGGTTGCATTTCTTAATAAATAACAAAGAAATATTCATAAAGCGCGATCCGCTAACATAAACATAGAGCTCAGCGCGCTCCATTTTGATTTGAATAGGCATAGTCGAGACTGACATAACGGTCTGTACATGAGTATCGGTCATTACCGGCCAGGCGCTTGGACCATCGGCGAAGGTGTGTGTGTGTGTGGGGGGGGGGGGGGAGAGACAAAAAGGGGGAGGGGTTCATTATGTTCTTTTTGATTTTGACTGAGCCCGTGGGGGGTGGGGGTTGTAGGAGGAGGGGGGCTGAAGGCTCTAAGCTCCCGAAGTTCTTTGTGAAACCGATAACATGTGCTATGTCATAAAAGATAAGACATTTACCCACACAGTAAACTATTATCGTAGTGTAAAGAATCGTGACGTCACACAGGCGCTCGACATTTATAAATGTTTAATGCCATGGGAATCGTTTTTTGTTTTTATGTGTTGTATAAATTGCTAATAATGGTTGTTTTCAGTGCCTGATGGTCCAGGTGTGTTTGTCAGTGTAACCTCGCCGGGTACTCGATTTTCAACCCGTGAACTGTAACATCATTACCACTTGTATTCAAAAGTATTTCTTTTCATATTAGAATCAAGACTGACGTACGGTGACGCTGCATTGTCAGTACCGTTCTATGGCCGCATTGCATTGCGCGGTCAATTGGAAGCGAATTCCGGCGCCTGTGAACGACACATTCCGTCTCAAAATAGCAACACTTTTCCCCCATAGTACACGGCAGGGTCACGGCAGAAGCAAACCGTCTCGCTCGCTGATTTCTTCTCTGCTTGTACACTCAACTCGAGTTCCGTGTTCCTCTTTTATTATTATCCGCGTCTGCTGGGCTGTGTGCAAGACTGCATCTGCTTGTTTACTCATGGCGTGTACCAACCACATTGTTCGGCTGCTGCCCATAGGCAGCACTGTCAGTTAGCCGTGCGTCAGTTGTGCTCACAGTCACAGTCACAGTATCGTTCCTTCTCATCGTGGAGTTGACACGAGCCGAGAGAGCTCGGAAACAGATCAAAAACTAGACTGTCACCGTGAAGCAGAGAGGTGGTCAAACTAGGTGTCAGTGCGAAGGGGGCGTGGTCAGCCAGCCGTGACCACTGTTGAGGTATGTAGGCCCTAACTTCGGTCCTACGCTCAAAGTAAAACGGCCGCTCAGTTTTCCAGCTGCTTCGAGAAAGACCGGTACGGGTGGTGGTGACGTCTGCGCGCGGTTGGGGAAAGAAAAAGAGCAAGACGGCGAAAGAAAACCACGCTGAATTACGCAACGAGGACGACTCGACATTTCGACCAGGTATAATCTGGCACCACCTGTTCAGGTTCTTGGCTTGGCGAAGCTGCATCGGAGTTGTGCCAGCCAGATCACAGCCAGCTAAGACCGAGAAGGGCGGACCCGGAAAGAGTTTTCAAAGCCAAGACGGAAGGTAGGTCTCGGCTGCATGCGTGAACATTAATTTGATAAAGCGGTAAGACCTGACGGTTGGTCAGTGACTGAGTTGTGTTGTTTCAGTGTAGTGTTCGTCGGCGGGTGTTTGGGAAGTGCCTGACGTGTGGGTATGACTGTTTTTTTCTTATGAGTATCTGACTGGTCTCTGATGGAGAAAGTGTGTGTGTGTGTGTGTGTGTGTGTGTGCCGCCGAGAGAGTTTTGTGGGCGTGTGGCGTGTCTCACCCCTTGTACGTAGTGGTTTACCATTACCCTTAACACTGTGCACAACAGAGATTAAAAACAATATACAGTCAAACCGCCGCGGCAGCGATTAGCATTTTTTTAAATATTTGTATAGCCTGTTGTTTTAATCCCTAAATACCTGTGCCTGAAGAATGTTCCCAGTTTTGAAACTTCGCCCAACTGCAGACTGCATTTCATAACACCATTAAACATATGAACGATCCGCAATGTATTCTTTTTTCTTTTTCTGCATTTTAAAACAGAATTCTCACTGTGAGCCGATCTGGCGTAGCGGTAAGGCGTTAGGCGTGTATGCAACAGGACCTCGGTTCGATTCCGATTCGGCTGTCCTCTCTCTTCAAAAGTTATGGTCTGTCATCACTGACTGTCTTGTGAGGCGGTTGTCCCTCACAACTGAATTAATGAAACATTCAGATTGCTTTCATCGCTGCCTGTCTTAATGCAGAAATAATTGTGGTGGTGACAGTGTAGCGTTAGGTACAGTCTCCCTCTTCCCCCACCTCCTGGGGTCTAGGTCCCCGCCACTACCTCATCGGAAACAACTCGGTCTTAAACAACTCTGAATCGGCAACCAGCCAACAAAACGGAACCCTTCGTTTATTTTATTTTAACTTTGATCTGTTTTATCTCTTGAAGAATGGTCGGGCTGCTTGGTTAAAACTTTTGTTCTTTCTTTCTTCCCCCCCCCCCCCCCCCACCCCCCCCCCACAAGAATGGTCGGCCTGCTTGGTTAAAACTTCTTTCTTTCTTCCCCCCCCCCCCCCTCCATCCACACTCTTTTTTTCTTCTTCTTCATCTGTCTTTTTTTCTTTTT
>JABMCL010003555.1:397500-575000 GCA_018857735.1 Alviniconcha marisindica | reverse complement strand
CCAGCCTGTAAGCTGCACCCCCGCCCCTCCGAAACTTGGCCCTGCCTGCATAGCGATGAATGTGTGTTAGTATGAAGGGGTACTCGTTATCTCCGCGCAGCTGTCCACCGACGCGGTCTGCGCCCTCCGAAAGGTTCGGGTACTAATATGACTGTAGAAGCAACCTAACGCCAAAGCACGCACGTAAACATGAGACGCATCCACCCCTGGTAAGAAAAAGAGTTCCGTCTCGATTCAAACGATTGTGGTTTTATCTGCGCTGGTGTAAACTTTGTTGGCGGCTATAAATGACACGCCTTGTTTTATTTCAGCTGTTTGTAACAAACGTGCTACTGTTTGAGCACCCACAACAACAAAACTGCTCGTTAGCTGAGTTTTATGGACCCTATGGCGTAACTAAATACGGCAGTGGTTGAAGGAAGGATGTCGTAAACCAGTGCTTGGAGTTTGGGTACAAGTATGACTGTAGAAGCAACCTAGCGTTTCATAGTTCAGGAGCTGTGTGAGAGTCGAGGTGGCCGTCCTGAGCTGTCCGTCCTAACGAGCCTTTTGTTTTCCGTGGACGTAAAGAATTATTGAACCGTGCTTCGGCATTGGTCACAACTTGTACCTAATATGTCAATTGACATCTGAGGACATTAAGCATCACTTCATCATCATCATCATCAACCTAGCGCCCAAGCACGCACGTAAACATGATGCGCATCCACCCCGGGTAAAAAAAAGAAGAAGAGTTCCGTCTCGATTCAAACGATTTTGGTTTTATTTGAGCTGGCGTAAGCAACATGGTCAGTTATAAAACAAAAGTCTGATATAATTTGAGTTGTTTGTAACAAACTTGCTACAGTTTGAGCACCAACAAAAAACTGCTCGTTAGCTGACAGTTTTCTGGACCCTATGGCGTAAGTTCCAGTGGTTGAAGGAAGGATGTCGTAAACCGGTGCTTGGAGTTTGCTGCATCGACTGTGTGCAGGTGACAGAAGTGGACGGACGCGCCATACTGTGCTGCCTGAAAGACCCCGCCCATTCGCTCACACGCATCGCTCTCGACGGCACGGAATTTTGGTGTTTCCAAGGCAACGACGTGGCCCTGGTGGGCATGGCAATGGGCAAGCCGGGCCTCGTGCTGGTGGCTCGCCTGACGGACGAAGCTCTCGTGGTGGTCATGGGCCGGTCCGGTGGCCACGGATCGTTCCTCTTCGAGGTGCAGCAGAACCTCATGGATCGCAGGCGCCGCCAGATGGCGCCCCAGGGACCCATCGCCAGCACTATAGGGGAGGGAAGTCAGCAAGCGGCGCAGCAGAAGCGAGTTAGCCGCCCTTCCTCCTCTGGCGTGAGCCAGGACCAGGTTTTGGTACAGCTTCACGATTGATGGACTCAGTTGCCTTGACTGTGGTGGGCCAGACGCCCAAAGCAGGAGTGTAAATGATGAAATCGTTTGCCTGGTGGGCCAAAAGCGATAGTGCGAATGACTGAATCTCTTGATCGGTGTGTCAGACTCCCAAAGCTGTAGTGTGAATGACTGAATCTCTTGGCTGGTGGGCCAGACTCCCAAAGCTGTAGTGTGAATGGCTGAATCTCTTTACCGGTGTGCCAGACTCCCAAAGCTGTAGTGTGAATGGCTGAATCTCTTTACCGGTGTGCCAGACTCCCAAAGCTGTAGTGTGAATGGCTGAATTTCTTTACCGGTGTGCCAGACTCCCAAAGCTGTAGTGTGAATGACTACATCTCTTAGCTGGTGGGCCAGACTCCCAAAGCTGTAGTGTGAATAATTAAATCTCTTGATCGATGGGACAAAATCCAAAAGCCATAGTGTGAATGACTGAATCTCTTTACTAGTAAAGACTCCCAAAGCCATAGTGTGAATGATGTAATCGCTTGTCCGGTGGGCTAGAATGAAAAAGCTATCGTGAAAATGTGTGAATGCCTTGGCTGTGGTGAGCCGGAATGCCAATGATGTAGTCTGAATGATTGAATCTCGTGACTGTGGTGAGCAGAATCCCTAGGCTGTAGTACATCTGAATGACTGAATCCCATCACTGTTGTGAGCCAGAATGCCAGTGGTGTAGTCTGAATGACTGGCTCCCTTGACTGTAGTGTTGGTGGGTCAGAGATTCCCAAGGAGTATCAGAGATTCCCAAGTTCCGAGTTCTGAGTAGTGCATGTGAACCTCAGAATAATGTTATGGACGAAGGAGGGGAGGTCAGTGAGAATAATGTTATGGACGACGGAGGGGAGGTCAGTGAGAATTATGTTATGGGCGAGATAAGTAAGTACGTAGCTTGTTTGTTTTTTACGCCCAGTCAACCAGGATGGTTGTATCGGGGCGGTATGGACGAGGGCAGGGCGGTCGGTGAGAATAATGTTATGGACGAGGGCAGGGAGGTCAGTGAAAATAATGTTATGGACAAGGGCAGGGGGGTCAGTGAAAATAATGTTATGGACGAGGGCAGGGAGGGTCAGTGAGAATAATGTTATGGACGGAGGAGACGAGCAGCACAAGACCTGAGTCAGAACCAGGGCCGTTTTCCAAGATGGATCATCGTCATAAGACACTGTAGATAGAGATACTTTTTTGTGTGAAATATATATATCACTTGCTGATTTTGGCGACTTGCAATAATAATGGCATGGTTGAGACTTATTATACACCTATTTTTTTAGACTTATTGTGAACTCTAACTTTTTCAGCACATATTACTATGAACTCTTTACTTTTTACTAAGCTTTTTACAAACTCTAACATCAGTTTTGTGTCTTTTGACGGGGGTGGGGTAGAAACCAGGGAGCCTGGAAAACACAAAAAATAGTAACAGAATGATAATTGTTGCTACTCCCAGTGGAAAATAAAATATGTTCCGTTTGAAAGCTATAAAACTGACATAGAATAGCATGGCCTGATCTGTGCAGCAGTGTTTTCACAAAGTATTAATATGACACGGCTTAAAGGAACTACCCTTCTCAAAACATGTTTGGTCCAACGGGTAGAAAATATGTACTAAAAATAATAAATAAAAACACCTTCAAATCTAAGAGCTTGTTCTAGAAGTGTCCGTATATTTTGTGTCAAATTTACAGTATCGCTTCCTTCCTCTGCTTTGAGTGAAGCAACACGCGTATAGCCTAAGGCCAACCACAAAGAGGTGACTAGCATGCATCAGGCCAGTTTGACACATGATGGTGTTTGTTGTGTACGTCTGAACTTTGTTGGGTCCAGCAAATGGCCGGTGTATCTACGTCTGAACCATGGCGATTTCAGCAAATGGCTATTAGCGAAATTTGCTTCTTAAGTTAGATATGAAATCAGTGGCTGGAGGGTGGGTGTGGGTTTAGTTTTATTTTTTATTGTGATCGCTTCGACCCAAGGGACAAAGCCAAGTCCTTTAAACAACTATGATGGTGTTTAGTGTATTCGCAATCAAAAGACAACATGTGCACTAACTAAAAGCTGCTGGTGCTCTAGAGTACGTAATTATCTGAGTGCTCTGTATGCTTGCACGCTTGCTGTTTGTGTGAGGTTTTGTCAGTCTTTGTATTTTGTATTGCGGGCGCATATGCATGCCCACGCACCGGCCGTACAGCAAAGATGCTCATACCCGCAACACTTATGATACATGGCATGGGGCGCCATCCTTTTTTGTTCAGTTCAGTTCAGTTTAGTTCAAGATGGTATCTATGCGCTCGGAAAGCCCAAAAGCGCTCCACCCCGTCTCTCAGAAGTTTCCCCAACATTCCCTTTGAAACGGTTCCAGTGTTCGTCTGATTGACGATGGCCCTCTCTCGACCTTTCAAGAAAAATCGTCTAGCGCTTCCTCTCTCCACGCCTCTCTCCTCCAGGCGATCAGTGGTGTGATGTCCTTGGCTGCCCTTTTCGTTGCCCTTTTTGTTGTCATCGCTACGTTATTTACACCCCCATATCTTAGGACATCTAGCTGTTTGGTAGCATTTCTGTGTGAGGCGGCTTCTTGAGTTCGTTGCAAGGTATGCGAGTTGTAATAATGGAGTGAGCGTTATTCGTCAGAAATATCGTAAAGTAGAAGGCACACAAGGCAAGATGTCTGCGATAGCTCGAGTTTTATTTCAGTGCTAGTTTGTCTGTCATTTGTCTGTTGGTCCTTTAGGCTCTTACGAGACGGGGCGCCATAAATTATATATTGTTCTTCTTCTTATTATTTGTTTCTTTCTCTTTCACTTTGTTCGTTTTGAACTTCTTTTCAATGTGGATGGAATATCATATTACATTACTTGATTTTGGTTTGCGTTTTTTTGCCGGTTCAACGATAATCTTTGCGTGGGTAGAGATATTTTAAATGCCTCTTAGGTAGGCCTACGCCATTGTCATAATTATGGCAATAAACAAGTATGGTGCTACGTATAATGAAATAGTTTTGTGCGTGATAGTCTGAAGGAAATTAAGGGAGAAAGTGACGCATAGCAAGTATACCAAGGTATTTTTTATTAACTAAGGAGACCTCCCGACATTTCAAGGTCACAAAGGTGTCGGAAAGTTCAAACATTTAGTTGTGTCCCTAGTTTCATTATTTATTATTTTAAAAGCACCTTTTTTCTTCTTAAAAAACAAACAAAAAACAACCAACCAAAAAAAAAAAAGACACACACACAACAAAAGGCTGTTCACATGAGATAAGCGCAAGCATCAAGGACTTCTGTCGTTTGTTTATTGGATCATTCATTAAATATTATGTATAGTTATTTGGAATGTGAATCGCTGACATGACAAGGTCACAGAAGTGCCGGAGATTTAAAACCTAGTTGTGTCCCTTGGATCGTGTTTATATAAAATATGTTTTTTTGCTCTATTATTTGCCTTGTTTTCACCTATTTTTCTTTCTTCACTAGTTTTATGCTGTTTTGCTATGACTATACTTTTCTCAGAAAACCTGCATTTCTGTAGCCATTTGTGCAATAAAAGGTTTATTTGTTTTTACAGTGTGGTGTTTACTTGCTGCGTTTTGTGGTAACCCCCCCCCCAACTCTGTCTGTCGTATATTTGTAATCGCCAACTGTAGAAAGACCCAACATAAGCAGTTTGCTGAAACTGAACGTTCCGCCGACACTGGATAATATATCTCAGTAGTGTTGGCTTATGTAAACACGACAAACTTTGGATTTTAAAAGGTTTCTCTCTCTCTCTGTCGTGTTATGCTCCGTCTTACTGATTTTATTTACAAAGATGAAGAAAAAATGTCAAATATCGCCCGCTCCTTTGTGCTTACGCGTATGCATGCGTGTCAATGTGCACGTGGGTGTGTGTGTGTGTGTGTGTGCGCGCGCGCGTGCTGCGTTTGATAATAAGCTGGTCACTTGAACCAGTGAATAAAATATAAAAACATACACAGTGACGAAAGGTCAAAAATTTATTTTTCCGCCTTTTTTTTCTTTTCTTTTTTCTTAAGCGAAGTGTGGCCATACAATTTTTCCAGTGTTACTGGAATGCACTCTTTGACTTCGACTGTGAGTCCAGAATAAAACCAAAATATCACACACACACACACACACACACACACACACACACACACACACACACACACACACACACACACACACCGGTACGCGAGACACCACCACCAAAACGGGGACCTTCATTGAACAGTGCAAAAAAAAGAAGCGGGAGAGTTGGTTCTTAGATTTTAACGTCCTGTCAATCGCATAGGGTCACTTCAGGACGAATCACACTTTCAAAATTATTGTACAGCAGTTCAAAACACAGGTCACTAAAGTGAGTTTGTCTAATTCGCTGTTACAACGGTAAAAACCAACCTATGAATGGACAGGAAAGGTTAAAATCAGAAGGAAGCATACGTGGCTATATTCGGTTCGGTTCGGTTGTGTTGCTTAATGTCCTCGGATGTCGGCTGACATATTAGGGACAAGCTGAGACCAATGCCGAAGCATGGTTCAATATAGCTTTACGTCCACGGAAACCAGAAGGCTCGTTAGGTCAGGCAGCCCAGGACGGCCACCTCGACTCTCACACAGCTCCTGAACTATGAGGCTATATTCCGACCTACTCCAGGCTTTAAAGCGAGAATACTTGTCAGCTCTGGGTTCTCAACTAAGGGGACCTTAATTTCTGTACCCACAGTGCGGGTGAAAAAGAAGCGAAAACTACAAAAGATTTCAGCAGCACAACAAACAGAAGAAAAAAGTTTGGATTTGCAAGGATTCGAACCTGTGCTACTCATGCACCGAGAGTACTCTACCGCTGTGCGGTTGAGACATTAAAAGTATTGGGGACCGCAAATGATGCTTTTCAATCGACGTTTCACAGGAAACTTCCAAACGAAGAATTCGGCAAGAAGGCCAAAACATACACAGTCTCATCATGGACCTACATATATATATGCACATATGTAAGTCCATGATCTCATCGAGTCTGATGTGACGGTAGCGGTGCTGAACTAGTTCTTGGATTTCAACGTCCCGACAACCACACGGAGCCACCCCAAGACGAATCACACGTTCAAAATTGACCCTGAACAAAAAGCAGAACCGTGTGTTGCAAGCACCAGTACAGATCAGACCACAGGTAATGCACAAAGGGTCACCCAAGCCACGACCTCCACCGGCCTGTCCATTCGGACTCGAGTCTCTGCTACTGCTGGTGTTACTTCTTCTTCTTCCTTTAAGGAGTAGGCCTTTCTTCTCTTTATTGTTAGCTTTTGCCTTGACAGTACTCCGCTTAAAGGAAGACCTAGATATAACGCATCAACAAACAATTACTTGCTCGATTTTTTTCTTTTTCTTTTTGTCTTCTACACTTCTACACAGATGTAATTTTTATGTATATAACTTATTTTCTATTTAGTTGACTTGTCCTGAGGCTTGTGTGACTGATGTGAGGTAAAATTCCAAGAACTAGCTACCGGAGCAGTTGTCCAGTGCCTCTGACGTCGGCACAGATGATGGGACAGCAAAACACAAACACCCCCCAAAAACAATCCAGTTGACAACAGTAGGATTTATAGTCAAACAAGGAATCCAGTTGCCAGACAGTTTATAAACAGGCAAACGCATTGCAGTAAAACAGCGGGAAGCTACAACGATGTGCGACTGTTTCACCACTTCATGTGTCCTTCTCTCAACATTTCCACCTACAGTTATACGCAGTTCCTGATGAAGCGTGAACAAGGCGAAAGCTTGATAAGAATAAAATAAAATCCTCGTGGGAACTTTGGGCAAGTCTTCATCTTTCTCAGTATATATAATATGCAAAACAAAACAACAACAAAAACTCAAGTTTTCAGACCATGGGTGGAAATCCCTATGCTTGTTACAAGTTACATTGTGTGACTAATCTGCATCAAAGTGTTTTACACATTTTGTACAAGTGATTGTTTCACACCACAATTCCGGTCGGCATTCGTGAGGGCAACTTAAAAAGCGGGGAGGGGGTGGGAGGCAGGCGGAAAAGGGATCAATAAGCACAAATGGCTTATTACACAGAAAACTTTTTCTTAAGCACCTGCCCACTGTCTTGCCGGGACCAACTGCACGAGATGGGAGGAAGACGTTTTTTTTTTTATACTGTTTTCGTGTAAAATAACCACCCCCACCTGAAGGTCTGATTTTCTGAAACTGCTCATTTAACAAAAAGTGTTCAGTTTGAACTTTTTGTGCTTCGACATTAAATGTGTGGCAACACAGCATGTCCCACCTGAGATGTTTTTTTGGTCCGTTTTTCCTCTCTCTCTCTCTCTCTCTCTCTCTCTCCTCTCTCTCTCTCTCTCTCTCTCTCTCATGTTTAGTACTTCACTGTCCCTTATACGAGTATTCGGGTTGCCTTGCCCGGGTAAGGCACGGCAGCCGCAAGAGCAGCGCTACCCATTTCTAACAGTGAGTTCAGTATTTTGTGTGTCCAAACAATACCAGTGTTTGGGATTTTTAATGTGCGCACAGATGTTGATTCATGCGACTGTACAGAGGGGCTATAGGGACACCGTAAGAGAGTCTGCACTAGAAGGTGACTGGGAGAAAAATGCCTTGCCACACCGGAATTCGAACCCGCGTCAGTTTTGTGCCTGGCTTTTCACCAAACGCTAAACCAACCGCACTACCAACCACGAACAATTTGCAACACGCACGCGCGCGCATGCGCGCGACACCCGCATGCACGCAAAACGCGTAAGTGTGTCCACATAAGTTGCCTGCGCCATTTAAAAAGAAGAGAAAAAATGGTAATGGAAAACAAAAATTATTGATAAAGCTTGCAAGTAAAATCGGCTATATTTGACCAAAACTGTTAAGTACTGTGTATTCGTACATCTCTGCCACAACACGCTAGCGAACAAATACAGAAAAAAAGGGCAAACACTGTACATCTATTCAATTCAGTGTGACAAACAACAGACCAACGTAAAACCGACTTCACGTTAACCACTGTGCATTGATTCAGCTATCTGGCACAAGAGATGCAACACAGACACAATGACATAGGGATCATATCAAATCATACACATCGTTCTTACGCCAAGTTCTTTTTCTGGACCAAACAAAGGTTACAGCACCATGGTTGGGCTATTCATTCCTGGCATTTCCCCAAAGCCACGCATCAAAACGTAGCCACAAGGTAATATAACAAAACCACCATTACCAGTCTAAGCGAATATCACCTGCATTACAATGCAATTCGTGCAGCAAAATTTGTGAAAACAAAACTGAACACCAAGAGTATTTGCTTCAATCTTGATTTCATAGCCGTTATAGCAACAGATAGTTACTTATATATGTCCCCATTGTGTTATGTTTATTAGAAGTGGGTCACCCTCACCCACACCGCAGATTTGTTGGGTCTTGGCCAACAAAACTACAGGTATACCTTGCACAGGAAACATCTCAGTAATCTTTTTGTGAATAATCGTACTTGGAACAAAAAGGACTGGCTTACAGAGATCTAATTAGATGTAATTCCAAAATTAATTTTATATGACATAATGCAAAACGGTTTTACATTATACAAGCGTAACAACAGTAAATACTAACCACAAATTAACAAGAGCAAACACTCAGATGACTGTATTCAAACTTGGAAAATTATTCTACATTGACAAAAACTAAATAGAAAAGAACATACGGATATGTTCTGCATAATACAATCCAATTTTGGCATATATGTACATATATCTCTTGTCACAATGAGCAGAACGTACGAGACCAGAATCATCATGATGATGAGCACAGAACAACACTAAATGCAAATAACAATTTAACATTCACATTCTTATACAGATAATATGACTTTACCTCTTTGTGTCTCTTCTCAAAATGTTTGAAGTAACTGAACATAAAAACTTGCTGGGAAAGATAATGTTTGCTGAAATCTTTCCAATGCATCTGTGTCCTTCAAACTTGACTATTAAAATTGGGAACGGTATTTATGTATACAGTTTGTTACCACTTACCACCATTGAAAGTTTGAAAGATTTCACTTGAAACCACCAAGAACAGACAACCAAGTGCTGACTGAACAGTTCATGTAAGTTTCTTTCCATGACTTTTGATATATGAAACTTATTTGAACCATACGACCAAAATGTCTGTCAATATATGTGATACTGACATGATTTGATTATTGGTTGATATTAGCTGTGCTGGGTGTATCTGTGTCTCACTGATGTGAACTAACCTTGTACAAGTTGTAGTCCTCTCCTTCTCTTCTGGTTTTGGAAAAAACATTTAATGTGTACTTGTCAATAAAGAGGTTTTGCAGAATGTGTATTTGTCAATAAACAGGTTTGGGAGACTGTTTATGTCAATACAGTGAGTCTTCTTCTTTAATTAAATGCCTGCTTTCAATATTGTGAGGAGTTTGACCTTGTCATCAGTGTGAAAGTGACTGTTGCTTTTTGAGGCAGAAGACGTGGTATAAAAATGGAAGGAATTAGTGTATGCCCCAGATGCAAACATCATGGGCCTCAGGACCTCAAACAAAGAATGACAAACTTCTTCATAGGCCAGTATTTTCAGTCAGTTAGCACACCAGGTCTGGTATTAGAGAAGAAAGAAAAGAAAAGAAAGAAAAAGAACCCCCAAGACATATTTTTAGTGCACCCTTCTCAGTTCTAGTGTGTAAAGGATGCACCTTTGTGCATTAATGGGAGCCCTGATGGAACTCTTCTTTTTCAACAAGATTGGGAAATTCTCAGCTGATACATAAGTGATATATATATATTTAAAATGGGAATATCTCAATACATGACTTGCAAACTCTCCTGTGACCTGGAAAATGAGCCAGGATCACTGAAACCGGGACACAAATGAAATGTATATATATATATATAAGCTTGCCAGTGTAAAGCTCAATGTCGGTTGTCATCATGCAAAGGTTGAAAAATCTTCAGTAGTCACTGAGAAAAGCTAACATGGCCAAGAGATATGGTTAGATGATTTATCATCATTACAATACAGAGACTCAATCGAATGTGAGACCCAAAGAAAAAACAAAAAACAAAAAAGTAAGAAAGAAAGAAATCAAATCAAAACAACTGAGAAAAAAGTACGAATGAAAGAAATGAAATGAAAACTACAGAGTATAAATTTATTATTGTACATATATTTCACACATTTCTCATGCGAGTCAAAAATGGAATGACACAAAAGATACCGGTAAGGCAGGTATGAAGTCTTCTATGTTATATATATATATATATGGCATTAAAAAAATTAATTAAATTTTTTTTTTTTAGCTTGAAAAATATTCAGATGCACACATTAACAAAAAACAACAACAACAAAACTATCAATATCACATTTCGAAAACTGCTGTACATCTACTCCATGTCAAAAAAGTTAAAACAGCTTACAAGTTACCCACTCAACAAACCAATCCCTCTTCAAACAGGTCATAATGAATTTAGATTCATGTAGCCACAGTTTGTCTACACAAAACCATGGGGGGAAGAAAGTCTATAGTTCAATGCTCAGCTCAACACATTCTCCAAGTGCGTGTGTAGGGGCATGGGGGGGTGGGAAGGTGCAAGTGTATGAGGAAACAACTAAAAACACAAAACGAACTCTGCTAAAGTTACTCACTTTCAAAAGAAAGAAAAAAATAACACATACAAACAAACAAAAACCATGATGATTAAAGAAAAGCAATACATTTGTACTCGAGTAAGACAATCATGAAGGCTGATTTTCCATAACTCACACACACACACAAAGGAGGGAAAATGTCTTGGGAGTGAATAATTAATGAAAAGAGTTCCTCTCCTGATAACAAATGAAAAATATCACAATACTTTTGCTTTTGCTTTCGATAGAAAAACAATGTATTGGGTGCAATATATATATATACATTGATGCAAAATGTAAGTAACACCCCCAAAGGCCCTACAGACCAAGTTTCATCTGATATGAAGCTATTTATCTTTCATAATAGTTACTGATCATTTGTTTTGCACCATGCATTTACATTCTGTATACTAGTATATTTCTCATCACATCAATTGAGACCAAACTGATGCCATCACAACAAAAATGCCAGCAAAGATTTCAGTCTGGTGCTCTCTCTCTCTCTCTCCCTCTGAATGTTGACAACACAATCAAACAGCATTGTGATCATATGATTAGTCACTTACATTTTTGTCTACAGTTTGAATCAAGACTCCACGTGCGGCTTTCACGACCAGACAGGAACTTGCTGAGAAAATACGATCTCCACTTGTTGCTTTTGATGTTGCAGTGACCTTTGAAAATCCATCAAGGCCACTGAAATTGATATAAAAGTGTGAAGACCAGTAGCGTCACATGATGAGTTCACTGAAACCAGTCACAGAAAAATGCCAATGTTGAAGTTTTTGCTGAGTCTGCAAACATTTAAATTAAGAGCCTAATAGTAATACTGCATAATTTTCTAATCCAAACCAAAGCCAAGAACAGCAATGCCTGTGTTATAACTGTGCAAACACACTCAGTATCAAAGACCTCACATCACTCATTTATGCAAAAAGCCTTCCAGTTCTTGCAAATTACAGCTCCCTCAAAAACACACGCAAAAAAAGGGGGGTCATGGGGTGTACTGAAAAACCTCTTCTGAGTATTTATAATAAAGTCCCTCCTGACAGGTTCAAGCCAGCAGAATGAAATAGCTACTCACATCTAAAACAAACTGACAAACACAATGAATCCTAAAAATGGCATGGTGGGCATAAGTTGGGGTTTCAAGATGGTAACATAAACAGTAACTACTATAGTACTAACACAGTCCAAGAAATTCAATGTTACTGTCTCAGTCTCACTCTTAGTCAAATATGTAAACATGTCAATAGCCAAAGTAAAAAATACTGTACAAATATATATGTAATTATAGATGTACATTTAACACTCATACAAACTTTGAACTCAGTCACATAAGAACTTACAAATAAAAGTAAGACACAACTTTCAGTCTGAACTATTTTCATCCCACCGTGACCTTGAAATAAAGTCAAGATTAGTCAAAGGGGATATATAATATACATGAAAGAGTAAAGCTCAGTGAATAATGACATTATTCACACACTTTATTAATATGTGTTCTTAACATACTACCATCACGAACAGTTTGACACTGATCACATTCACAGCACCATCCCAGAATTATTCAGTTTTGTGCCACAGCTAATCAGCCGGCCAGATGCACAGCCTAACGCTGATCATTGCATAGAGTGACAGACACACAGTGTGTGTTTGTTTTTCACGCAAGTCATCACAGTGAAAAGGAGTTTTACACCTCATTCAAGTTTAATTTTAAATAACAAACTCTGAGTGTGAACCTGATGCCCTCATCACCCTTACTCTTATAAAAATGGTTAAATATACTACAGTAATTAGTACAGAAAACAAAAGAGGCATGTGTTCATGTGTGAGCATGCATGCATGTGTGCAAGCGTGCGGAAATACCTTATTTAGTTAGCCAGTTAGCAATTGGATTTTAATGTCCTGTCAACCACACTGAGTCACCTCAGGACAGATCTTATTAATTACTATAAAGCAGTAGTGAGTTATTCCCCCTCCCTTGACCCTTGTGCTAAAATGTTCAACACAGTACATACACATCCTGGCAAAAATACACTTTAACCAGTAAACCCTTTTTCTGCCAGAGAATTTGTCCTGTCGGTTGAAGTCTCTCCCAAAAATGATCTCAAGGAGAGTCTTAGTAAACAAACATTAACTGATTAAGTTTAATACATATGACATATATCCGTTCCACATGGGGATGATGCAAAATGCCAAACTCAACTTCTGAAGCAGGATGCCATACAACATTGTGTAAGTAAATGGGGAAAAAGTTCTGCCAGTGATGTCATACAACACCCTCAGGGCAAGGAAAGGGGCAAAGGAGCTAAATTTTCCAAAACACATTCTGTTCAAAAGGTAGTTCTAGCTAGAAGAGATTGAAGAGGTTGACATACTTTTAAAATAAAAACTTGAAGTCCTGGGTTTTGTTTTAAAACGTTTTTTCCTTAAAGGCTGATTGTCACCTTTAATCTGAGCGGGACTGGCTGCACACAAAAACCAAGTGTCACAGTTTTCCCCTGTGGCATGCCACACCTCTTGAATAAAAATAATAAGACACTAGCATTAGACTATTACTATTCAGTACCATTATCAGCCATTAAAAAAAAACAGATCAAAGAGGTTGCAGGTAGCTGTTAGGCCAGCTGTGACAACACTTGGCAACATTAAATTCTACATAAGGAGATCATAATCATACCCATAGATTTGCCTGCAGGGTCTTGTGTAAACAGTATAACACATCAACAACAATAAAAAGTGATTACACAACAGCAAACACAGTTGTGTTTATAATTATATTATAAAATCACACCTTGACCTTGTAACTAAATATTTCCTGGTTACAAACCAGTAACTTATGATATGCAATGCAAGCAACCCTGCAGCACCAAAATTATTCATCATCACCATTGCCAAACATCATGGCCTGGGTGCACATGTACTCAGCCATGCAATGTTGCATATATATATATATATAAAATGTGTGTGTGTGTGTGTGTGTGTGTGTGTGTGTGTACAATACACACTGACATTTCATTGTTTTTTTACCACCTCTACAATTTCAGTTACAATGTGTTTACCACAAATGGTTTGTTTATTTAAATGAAGAACTAAACAAACACTAAAACTACACCTGAAATGCCCTTTTTTTTTTTTTTTAAAGGTATAAAGGTATGTATGGGCTGGTAGTGGTAACTGCTACTATATAAATAGCTAATAACGTATAGTGACATGACAGAAAGTTCAGTGAAACTCAAATGAAAACCATGGGTGTATGCACACCCACAAAGTACTTGGTGTCAGTTTTAAAGCCACTGACTGTGAATGTGATCAATAGCTAAATTAAATCTAAAACTGTGGAAGAACAAGAAAAACTGGTCTTTCAGTCTCACTAGTCTAAGACTTACTAAGGAGACTTACTATGTTAAGGAGAATCTGGCATTGCATGTGCTGCTTTGTCAAATTTGATGCTACTTTTATATAGTTTTAATATATATATATTTATTATATAAACTTTTTTTTTTTTTAATTCTACCAGCCAGCTCTTAATTTTGCACATTACATTAATATTATAAGTAAGAACTCAAATGACTGTGTTCTGCTTGTTACATCATTAATGATTTCAATAAAATATTTTAATTTCATGACAAAGCTAGTACTTAGAAGGTCTTTGTGCAATGAAGCACAGAGAAACTTCTATCAAAAGACAGTAGAATGTGCTCTAAAATTCTGCTACAGGTGGGCTTAACCTGTTCACTGCCAGCACAGCAGTGTTGGTGCAACCACCACTGCCAGGGAAATTTAAATGGAAAAAAAATAAAAAATATAATGCCTGTCAAGTGTCATGTTCATGCTAGGCATACAAAAGTTGTATTTTTTGTAAACTTTATTCATTTGTCTACAAGATGAGCAGAATTTTGAATCAAAAAGTTTCCATTTTCAGGTTTAAAAAAAAAAAAGTTCGAAATTACCTACTGAAATTTGACAACTTTTGCGGCACATGCTTTTTTGGTTGACGTCAATGCATTTGCCTGATCATGAGAACAGGAGCAAACAGGAGAAGAAAATAAGGGTGACAAACATTCCATGGACACAATCTGACATAGACATTTTATTAGTGAATAAACAGTACGCACAGTGGCAGCACCGCCGTCAGCCATTTTTTGTTGGGAGTAGTGTTGGCTAAAAATGGTGGAACCCGGCAGACGGAATATTCCATCACTGGACACTGGCCCATGCTTAACTTAGCAATGGAATATTCTGTCACTGGGCAGTCAAGAGGTTAAACGTTAAACCGTAAAAAACTGTAGATTTTGGTGAAGGGGTTAATTTGTTTCCACGCATGGCTGTGTAATTCACTGACTGTGGATAGTTCTGTCACAGAAAAGAAAACTAGCCTGTAATACAGTGATCATCTTTGATAAAAGATTTTACTTAAGGCTTTTGTCATATTTATTGTCAGTCACTGTGTCACGAATTATAACTGCCCAAGCTTGTTATGCGGTAACTGAGAGTAATAGTCTTTAACTAATAATATTGTCATATTTACTCAATTACTTACAAATTTACAAATATATCATACAATCCTCAGAAAATCACATTTTATTTTACAAACATGTCACTGCACACTTACTTAGTAATTTGGTTACAATAATTACTAATTTCACACGCACAGTTTTTCTCCAGTTATCTCTCAGATATCATCATCATCAACCTGTAACTGTAAAGATTTTGTAAATATATTTTATATTATATATATATATATGTCATTCTGTTCTGACAAAATGTGTGGACTAGAGTGAAATAAACACACAGACTTGTCAGTCTGAACCATTTTTGTTGTTTCCAATCAGCAGATCACACAAAGTGACAGACCGTCAAAGTGCCACAGCCTTATTGTTTGTTAAGTACAGCATCCACTATGTAAGACTAAAAAGTTGTAGAACTAGAAGTAACTTGGTGTTTTAAGTGATGATCTACATCGTACGTCTGCAAACTGCATTGAAGCTGAAGATCCCAATCGCCAATGTTATACTTGATGTTTAATGCTACTTTTTTTCTTTTGGGTAGCTGTCAAAGCTGTGCTAGATATTTTGAATATTAAAATCAGTTCATCTGAAGTTGAAAGGCAGTGGAGTTGTCTGTACATGCATTATTAAACTTAAATTTCACATTTCCTGATCAACTCATCAAGTGATCAATCAACTATTCACAGAGGCGGTGGCAATCACAGTTGCTTGGTTTGGTAAATGTCATTAAATACAACATATATTGGCGATGTCACTCATAACCATAGTCATAAGACCTTTATTTCCATTTGCCCAATTCAAACAGCCATTCCAGCGTCACCATGTCAGTGTCATACCAAGTCTGTTCGGCACACTTTCACAATCTCCCATTTTCGTCGTTTCGTATTCATATTTTCATGGCGGTTTGGCTGCTTTCTTGTCGTTGTTTTTGCCTTCATCCAATGTCACAGTCGGCACCCTGACATTCTTCTTTGGTGCAATGCCACAGAATGCAGTTTCCCACACAGTTATAACAAATAAGGAACACCGCTGCCAAGAATACGAGACTGCAAATTGTGCATGGTTTTCTCACCAAGAAGAACCCAGTCAAGTACAATATGATGAACATAGCGTGGTTGTAAATAAATGCCGGATTTAGTGGCTTCGGCATCAAAAGAACAGGTATCAACCACTGCAAGCAATACATTCTGAAATTTCAGGTCGCAGATTAGCTGTCGTTTTTTCTGCAGCTCTTCTGCGAACAACCTTCTTCCATTACAAACGGAAGTGATACTAGCCAAGATGCGCAATGAAAAGAAGTAGGTGCTCTGTGAAATAATGGACCCACAAACAGAGCTGGGTTGTTCAAAACGGCCAAAACAGGCGTAGTGTTCGAACGTGACTTTGTACATTACATTATATATATATATATATATATATATATATATATATATATATATATATATAAATGATTTGGGATTACTATCTGTAATGACGACATAAAAAGGAAGATACAAATAAAATTATAAATGCCATTAATCCTTTCTATCGTCTGCAAATGATGAGATACTTTTTGAACAATGAGACGGGCAGTATTTTGGAGATAATTTCTGTGTACTCCTACCATGCGTGTTAACCACCCCCCCCCCCCCCGAAAACAAAACAAAAAAACGTACAATAACAATCTCGCTACAGTGTAAATTAATCGTCGTACCTAGAGTAGCGTCCCTTCTGGCGCGCTGACATGGCGCAAACCTCGCGACGAAACCTCGAACTACACTGAATTTTTCCCCAGACAGGTGACGCAGCAGCCACACGCTCGTGTTGACACAAATGACAGCTCGTCTGTCATCCAGATAGTCAGTGTTACATTTAATGTACTTTGAGTAGTTAATCGTTCGGACAGCCAGGGACAGTTTGGTTGAAATTAGCGGCGTGATAACACGTGGCCGCAGCTCGGACACCATAATATTCAGTCATGCAAATCTTCTGGAACTAGTAGTACTTTAGTAGTAAAACTTTATGAGGCACTGAGTTACGGAGGAGCTTTTTGAGGAGTGACCACTAAAAATAAACTATGGTTCCTTGTGATTCCTTGTTTTTGTTTAGAATATTGAGTTACAATCCTGTATATTGCAGAATCTTCAACTGCTTGTGTTGCCAATTTTACAGGTAGGCGATCTGAAGTACGACAAACTTCGCTTATTCAAGTTGTTGACCGGTCAGAACGACACTGACACTAGCGACCGCAGCGATGAAAACTGTGACACTGTATTTAGAGGATGGCAGCAGTTACGAGGGCAAGGTATTTGGAAGCGCGCGCAGCACTTCAGGAGAAGTGGGTGAGTAACTACTCACACTGTGTGACAGCAACAAGAAAGTCGAATTCCCAAAACACAGAAACTGAGTGTGTGTGTGTGTGATGTATGTTTGTGGGGACTCCCAGGACTAACACTACAATCAAGTCAAACAGAACTTTATTCCATTGAAATGCAACTGTGGCTGCCACACCACACACATAACAAATAATAGACAATGTAATTTTTAAATCACAGTCTAAGAAGCCTGCAGCAACATTCAGTATTAATTCCAGAGGTGTTAAAATGCACTCTAGACAGTGTGAGTTACACTGTGACAGGTTTGTAACAAAGCCCCCATGCCACCCTTCACACACATGCACTTGCTCACACATGCATGTGCTTGCTCACACATGCATGCACATGGTGAAAGGTTGACAATGACATTCATTTGATAAATTTGTAATACGCGCAACAATCTGAAGTGCATGCAGCTTCTGAATGAGACACTAATGTCATAATGATTTCTTTGCAACATTTGTACTACTATTACTAACTAGCATTAGTACAGTAGTACTAATAGCAGGCCCATAACTGGCAAAAGAGAAGATGATGATGATGTGGGGCTTCATGTCCTCGGATGTTGGGTTGACATATTAGGGACAAACTGTAATAAACTCTTAAAGATGAGTGGGGGGGGGGAGGGGGAGTCGCTTTAGCTTCAGTACGTGTAATCATGTCCGGGGGGCAGCAAGGCGCCTACTGTTGGATAAAAAATACATTCTGTCGTTGGGGGTGCATTTTACTGCGGGTAAAAAACGACGACATTCTGCTCCCCAGCCACGCAGCCGGGGATCGACGCAGTCATGGCTGGGGAGCAGAATGTCTAAACCATAACCAGCTTTTTAAGGTTTCTTCCTTCTACTAAAAGCTGGATGGATTAATAATTTTTTAATGTATCCTGCCCTCATTACAGGCCCATTTACAGCTGTGAGCAGGTGGGCAAAAGAGAAGCCAGGGATGTCTAATATGTAACCCCCCTCCCAACCCACTCTCCGTCTGGGCTCTTGGGGCTGTCATTTGATTCCCGTTTTCCATCTCCTCTCTTGTTCTTTGACCTAGTCCTAAATATTGATTTGTCTCTTCTGTTTTTTTCCTGCTAAGGGCAGATTCTGCTTTTCTTTTTCTCTGGTATATTATTCAGTCATTAAATGCAATATAAATTATATAAAATATTAAGAATATATTTTGTTGTTTTGAATTTCCTTTTACAACAGGCTGTTTGCCACAGAGCTGCGACCTTGACCTTGGCTTCGCTTTTCGGGCAGAGATGCGTAGTTTGTACTATCGACTGAGTGTCAGGATGGTCAGCTAGCATTGTAATTTGTACATAGGGCATATATGCAACAATGAGTCAAGGCATTAAGAGGCCGTTTTGCTGGATGCCCGCAGGGTAACTGACTTAGCAGCATTTCCCATTCAATCCTTTGAGAATGAAGCCCTGATATGGCTGAGCATGCCTCAGACATTGGGCAGCTTAAAATTTTGACTTCTTCTCTCACACTCTCTCTCACTTTTTTAATTTTTTTTAATTTGCCAAGTACATCCTCTGCAGTAAGGCAAGCTTTCACACATTCTAATACAGTGTAATCATTCTTTCATCGTGTGTGTGTGTGTGCGCGCGCGCATGCATATAATACAGAAAAGCTTTTAGTTATCATCCTTCCTGCAAAGAAAGTTTGTAAACAATATTTTTTGTTCACTTTTGTTTACCGTTAATCATTTACACTATAAAAAAGGTAGATGTTTCAATTCAGTGTTTGACTCATTTTCTAAACACCATTTCTTTACATTATGAAAAAAAGTTGATTGCTTTTCCATATAATTATATGGTACAAAGCATTTTTATATATATATATATATACATGAAGCAATTCTTATGTAGTGCACACTTGAATTTTGGTAACAGCACTCACAAATTTCTCCACATAAATCAGTTTATGTTCAATTTTTTTCCAGCTGGGGGCAGTCCATGAATACCTACCCATGCTTTAGAAACACACACAAAAATATAAAATACGTTTATACTAAAATAAATCTTTTGTATTGACTTAATAAATTCTTGAACATTTGCACCTTGATTAACGGACTTCTTGAAAATGGCATATGCATGAGACAGTGTCATTGAGAGCATGTATGTTCCCAAGTACATGAGGTGTGTGTGAGTGTGTGTGCGCGCATGTGTGCTTGTGTGCATGTGTGTTTTGTTACTAAGAAGCAACAGTATTAAGAATAAGAGTAAACTTTATAAAATGTCTCTTGACATGTATATATATATATATATATATATATATAAATATAAAATAATAACGCATAAGGACACTGTTTTGTTCATACAGTGTTGTCTGTGACACTCCTCGGATTTCTCCGATTTTATTTTAACCTCCTGAAGTTAAGTCCACAATGAATTATGAAAAAGAAATTAAATTTATGCATAATTCTAATGGGGTTGTCTATTTCAACATATGCACACATATAATAATGTTACTATAGTATTATATGATTAATAAATCAGATTGCCGTATCAAAGGGTTGTCTGTTTCCTTTATAACCAAGCAACATGTCTTCACGGTTAACTTCAGTTTGATCTCAAACTTAAGATGAACTGTTCAGTGCTTTTCATGATACCTTGGTGAGAAATCAGTGGTTGAATTTCATCAGAGGGCTACCTTTGTTGTGATCAGTGTGCAGGGTTTTTACCTTTTCCCGGGCAGGGGGTCTGGCTCCATCCATGTAGGTCTATCCTTGTGTGATGTAATTGCGACTTCTTTCTTTCTTTTCCATCTTTTTCGTTCTTATCCATGATTCACCACAACTGGTCCATTGGCACTATTATTAAGTAAAACTAATAGGGTGCAAGTCTTTACGTTGGCTGCCCCTTCTTTTCCACCATCATTTCCTTCTTTTTTGTCTTTGGCTTCTTCAGCTGTATGCCTGCCTGACTGCCTTGAGTTGAATTGAATATCAATCATTCAGTGATTCACATAGGTAGATAACCTAACTAAACATTGCTTCCTTACTCCTGTTGTACTAATTGTTTTTAAAGATATCGCTTCAGGCTGTCACAGTCTAGTTTTTTTTTTAAACATTACATGTCAGAACACTGTCTACTATGTCGGGCATGGACGGCCTGCCTGAAATCAGGGGAAGTAACACCAAAACAGTTTAAAAATAGCGCTGTGGCAAATGGCCTATTGAAAATAAATCTGGTTATTAAATTGATAAATCAGATGGAGCAGTCAGTCATATATATATATATATTGATATCGGCATGTCCTAGCCTTACGACATTCATTTTCACTCTCACTCTTGATCAAATTTCAGGACTCTTTAATAACTTTATGTTAACAAATATTAGTTGTGACATACTTTTTGTAACTGCTTTTGCAACAAGGGGCAGTGTTAAAGGGACTAAGTCACTGAAAACTAGTTTGATGTGTCTGTACACATGTATGTATTGCATATTATTGTTTTGTTTTATAAATACAAATTGCAGTTTGTATTTTGGACTCATTTTGTTGACTTGAGAATGGTTTACTTTTACTAGTTTTAGCCTTTTGCATGTGCGACTAAAAAGAGTTTTGAATTAATTCAAATTTGTAGAGTTTACTTCTGACACTTCTGACAGAGTCTGAATTTTGATTGTCCTGATGTGATGCTGTGCATTTGGCATGACGCTAAAATCCAATTTGGCAATTACTATGTAACTTAAGTAACTTGTATATTGCAGTATTTCAGACGGGAATGGTGGGTTACCCAGAGTCCTTGACAGATCCCTCCTACCATCGCCAAATCTTGGTGCTCACCTACCCGCTGATTGGCAACTATGGCATCCCCAGTGATGAAGTGGATGACCTTGGCCTAAAGCGATGGTTCGAATCCAACAAGATCCATGCAGCTGCCCTGGTGGTGGCAGACGTGACAGAGAAGTTCAGCCACTGGAATGCCATCAAGTCCCTGTCCCAGTGGCTGCAGGAGCATGACGTGCCTGGCATTTTTGGTGAGGTTTTGCTGTTCAGTTCAGGATGGTATAGATCTATGTGCTTGGAAATGTAAATTGTTTTGGTAGGACTGTGGCCTGCGTGTGTATAGAATATTGTATTTAGGTTAATATGTATCATGTGAGTGCTCAGTGTGTTGATGAGCACTTGATAAATGTACATTATTATTGTTGTTGTAAAAGCCCATATATATATATATATGTGCTCCACCCCATCTCAGAAGTTTCCCCAACGTTGCCTTTGAAACGGTTCCAGTGTAGTGCTTCCTCTTTCCATGCCTCTCTCCTCCAGGTGATTAGTGATGTGATGTCCCAGGCTGTGTGCCTGCAGCTAGTGTCTCAAGCTCTGTTTTGCTTTGGTTTTTTGCTCAAGCTCAAATTTTGCTATTCCTTTTTACAATCAAATTCAAAGCCCTAGTTAGTTATTAACTAGAAAGCCCTCTGGTACAGTGTACACGTATACAGCCCCATGCCCTCTGGTACAATGTACATGTATACAAGTTGTGAATAGCGTGCAGATTTTCGACCCACCCTGCTCTTTCCTTAAAAAAAAAAAAAAAAGTGGGCACGAGTCTATGACCCTTGCTGTCAGAGTGTCAAAGTTGGATGATTCCGACACCTGTACATGCACACTTGTGACAATGATGTGGAGATTATTTATATGTGTCACATCATGTGAAATTACTCCTTTAATTTAATTCCATTGACAGTAGCTAGAATTTTACCTCTGCAGAGATCATTGTTAGTTTTTTGTTGGGCTTGCTTGGTCTCTTTCTTTGTGTAAGTGTGTGTGTTTTTAAAATTAAAAGGCTAATTTGCAAACTATAAATCAATAATATATTTGATAAATGCATGATCAATTTATTTTTTAGTTGTTTGTGGTTTGCACTAGCCTTAATTAGATTTATACAAATTATTGATTTTTTTGAATCAGATAAACTCTGGTCAACCCTCAGATTATTTTCTAGCTTCAGATTGTAGCTCACTCATAATGCAAACCTCAAATTATATTGTCAGACCAGTTTGACAGTTAGCAAAGTATTAGGAATAGCAGTCAAACAACTGAATTGTGAATTTATACCTTGCTTCAAGTGTTCAAGTTGTTTATGTAATTGAGCAGTAACTTGGTTTGCATAAGTGGTCTTTAAGTTTGAGAATTTTGAAGTAAAAATCCTGTATGAACCCTGTGCCTCTAACTTGACCAGTCATTGGTATTTGTAAATTTTTACTAGGTGTTGACACAAGAATGCTGACAAAGAAGATCCGAGAGAGTGGAACAATGCTGGGGAAAGTAAGTATATTTCCTCAAGTAAATATATAACTTGTATTTTTGCGTCCAAACAGTCAGGACAGTTATAACTATCAGGGCAAGCTACTTACTCAATAGCAACAACAAACACCCATACAGCTAAAGGGGAGCCAAGCCAAATAAACATCACAGGCTCTAGCTATCAGAATAGAATTTAAAAAAATATACACACTGTTGGTTTCTTTATTCAGTTTCTCATCCTGTTTGTTAAAATTGGTGTTTGTGGGTCATGAAAACTCTGACAAGTGTGAGTGCTGCCATTTTGTGTCAGGCAGTCTGTAACAGGGACATCATGTGTGGCAAAAGTATTTAATATTTCATGAGCCAGCCTTTTTCTGCTTTTCCTTGTAAAGAACAAACTGGGACCAACAGGTCTGTGCCTGTGGAGCTCAGAGTCAAAACAAGAAAAAGTATGTTTTATATAGTAGTATCTTGATAAAACAACCAAATGAAGGGTGTCATTAGAACAGTGTCATTAGAACAGCCAAATGAAGGGCGTTATTAGAACAACCAAATGAAGGATGTCAGTGGGAATATTTGCATATTTTCTACTTTTTTCAGGCCAGCTTGCATCTTTGGTTTTCATTTAAAGTTCTGAGTAGCCTATCTTCGAAAAGTTGCCTGCAGAATAACCCATTCTTTGAGGGAGAATAGGAAATTTCTTATTCCGTTCAACTTGGGTTAAATCAGTATTGATCCTGAGCACACCAGATCATGTTGATGGCCGCAGAAGATATTTAGTGATGGTATTTAGAATGGGGGCACATTAATGATTAATCCCAGTATTTTTAGATGGGGTCAGTTTCATGGACACTGTTAAGACTGCATCCAATGCTTTTGTGGGGGAATCTTTTTTTTGTGCACAAGTAACTTAAAGTTCCCTTTTTGTAATATCTGGAAATGGAATAGTTAAACTACTCTGTATAAGCGTATTCTAATAAAAATTGAGTTACACTGGCTTGGCAGTAATTGGGACTGGCATGCAGTTTGCTGAGATGGACATGCAGTTTGCTGAGACTGGCATGCAGTTTGCTGAGATGCACATACTGGGTTTTTTTCTATAGCTGAGTGAGACTGACATGCAGTTTATTCTGCATGCAACTGGCTGAGTGAGATTGACCTGCAGTTTGCTGAGAATGACATGCAGTGGGCTGAGATCGACACATACAGTTTGCTGAGATTGATGTGCAGTTTCCTGAGATTGACATGCAGTTTACATGCAGTTTGCTGAGACTTGTGAAAGTGAGACTCATATGCAGTTTGCTGAAATTGACAATGACATGCAGTTTACTCTCTGTTGCAGTTTGCTGAGACTGACATGCTATTTGTATGCAGTTTGCCAAGACTGATTTTATTTACTCTACATGCAGTTGGCTGATATTGACATACTGTTTACTCTGCATGCAGTTGTCTGAGACTGACGTTACTGTTTACTCTACAAGTTGGTTTACTCTGCATATTCGTGCTGTTTATTCCACATGACACTGGCATGCAGATTACTCTATAAGCAGTTTGCTGAGATAGACATGCAGTTTACATGCAGTCTGCTGAGATTGACATGCAGTTTATATGCAGTTTGCTGAGATTGACATGCAGCTTATATGCAGTTTTCTGAGATTGACATGCAGTTTACTCTACATGCAATTGCCTGAGATTGACATGCAGTTTACATGCAATTTGCTGAGATTGACATGCAGTTGGCTGAGAAGTGGGATTGACATGCAGTTTACTCAATATGCAGTTGGCTGAGAGTGACGTGCAGTTTACATGCAATTTGCTGAGATTGACATGCAGTTTACTCTACATGCAGTTGGCAGAAATTGACATGCATGAGACCCTCTGTTGCAGTTGGTTGTGGAAGGCGATGAGCCAGCAAATATTGCAGTGGATGACCCCAATGTGCAGAACCTTGTTGCTGAAGTCTCCATTAAGGTAATTTGTCATTTCATTTTTTGTGAGACTGAAATTATTTGGTGTAAAAAAGTATTGATGCACATTTGTTTGTTGTTTCTTTTTCTTTCTTTTTTCTTTTTTATGGTGTTTCTTTTTGACATTTGTGTCTATTTACCTCATTGTTTTAAGAAATTCCAGTTGAGTTGGATAGGGGTGCTTCAAAAGTTCAACATTACATTTCAGATGAGCTTTTGAATTCTTTGTCATATTTGTGTAGGTTAAACATTGAATTATTTAATGATTAGAGTACATGGGTGCATGTGCACTTGCACATATACATGTCACATATGTTGTTATGTGCATTTGATGAGCTCATTTGGGTGAGCTGATGTGTGTGCACATGTAGATGCTTTTTGGGGATTAAATAGATTACATTTAGAGAACGTTTCATGTTTAAAGCAGTGTGCCTCTGTGTGTGTGTGTGTGTGTGTGTGTGTGTGTGTGTGTGTCAGAAAGAGAGAGAAGAGAGACTGTGAGCTTTTATTGCATAATTGTAATGCAATTGCAGATACTATGATTTGCTATGTTCTTATTGCTGTTGAATGAATTTCTCCATGGGAGCAATACGGTTGTATAGCATTGTAATCTTCCTTAAAATTTAAATCACAAATGATTGGGTATTTATTTTATGACCTTTGTTTCTTTATTTTCATTGTCAGACTCCAGCCGTTTACAACCCTGAGGGAAAGATTCGCATCGTGGCCGTGGACTGTGGGATGAAGTATCACCAGATTCGCTGCCTGTGTCAAAGGGGTGCTGCCGTCACCGTGGTTCCTTGGGATCACCCTCTCACCAATCTGGGTAATTGTCACACCTTTCTGTGCTTAGTATTGAGTGGAATTGTTTCAGCTTCCGTAACTTCTGTAGTTTTTGGCCTACTCTGCTAAACCTAAACTCTGCTAAACCCATCCAAGCAGTGTTTTCTGCCCTGTTCAAGTTTCATTTCAATTTTCATGCATGCAGTGGAATGTATATATACATATATTATATGTGTAATTTGTTTTGCCTTACTAACTGTGTTCATGGAGTGATCCACCCAGCACCATTGCCCATTTAAGCATCAGCGTCAGTGGAAGTAGAGCGTCCCCAGTTAGAACTACTACTACTGAACTTGCAAGATCTGTATTCAGCATACTGGGCCAATTTCTGTTTATCAGTGTGACAGGGTATTTCTGGGTAATGGACCCATTTCCCTGCTTTTCAGTATGATGGGGTATTTCTGTGTTTTTCAGAGTGTAATGGGGTATTTCTATGTTTTCAGAGTATGCCAGGGTACTTTTATGGTTTTCAGACCATGCTAGGGTTATTTCTGTGTCTTTCATAGTATGCCTGGTAATTTCTGTTTTTCAGAGATTGCCTGATTATTTCTGGGGGTTTCAGAGTATGCTGGGGTTATTTCTGGGGGTTTCAGAGTATGCTGGGGTTATTTCTGCGATTTTCAAAGTTTTCTGGGGGGTTTCAGAGTATTTATGTATTTTTCAGAGTATGCTGTGGTTATTTCCGTGGGTTTCAGAGTATGCCCGGTTGTTTCTGGGGTTTTCAGAGTATGCTGTGGTTATTTCTGGGGGTTTCAGAGTCTGCCTGGTTATTTCTGGGTTTTTTTCAGAATATGATGGGGTGTTTCTGAGTAATGGGCCTGGAGACCCCATGATGTGCAAAGCCACCATCAGCACAGTGCAACAGCTGGTGGGTCGTCCGGACTACAAACCGGTGTTTGGAATTTGTCTGGGTCACCAGCTCCTGTCACTGGCTGTGGGGGCTTCCACCTTCAAAATGAAGTGAGTTATACATACTGTAGCTTTAACATGTGTTTAGTGCTTCTTGTCTCAATTTCGGGTGCTTTCTCTTATTCTGTCAGTCTCTCCCTCTCGCTCCCTACCTCTGCCCCCCCACCTCCCCCTGCCACTGTCACTGTCTCTCTCTTTCTAGGAATTGTCAGCTAATTAGTGGAGTTCTGCTATAAAGGTTCCAATGTTGTGTTAAAAAACTATTTACTGCTACTGAAATGCAATCAAGGGGGCGGGAGAGCAAAAGGCAAGTTGTGCTGAAAATGTATTGGCACATACACAAAGGCAGATGTGGCAGCCAGATGTTTAGCTCTCCGTCTCATTTGTTATTGTTTTTTACCTGTTTAACTGTTGCTTAAATGTCATTTTGTAGCTAGATAAAGGGGATTACCTCAAAAATGTGCATGTTGTGCTTTGTTCTAATAAATAGCATTCTTTTGAACCTTTTATGTGTTTGGATCTGAGCAGAAGTGGTATTAAAGGCATGGTCCTCTGTTGATGGTTCATTTATGTGAGAATATGAAGGGAAAGGTTTCAGAAAAAGTCATCTTAAACTTAAAGTGGAGTAGTGTCTCATCAGGGTGATCTTATATTCAGGAATATGAAGGGACAGGTTTCAGAAAAAGTGGTCTTAAAGGAACAGGTTTCAGAAAAAGTGGTCTTAAAGGGACAGGTTTTGGAAAAGTGGTCTTAAAGGGACAGGTTTTGAAAAAGTGGTCACGAAGGATGGGCAGTCTCTCATCAGGGTGGTCTTTTACAGTGGAATATGAACGGAAAAGTTTCAGAAAAAGTGGTCTGGAAGAGGAGCAGTCTGTCATCAGGGCAGTCTTTTACGCAGGAATTTGAAGGGACAGGTTTCATAAAAAGTGGTCTTAAATGAAGGTTGTTGTTGCTTATCATGGTGGTCTTTTGCACAGGAATATGAAGGGACAGGTTTCATAAAAAGTGGTCTTAAATGAAGGTTGTTGTTGCTTATCATGGTGGTCTTTTGCACAGGAATTTGAAGGGACAGGTTTCAGAAAAAGTGGTCTTAAACTAAAGAGGGGTGGTCTTTTATACAGCAGTGTGAAAGGACAGGTTTCAGAAAAAGTGGTATTAAAGATGAGCAGTCTCTCATCAGGGTGGTCTTTTACACAGGAATATGAAGTGACAGGTTTCAGAAAAAGTGGTCTGAAAGAAGGGAGGTCTGTCATCAGGGTTTATACCATAATATTATTCAGTGTCTTGACTTTTCCAACCCCACCCTGCCAGAGTTTCTTCAATCCCGCTTGTGTTGTCAGGTACGGCAATCGTGGCCACAACCAGCCATGCATGTACGAAGACAGCTTGCGCTGCTACATCACCACCCAGAACCATGGCTTCGCTGTGGATGCCAGTACTTTGCCTGATGGCTGGAGCCCACTCTTCACAAATGCCAATGACAAGACCAACGAGGGCATCGTTCATGCCTCCAAACCTTTCTTCAGGTATGAGTGAATGAATGGATACAAATTTGTATATGGTGCATGAAAAACTTCCACACAAAACCATGCGTGTTCACAGCACCAGATACTCATTGTGCATACATGTAGGCTGTCCCATACAGCTTGGGTACCTGTTTGTATGTTTTCTGCTCACAGGCACACACACCCTGAAGACAGAATACAGGGGCTTGAACAAGCAAGAGAGGCTACAGTATATTTTTGTGGGTTGCATTACAAAATTCTGATGAGCTCTGGTGAAGTTCAAAATGTTTTCTCTTAATTCTGACAGTGTGTGTCCATGAATGATTGAGCAGTTGTTTTTGTCTGGGAAGATGTTTTTTAAAGGTTGAGAAAAGTTTGCAAAACCCTGTTTAAACACTAGGTGTTGTCAAGGGAAATGTTTACAAACATTCAAGTAAAATCCTGTTTAAACTCTAGATGTTGTCAGTGGAAATATTCACAAATGTTTTAAGTAAAATCCCGTTTGAACCCTAAATGTTGTCTGCAAAAATGTTTACAAATTTTAAAGTAAAATCCTGTTTAACCTTAGACGTCAGCAAAAATGTTTATAAATTTTGAAGTAAAGAGCCTGTTTAAACCCTGGGTGTTGTCAGCAGAAATGTTGACAAATGTTGAAATAAAACCCTGTTCAAACCCTGGGTGTTGACAGCAAAAGCGTTTACAAATTTTGAAGTAAAGACCCTGTTCAAGCCCTGAGTGCTGTCACTGTGTCAGCGGAAATGTTGACATTTTGAAGTAAACGCCCTGTTCAAACCCTGGGTGCTGTCAGCGGAAATGTTGACATTTTGAAGTAAACGCCCTGTTCAAACCCTGGGTGCTGTCAGCGGAAATGTTGACATTTTGAAGTAAACGCCCTGTTCAAACCCTGGGTGCTGTCAGCGGAAATGTTGACATTTTGAAGTAAACGCCCTGTTCAAACCCTGGGTGCTGTCAGCGGAAATGTTGACATTTTGAAGTAAACGCCCTGTTCAAACCCTGGGTGTTGTCAGCGTGCAGTTCCACCCAGAGAACATGGCAGGCCCCAAGGATCTGGAGCTGCTGTTTGATGTCTTCCTAGACACAGTCAGCGCACACAAAAATGGCAAATCCAGGTGAGAATTAGTTCCAGCCTCTGTCCCCCAAACCCCATCTCCCTTCTCCTGTGTATTGAGAGATGAATGGGGGCAGCTGGTAGATTGATTCTTGATATTTATTATTGGGTCATCTGCGACAGGCAGCTGATAGATTGATTCTTGATATTTATTATTGGGTAATTTGTGACGGGTGTTTCGGGGCAAATCATAGTTCATCATGTAACATGTGTCACTTATTGTTAAAGAGGATTTGAAAAAAAATGAAGATGAATGAACAGGGGAGACAGTGAGTGAGCAGCATAACAAACCAGCAGAAAAAGAAAAAAACTGTAATGAAAGAGAGAAGTATTAACTGAGAAATGTAAACAGTTATAATGATGTGGTAGCCCTACAGTGAAGAAATGTAAACTGTTAATGCAGTGTTACAGCCCTGCAGTGAAGAAATCTAAACTGTTCATGCAATGTGACAGCCCTAAAGTGAAGAACTCTAAACTGGTATAGTGGTAATGCAAAGTTACAGCCCTACAGTGAAGAAATCTAAACTGGTTATGCGATGTTACAGCCCTACAGTGAAAAAATCTAAACTGGTAATGAAATGTGACAGCCCTACAGTAAAAAAAAATCTAAACTGTTAATGCAATGTCACAGCCCTACAGTGAAGGAACGCCTTCGTTCAGCCCTAATAGCAGAGGGCGCTGTGTCCACACCCACACGCCTGCACCCAAAGAAGGTCTTGATCCTGGGCTCCGGAGGTCTGTCCATCGGTCAGGCCGGAGAGTTTGACTACTCTGGCTCTCAGGTAAGTGAGAGGGAATGCATAGATTTGCTCAACTGTAGGTTGAAGTGGATGTGTCTGGAGAGTCATTTTTAGCTGTTTGTTGGACTTCTTCAAACAGAATAGTTTCGAAATGACAGTTATTTTGTGAGTGTTTTTTGTTTTTGTTTTTTTGCTTTGGAAGGGTGGTGGTGGTGGTAATATGGGGGTTCAGGGCTGCTGGGCACTTTAACCAATCGGAATCCAGGGTTTGTGTTAACTGATTATTGCCGGGTTTTTTAGTGGTTAAGATCAGCATATACCAGAAACAAAATAGCAGTTGGTCAGACTGTTTTGCTTGACCGGTTCTCTATTTTTTTATTTAAAAAAAAAATGCATCACAGAGAGAGGAGCGGGGACAAAGAGATAGAGTGTGTACATGTGTGTGTTCTAGATGGGAAATGGAACACAGTGTTTTCTAGTAGACCTCTGGCAGTATAGATGGCAGTACATCTGACCAGTTACTGTAATTTTCTGACTGGTTTCCGTGAACCCTTTTTGCTGCCTTATAGATAACACACTGGTTTGAAACATGTCTAGCGGGATCATTGGAATCAGAACAGTGTGGAACCTTGCGCAGCCTGCATCAGATGCATGGCAGGAACTTGCTCCCTGCAAGCGAAAACAACGCAGCAGTGTGTTTACAAGTCATAGACTTACTTGTGCTTACAAGTCTGAGAGGGAGGTGCTTACAGTGATCCCTTGGTTTGGTTTGAAACGTTATGCATGTGGATGCTGCAGGCCATCAAAGCACTGCAGGAAGAGGGGGTCCAGACTGTCCTCATCAACCCCAACATCGCCACTGTTCAGACGTCTCGCGGCCTGGCTGACAAGGTGTACTTCCTGCCTATTACTGTGGACTACGTCACGCAGGTATGCCGATCAGATATCCTTGTTGATGCAGTGCAAGCCTTTGGGTGAAATATTTAGCCTCTTGCACACAATTTTGAGAAGAAATTTTGTTTTCTGAAAGGAGGCCAGGATGTCTGATGTTCTTCCCTGTCTAGCCCCTGAAAGGAGGCCAGGATGTCTGATGTTCTCCCCTGTCTGGCCCCTGAAGGGAGGCCAGGATGTCTGATGTTCTTCCCTGTCTGGCCCCTGAAGGGAGGCCAGGATGTCTGATGTTTTTCCCTGCCTGGCCCCTGAAGGGAGGCCAGGGTGTCTGATGTTTTTCCCTGTCTGGCCTCCTCCGAAAGGAGGCCAGGATGTCAGATGTTCTTCCCTGTTTTGCCTCTGAAAGGAGGCCAGGATGTCTGATGTTTTCCCCTGTCTGGCCTCTGAAAGGAGGCCAGGATGTCAGATGTTTTTCCCTGTCTGGCCTCCGAAGCCAGGATGTCTGATGTTCTTCCCTGTCTGGCCCCTGAAGGGAGGCCAGGATGTCAGATGTTGTCATTTGATTCCCCTTTCCTAGCTCCTCTCTTGTTTTTCTATTTGTCTTGCTCTTCTGTCTTCTCATTTTTTTGCTGATGGTCCATTTGCCTGACTTTTTCCAGAAAAGTCTCCAACATTTTTCATTCAGAGTTGTTTTTTCTTTCTGTTCTTATCCCAATGACTTGTTGAGCAGCTACATGATGATGGTAGGTGGTACATGCAGATTGCTGCCATATGGCACTGGTATTTGCCATTTTGTATGTCTATAACATTGAAAAGTTTTTATTGTTTCTGTGCAGGATGAAATGTTTGATACTACCAGCATGTCCTAGCCCTATATGCTTTTTTAACAAGGGTAATATTGAAGGGACTAACTCTTTGAAAATTTGTGTTGGATGTTTATATAGTATTGTGTATGTTTTGTTTGTGTAGGGATTGGTTTTGTGGATTTGACTGGAGAAAGGGTTATATATGAGAGGAGCTTTTGAAATGTGCATTTGCGTATGACGAAATTTGATTTTCCTGAGGTGACCCTGTGTGGTTGACAGGATGTTAAAATCCAGGTACTGTCTGACTAACCTCATCTCCACACCTTGTGTTTCAGGTGATAGAGAGTGAGCGGCCAGACGGAGTGCTGCTGACGTTCGGTGGGCAGACGGCTCTGAACTGTGGCATTGAGTTGACCCGCGGTGGTATCCTTGAGAAGTACGATGTCAAGGTCCTAGGCACACAGGTCAGGTCCATCGAGTGGACGGAGGATCGCAAGGTCTTTGCCGTCAAGATGGAGGAGATTAATGAAGCTGTCGCCCCCAGTGAGGCTGCCTTTTCTGTGGACCAGGTGAGGAGAGGGGGGGGGGGGGATGATGGTCAAGGTGCACATCTTTGTTAAGAATTCAGGAAAATGAAAAACAGAGCCCAGCATTCAGAAGAGGGACCAAAGCCCACAAAAGGTGAAAGTGTGAGCTTAAAAAGAATTTTTTTTAGTGGACATGACAAAACAAGTATGAAGTCATTTTCAGCTGAATAGACATGTATTTTAATCTTCCGCGTACTGTCATGTTAAGAATTTGGGTATTTGAGAATCGTCTCCACTATATGCTATCGGGACAGACTTAGACGTATTTGAAATTGAAAGGTTTGTTTCATTATTTGTGTTTTTAGTATTGTTGTCATGAATGTATTGGCCAGGTATTGACATACGCACTACCTACAGTCTGTCCTGATCAGGTGTTGACACTGACACTAAAGGCTGTTACGGACATGCAGTGACACTTCTCACTCTCTCAGCCAGGTGTACACTTGCACTACCTGATGACTGTCTTGACTAGGTGTTGACACTTGCCCAACCTGATGACTGTCTTGACCAGGTGTTGACACTTGCCCAACCTGATGACTGTCTTGACCAGGTGTTGACACTTGCCCAACCTGATGACTGTCTTGACCAGGTGTTGACACTTGCCCAACCTGATGACTGTCTTGACCAGGTGTTGACACTTGCCCAACCTGATGACTGTCTTGACCAGGTGTTGACACTTGCCCAACCTGATGACTGTCTTGACCAGGTGTTGACACTTGCCCAACCTGATGACTGTCTTGACCAGGTGTTGACACTTGCCCAACCTGATGACTGTCTTGACCAGGTGTTGACACTTGCCCAACCTGATGACTGTCTTGATCAGGTGCTGCAAGCAGCAGAAAGGCTTGGCTACCCTGTGCTGGTGCGGGCAGCGTTTGCCTTGGGAGGCTTGGGATCAGGGTTCGCCAACAACAGTGAGGAGTTGCAGAGCCTGGCGACCGCAGCATTTGCACACACCTCCCAGGTGCTGGTGGACAAGTCACTGAAGGGCTGGAAGGAAGTGGAGTACGAGGTTGTGCGTGACATCTACGACAATTGTATCACGGTAGGTGCTGCCTCCTGTGTGTGTGTGTGTTTATGTGTGGTCTGTGTGTGTGTGAGTGTGTGTGTGTGTGAAACTAAAAGTGGGTAAAAAGAAATGGAGCTAAGTGTAATGCATGCATAACTGCGTTTGGGTAAGTACTTCCTAGTATGTGACTAACCATCTGTCAGGTATGTGTGGTGTGGGGGTGTGTGTGTGTTTATAGAGAGAAATGGAGTTGTGCATGATGCCTTTAACAGCTATGTGTGGCTTTTTTTTTATACAAGAGTAATGGCCAATGTCACATGATTATGTGTGTGGGAAGAAGTGGAGCATGAGGTGCGTTATGAGTGTGGTAACAGCATTATGGTATCTACTGCCATTTGCTTGTCTGTTGTGCATGTGTGCACAGACGTGTGATGTGTGTGTATGTGTACATCTAGCCATGAGATGTTTGGGCATAGAATTTTGGTGATGTCAGTCTGTCATTTTCTGCCTTACCTTAACTGAGAGATCGCCAATTACAAGTCTGTGGAGTGTTTTACGAGGAGCCCCAAAGCCAGCATCTGTTAAAACTGGTGATGTCTGTGTTCAACAGGTGTGCAACATGGAGAATGTCGACCCCCTGGGTATTCACACAGGCGAGTCCATCGTCGTTGCCCCCAGTCAGACTCTGACCAACACCGAGTACAACCTTCTGCGGGCCACCGCTCTCAAGGTCATCCGGCATCTGGGGGTTGTTGGCGAGTGCAACATTCAGTACGCTCTCAACCCCAACTCACAGGAGGTCAGCTCATGATTTGTGTGCAGATTTGTATTCATGTGGGTCATTTCCTTCTTGCTGTTTCTCCTAATAAAGTTACAGATTGCTACTCAAGTTTTTGTTAGCAGAGCTGAATCGAGTTTGGGGCATTTTGAAGACTTTTGAATAACATAGGGTGTCCGTAGTGATATTTTGTCCTGTTGCATATAGAATAGTCCATTTTAAAGACTGATCTGTTCTGTTAACACTGATTCTTGTAAGTGATGCATTATGTGACAGTGGCAGGATAATAACTGCCTTAATGTCATTCATATGAAGAAATAAAAATAGGCACACTATGAAATGTTATAGACAAGCTATGAAATGTAATAGACAAGCTATGAAATGTGATAAACTGAAATGTCTCACAAGCTGTGACATGTGATAAACAAGCTTTGAAGTGTAACGCAAAAGCTATGAAATGTAATAGACAAACTATGAAATAGACACACTATGAAATGTAACAGACAAGCTATGAAAGGTGATAGACAATCTATGAAATGTAAATGTCAACCCAATGCCGACCCATGATACACTGTAAATGGAGCAACGGGGTAAAAACAGAAAATGCATGCAGTGTTCATCCCATCCTTCCTGTATCCAGTACTACATCATCGAGGTCAACGCCAGACTGTCACGCAGTTCCGCCTTGGCCAGCAAAGCGACAGGCTACCCCCTGGCCTACGTGGCCGCCAAACTGGCGCTGGGCATCCCGCTGCCTGAGCTGCGGAACTCTGTGACGGGTGTGACCACCGCCTGCTTCGAGCCCAGTCTCGACTACTGCGTCGTCAAGGTGCCACGCTGGGACCTCCGCAAGTTCCAGAGAGTCTCCTACTAAGGTAGGACTGACTTGGTTACCTTGGCCCATAGATATGAAGAGTAGTTAAAGGTGGATAACCTCTAATCCTGAGTTGCTACGGACTTCATAAATCATGGTTCTTGTTCCAGGTAGAGAAATGAGCCTCCAGTTTTAAACGCGTTTAGGCTGGCCAAATGGTCCTACTTGTGCTCCACACAGCTTGATTTTTTCATTGTCGTCACCATTGAGAAGAAAAATGCAAAAGAGAGCTAGTTGCTCTTCATACATATGGGCCCTGATGTTATGAAGGTTGCATCAGAGTGAGGCCTATGTAGGAGGAGGATGCTACGTTGTGGTGGTGTTCCCCAGCTGAACACTCTGGGGGTCACCCAGTATAAATTATACTGTTGTACACTGACAAACGCATCCCGTAGGGTGAGAGGACTACATGGACTATGGACCAGTGTGCAGCTATGGACTTGTGTGCTTGTTTGTGTGCAGATCAGGAGTTCCATGAGAGTGAGGGACAGTGCTGTGATGGACTTGTGTGCTTGTTTGTGTGCAGATCAGGAGTTCCATGAGAGTGAGGGACAATGCAGTGATGGACTTGTGTGCTTGTTTGTGTGCAGATCAGGAGTTCCATGAAAAGTGAGGGCAAAGCAGCTATAGACTTGTGCGCTTGTTTGTGTGCAGATTGGGAGTTCCATGAAGAGCGTTGGGGAGGTGATGGCCATTGGCTGTAAATTTGAAGAGGCGTTTCAAAAAGCATTGCGTATGATGGACAGCTCAGTGATCGGCTTCTACCCCAACATGGAGACTGCCTCAGAGAAGGTGACAGTAGTTATTAGTTCAGAAAGGTGTGTCATCAGCGTATCTGCCGACATGCTTGCCCTTCCAATTTTGGTATAATTTTGTACATTTTTTCATACTGTAATGTCCAACTAGCAGATGAAATAATGTTAATCAGCATTATCTCCCCTATGATAATATTGCACATGTGCTGGTACTAAGCAACTTCATATACACAAAATGTGTGCAGTGACACTAACGGGGAAAACACCCACCTAACTGTGGTACGGAGTTGAAACTGACTGGGCTGGTGCAAGACACCAAAGCCTTGATGGTGCAAGACGCCAAACAAACCAAAAAATGTAAATCACAGGCAGATTACACATTACAAAAAGTTACAAATTGTGATTTTTTGAAATGCTATGCATATCCCACATGCAACGTCACCAGTAAGCAGACTAAAAAAATTTGGGTGTTTTTTGTTTGTGTCATTTTGAAGTTAGCTTGTGCCTGCAGCATTGCTTCAATGGTGGCATGTACTGAGTTTCGAGTCTGTTCCTCAGGTGCTGAGTGAACCCACAGATCGGCGCATCTTTGTTCTGGGAGCAGCGCTGGCAGCTGGCTATTCCATCGACCGGCTGTACGAGCTGACCAAGATTGACCGGTGGTTCCTGCACAAGTTCAAGAAGATCACTGACCACTACCGCAGCATGGAGAGCCACAAGGGCAAGGTCAGCCTGGTGTTGTGCAGACGATAAAACTCTTTTGTGTTAACGATGAACTAGTGCAGACGATAAAACTCTTTTGTGTTAACGATGAACTAGTGCAGACGATAAAACTCTTGTGTTAACGATGAACTAGTGCAGACGATAAAACTCTTGTGTTAACAATGAACTAGTGCAGACAATAAAACTCTTTTGTGTTAACGATGAACTAGTGCAGACGATAAAACTCTTTTGTGTTAACGATGAACTAGTGCAGACAATAAAACTCTTGTGTTAACAATGAACTAGTGCAGACGATAAAACACTTGTGTTAACGATGAACTAGTGCAGACGATAAAACTCTTGTGTTAACAATGAACTAGTGCAGACGATAAAACTCTTTTGTGTTAACGATGAACTAGTGCAGACGATAAAACTCTTTTGTGTTAACAATGAACTAGTGCAGACGATAAAACTCTTTTGTGTTAACGATGAACTAAACTACAAAAATAAAAACTGCAGCACAGAAAAGGGTGGCATAAGCACAGCTGGTGTCGGTGGTGTAGAAACTGTGACAGTGAGGGTGAAAATGTGGTTCATGGAGAAGATGAAGGCCTAGTGCCTTTGGGTTCATAAAGAAGGTGAACTCCTGGTGCCTCTTGAATGATGTGGTGGTGGCAGTGATGTGTGCCGATGGTGCAGGGTATTTTTAGCTGCTCCGTGGGGCGACTTGTGCCGTGCAGAGCGTTGGTGGTCTGTGTTCCTGATTTTTGCCGTCACTGCTGCTGCAGTCTGATGGAATCAGGCCTTTGGACTGCAGAATATTTCTGACTTTTTATTCATTTATATGAACACCAGTTGAGTGCCTCATCTCAAAATGAGCCCTAAGTGCTTCACTGTAACAACTGTCTTTTTGTGTGTTTTTTCTTTTTGTTTTTTTCTTCTGGTTCTTCCCTCTCAGATGAGAGGTCTGTTGTTGTTTTTCCCCCCACTTTTTTTCTCCTGTTCCTGCTCATATGAGTGGCCTATTTTGTGTGTGTGTTTTTTTGCCTCGCTTTTTGCCTGTTTTTTCCCCTTGTTACTTGCTTACTTCCCCTTCCTTACTCTGTCTTCCCATCAGATGAGAGGCCTTTTAAAAAAATTGATTTTCCATTTCTTCCCACTCAGATGAGGGACCTGCCTCGCGACATACTGCTGGAGGCCAAACAGATGGGGTTTTGCGACAAGCAGGTGGCACAGGCCGTGGCCAGGTCTGTACCCGGCTCCCTGCTGTGGTGGATTGCGTCGACCTTGTTTGTCTTTTGTGCTGGATGAGAGTGTTCATGTTTACCTGCCTGTACTCTCCGCTCTGCTTCTGATAGCCTCAGCCTCCAGATTCCTCATACCAGACTCTCCACTGTTGGTTCCTGGGCCTTTTCTGTTTTCGGTCCATCTACATGGGATGAACTTCCCCTTCCTCTCCGACAGAAACCCTCTCTGGACTCATTCAAGTTTAACCTAAAAATGTTTATTTTCCCAAAATTGTAGACCTGCCAGGTTTTCTGTTTCGTGCTGCTGTGTTATCTGGCTCAAGTCTCTGTTTGCTGCCCATTTTAAACTGTGTATAAATTATGTTTTGTATAATCAGTATGCATGTGTTTGTGGGTGCCTGTGTGTGTGGGGGTGCACGCATTCATGTGTGTATGTCTCTGTGTGTGTGTGTTGCTTAGAATAGTCTCTACGGACATGATTTTGCACTTTACAAATACTTTAATTCTTCTTCTTTTATCTTTTACGCTGGATGAGAGTGTTTCTGTTTTATCTTTTACGCTGAATGAGAGTGTTTCTCTTTATCTGCTATGCTGGATGAGAGTGTTTTTATCTGTTATGCTGAATGAGAGTGTTTCTGTTTATCCTTTATGCTGGATGAGTGACCATGAGCAGTTCAAATCTCTGTTGGCCTGTGTGTCTGGGCATGGGAATCGTTAGCGCTGTAACAGAATTGTTGCTGTAAATCTGCCCCTGTTCCCCAAGAAAACAAATGAAATGTGCTTCTGCATAAATAAAATCCAATAGAAAAATGAAGGGAAAGGAAAAATAATTTGAAGGGAAAGGAAAAATAGTTTGCCGTAAAAAGTGATGGGTGTATGTGCTATATTGAAAAGGTGGCACCAGACTAAATCTCAATCCTCCCCCCCCCTCACCCACCCAGCCAGTTAGAATAAAATACCAGTTTGAGGGACAATCTGCCTCCTTCTCGAACCCACCCACCTGTCATGTTTTAGGGACAATACCTGGATTCTAATTCCCCACCCACCCTTCAAAATACAAAGCCTTCCAGCAGTTCTTTTTAGACAGTTCCCCTGTGTCTGTGTAATGTTGATAAAAAAAAAACACTTGAAAAGCCATTATTTGCCTCTTGATCACCAGTGATGATGGACGATGCTGGAAGCTATTCCAGCCTCTCTTGTTCAGTCCCTGTTTGTATGCCTGACATCAGTTGACTGGAGTGTTTGAAATTTTGTTATCTCCAATGTCACCATTGTGGAAATCCTTGCCTGTTGCAGCACGGAGCTGGCGGTGAGAACAGCAAGGCAGGCAATGGGTGTGACGCCGTTCGTCCGTCAGATTGACACAGTGGCCGCCGAGTGGCCAGCAAGCACCAACTACCTCTACCTGACATACAGCGCTGTGCAGCATGACATCACCTTCCCAGGGGGCTCTGTGGTGGTTCTGGGGTCTGGGGTGTATCGCATCGGCAGCAGCGTGGAGTTTGATTGGTGTGCTGTCATCTGTATCCGTGAGCTGAGAAAGGTGGGTGGGAGGTGGGGAGGACTTGTCTGTTTCCAGGATAAGCATCAGGTCCTTTGGCCAGCTTTTTTTTTTTTTAACCCTTTCTCTTCCTGTGTGACATCCTTACAATAAAATATGTAATGCAGTAATACTTTATTAATCCTTAAAAAGGAAATTCAGTTGTCTGCCTTTGACATGATAAAAAGTACATCCCCAAAAATATTTAAAAAGTAAGTAAATACAGTTTCACTCAGTTAAAATAAAACATAATAAAAATCAAGTAAATAAACAGAAGAAAATACAGTCGCAATCACAATGGTGCCCATATCAATCACACAAACATTTGATGAAGTGGTTGTTTTTATTTATGTGCCAGTCAGATGTCATGGGAATTTTCTATGCAGAAAATGAACGCTTCTGGGTGGCTGAAATCCTCCACTAAAATTTTTTTCTTCTTTTGAATCGACACACAAGGGAGTTAATTAGCGCTCAAAATACATAACACAAGTGCAACAACAAAGACCTGAGTTGCCTCTGGTAACTCTCACCTGGCATGTGTGTAAATACAAGGTGCATCCCCAAATACACCATTTCTTCTTTTGTTTTGATGGAATTACATCAGCAGCCCAAATCCTTAATTAAAGTGTCAGGCCCCAGCTGTGTGGCACTGTGCAACCCAGAGATGCAATTCTGGATGACACTCTCTGTTTAAAAAAAGAAAACCACCTCTCAGAACCCACCTGTTGAGAAAAGCTTTCTTCAGGTAAAAATTCCTCAAACATTGTGCTGTCTTGTAAATATTGGAACAGTAATGTAAACATGTTTGAAAGATGCGTTAGTTGTGATGGTTGTTGTGCCTGTGTTTATAACTATGCGCTGTGCTATTATTGTTTTAGTAATGTGTTAAGTGTCTTATTTCTGTGCTAGAGTGGTAGAGGGCTCCCTGTTAAATGCCCCCACCCCCTTTTGAGGGTTAAAATGGGTTTTAAAACAATTGTGGGTGTGTGGATGTGTGTGTGTTACTCTGTGTGTGTTACTTGGTGTGTGTGTGTGCATGTTACTCTGTGTGTGTGTGTGTGTGTGGCTCAGTGTGTGTGAGTGCATGTTGCTCAGTGGTTGTGGGTGCATGTTTGTGTGTGTGTGTGTACATGTTACTCTGTGTGTGTGTGTGCATGTGCATGTTACTCTATGTGTGTTTCTGTGTGTGCGTGCATGTTATTCTGTGTGTGTGTGTATGTGTGCGCATTTTACTCTGTGTGTATGTGTTACTGTGTGTGTCTCCAACAGATGGGGAGGAAAACAGTGATGATCAACTACAACCCTGAGACTGTCAGCACCGACTACGACATGTGTGACCGACTCTACTTTGATGAAATCTCCTTTGAGGTCTGCCATTTTGTTTTATTCATTCACAACACCTTATTTGTCCTAGCATTGGCTTCAAAACCTTGATTGTCCTAGCACTGACTTCAACACCTTGATTGTCCTAGCACTGACTTCAACACCTTGATTGTCCTAGAATTGACTTCAACTCCTTGATCGTCCTAGAATTTACTTCAACATCTTGATTGTCCTAGCACTGCCTTCAATACCCTGATTGTCCTAGCACTGGCTTCAATACCCTGATTGTCCTAGCACTGGCTTCAACACCTTGATTGTCCTAGCACTGCCTTCAATACCCTGATTGTCCTAGCACTGCCTTCAAATTCAATACCCTGATTGTCCTAGCACTGCCTTCAAATTCAATACCCTGATTGTCCTAGAACTGCCTTCAATATCCTGATTGTCCTAGCACTGGCTTCAATACCCTGATTGTCCTAGCACTGGCTTCAATACCCTGATTGTCCTAGAACTGACTTCAACACCGTGATTGTCCTAGAATTGACTTCAACACCTTGATTCTCCTGGAATTGACTTCAACGCCTAGCAGTTGAGAAGTTTCTGCCAGTCAGGGTCTATATTGTGTGCTTTTTAGCGCTTTTGGCATGTGTTGTTTCTTGATTCTTTTTACCTCAAAGAGACCCATAGGAACAAATAGCTATAGAAATATTGCCACTTCATAATTAAAGTATGAATGTATAATGTGTGTGTGTGTGTGTGTGTGTGTGCATGCATGTATGTGTGTGTGTGTATTTGGTGGGGGGATGTTTGATGACAAATTTGTGCATGTTAATAATCTGTGTTTTAGCTTGAGTATGAAGTGCATGCACATAGGGTTCAGTTGACATACGTGCTCCACTGTAATTATCATAAAGCACAAAATCTTGTTCGTAGGGACTATTTCTAAGCACAGGGTTCATTTGACATAGGCGCTCTAAGACCCCACTGTTATTATCATAAAGCACTAAATCCTGTTCGTAGAGACTATTCTAAGCACAGACACATACACACTGACAGTTCCACCCATTCCTCCCGCCCTGTAACAGGCACATAGGCTTTAGTGCTGCCGTCTGTATAACCTGTGGACCGACTGTAAGGTAAGGGATGGTTCTGAAGGACTAAAGTTGCCTTACCTTACACTACCTTACCTTACCCTGATGATACAGATGGTGATGAACAGGGATGGTTCTGAAGGACTAAAGTTGCCTTACCTTACACTACCTTACCTTACCCTGATGATACAGATGGAGATGAACAGGGATGGTTCTGAAGGACTAAACTTGGCCTTACCTTACACTACCTTACCTTACCCTGATGATACAGATGGTGATGAACAGGGATGGTTCTGAAGGACTAAAGTTGCCTTACCTTACACTACCTTACCTTACCCTGATGATACAGATGGTGATGAACAGGGATGGTTCTGAAGGACTAAACTTGGCTTACCTTACACTACCTTACCTTACCCTGATGATACAGATGGTGATGAACAGGGATGGTTCTGAAGGACTAAACTTGGCCTTACCTTACACTACCTTACCTTACCCTGATGATACAGATGGTGATGAACAGGGATGGTTCTGAAGGACTAAACTTGGCCTTACCTTACACTACCTTACCTTACCCTGATGATACAGATGGTGATGAACAGGGATGGTTCTGAAGGACTAAAGTTGCCTTACCTTACACTACCGTACCCTGATGATACAGATGGTGATGAACAGGGATGGTTCTGAAGGACTAAAGTTGCCTTATCTTACACTACCTTACCCTACCCTGATGGTACAGTTGGTGATGAACATCATGGGCCTGTAGACTGCTGTGTAACATGTTGGGCTGTAGAGTCAGGGAAGGAGTGGTGTTGAAGAACTAAAGCTTACCTGGTGGTGCAGGTGGTGATGGACATCTACAGCCTGGAGAACCCAGAGGGAGTCATTCTGTCCATGGGCGGCCAGGCCCCCAACAACATCGCCATGGATCTGCACAGACAGCAGGTAGGCAAACTGGCACACCTGCACACTTTACATTGTACAGACAGCAGGTAGGCACACCTGCACACTTTACAGACATTGTACAGACAGCAGGTAGGCAAACTGGCACACCTGCACACTTTACAGACATTGTACAAACAGCAGGTGGGCAAACTGGCACACCTGCACACTTTACAGACATTGTACAAACAGCAGGTAGGCAAACCGGCACACCTGCACACTTTACAGACATTGTACAAACAGCAGGTAGGCAAACTGGCACACCTGCACACTTTACAGACATTGTACAGGCAGCAGGTAGGCAAACCAACACACCTGCACACTTACAGACATTGCACAGACAGCTGATGGGCAAACCGACACACCTGCACACTTAAGACGTTTCACAGACAGCAGATGAGCAAATAGGCACACCTGCACAGCTGACAGACCAGCAAACCAGCACACCTGCACTCTTTACAGACATTGCACAGCTGACAGACAGGCAAACTGGCATACCAGCACACTTACAGACATTGCACAGCTGATAGATAGGCAGACATGCTGGCATGCTTGCACACATAATTAACAGACATTGGCCTGGATCTGCATAGACATGTGACACAGACAAGACCACCTGCATGCACAGACATTGTTGTGGATCAGCACTGACTAGTGGTGGACACACAAGCATTGCCTGCACTTTTGCTGATTAAAATGGCTAGGTTGGATTCCACTAAAAAAAATCTAACAATATCTTCAGGACCCCCCACGCCCCCTTCCCCCTTCCCCCAGTAATGTTTTATGTGAGTTGATTATTTGTGTTTCAAATGCCCTGTTAACCGCGGAGTGATTATTAATTCATTAATTTAGCTGACTGAATGATTGAGTTGATGTGGCTGACAGTGATTCACTGACTCAGCTGACCAAATGATTAGTTGATGTGGCTGTTCAAATGATTCAGTTGATGTGGCTGATCAAATGATTCAGTTGGTGTGGCTGACTGATTTGTTTATGTGGCTGAGTGAATGATTTGTTGATGTGGCTGATTAAATGATTCACAGACTCAGCTGACCAGATAATGTGGTTGATGTGGCTGACAATGGTACATTGATGTGGCTGACTGAATGATTCATTCAGTTGATGTGGCTGACTGAATGATTCGTTGATGTGGCTGGCTGAGTGATTCAGTTGATGTGGTTGGCTGCATGATTCATTCAGTTGATGTGGCTGACTGAATGTTTCATTCAGTTGATGTGGCTGACTGACTGATTGATTCATTTAATGTGGCTGACTGATTCAGTTGATGTGGCTGACCAAATGATTCATTGCTGTGGCAGACTGAACTCAGCATGTGACTGTGCAGGTGACCATCCTGGGAACGTCCCCAGACATGATCGACAACGCAGAGAACCGCTTCAAGTTTTCCCGCATGTTGGACACCATGGGCATCAGTCAGCCCCGCTGGAAAGAGCTCTCGACACCTGAGGTAATAATGATGATAATAGATAACTTTGATGTAGTGACAGGTGATGTGTACATAGTTGTAGGCCCTCACCCTGGTGAGAGTCTGCACCTACATACGCATCACCTTGGAAGTTCTGACACTGTAACAGAAGATGTATGTGTCGTGCTAGACATAGTGTGTCTCACCCTGAGGTGATCTGTGCGGTTGATAAGTCAATAAAATCCAGGAAGTAACTTACAAACTTTGTGTTTGATGAAGAGCTGATTTACTTGGGAGTGTGTGTGCAGGTATGGTATGCTTTGGGTGAACTGTAGAATAGTGAGCACAGTAGAGGGAGTGAACTGTTAACATGTAGTCTGCCTTTTACTTTGTTTTGATATGGACACATCAATGACAAGTAATGCATATAGGTTTTGATATGGACGCAGCAATGACACGTAATGCATATATGTTTTGATATGGACACAGCGATGACAAGTAATGCATATATGTTTTGATATAGACGCAGCAATGACAAGTAATGCATATATGTTTTGATATGGACACGGCAATGACAAGTAATGCATATGTACTTACTGACCTCCCTCTCTGAGGTAAGGACAGGCAGTATGAGTGTAGCAGACCCCCCCCCCCCCTTAAGGTAATAACAAATGATGTATGTGTCGCTACTTATAGACTTTGCCTGTGAGGTAATGGGGTGATGTATTTATGTTGTGGTACACCACCTCTGAGGTAAGGACAGGTGGTGTAAATATGGAGTAAACCTCCACCACTGAGGTAGCTTTATTTCTGAAACGCAAACCTCCAGTGCTAAACAACTGATCTACGGTGCATTGAATCATTGTGTGCTGTTTCAGTCGGCCATCTCATTCTGCCAAGATGTGGGGTTCCCCTGCCTGGTGCGGCCGTCGTACGTGCTGAGCGGGGCTGCCATGAATGTGGCTCACACCGCTGTTGATCTGGAGAACTTCCTCACTCAGGCCTCCGCTGTGTCCAAAGAACACCCTGTCGTCATCTCCAAGTTCATTCTGGAGGCCAAGGTAAGGTACAAGGGAAAGAGGTGTGATCCAGTTTGTGCTGGGTCTGTGTTGGTTAGAAGCTACAGTTCTGGTCAGAAGCAGGCACTGTAGATTGATTACAAAATGGAAGATGTTGCGATAAGAACAATACAGTTGATGAGTGAAGGTCCAGGAGATAGACGTGTATGTGGTGTCCAGTGACAGGTGGTGGTGTGGTGAAGACTGGATGGTGTGTTTTCATCTGCAGGAGATAGATGTGGACGCAGTGGCCAGCGACGGAGAGGTGGTGTGCATGGCAGTGTCGGAGCATGTGGAGAACGCTGGGGTACACTCCGGTGATGCTACGCTGGTCACACCGCCACAGGACCTGAACGAGGAGACGCTTGCCAAGATCAAGGCCATCTGCTGTGCCATCGGTCGTGCCCTTGCTGTCACCGGACCCTTCAACCTTCAGCTCATTGCCAAGGTCAGCAAGCTGAGATGATGGTGGTGCGAGAATTGTGTGATAGGGCAGAAGTGTCTGAAAGTCAAGAACAAGCAGTTAGAAGAGCAGCCGTTTTTTAATGACAGTTATTTGTGTTCAAGTGTTAGAAGGGCTGTTATCTTTTTTAATGGGGGTTGTCTTAAATTAATAGGAGAGTGGCATTACTGGTACCCTTTTCAGTGGGAGTTACTTTTATCTCCAGTGGGGGGTATTTGTGTTAAATTGTGGGTTGTCAGAGAAAAGTCATCTTGTTTATTTTTGGGGTGATGTTTGTGATGAGATAGTCTCATAATTGTTCCATTGAAGAAAGCCACTACAGTTGAAAGCCGCATCCTGTGTAAGATCCTTGTATTTAGTCTGGCTGAGGAGATGAGACATGGTTGAAACAAGCTGCATTTATTTGTTTACTTATTTCAAGATAATGACCACATTTACAAATCTGTTGTAATCAAAAGGAAACAGTGAGATCTTTCCTGGGGGTGGGGTTGACATTTTTGTAACCTTCATCAAACTGTCAAATATTCCACATCTGTTTCCACCTTGAGTCTTGAGTGAAAACCCACCTTTTTCAAAAAGTAAAGGGAAATCATTGTGTATTATTTGGTTTTGTTCATACAGTCTACAAGACTGCCTGTAGCTCTATGAGCCGTATCTAATATTTGACTACATGGGCATTGTTTGGTCATGCGTTGTGGATGTGTTTTCCCATGGATGTGTTTGATGGAATGACTGCTATGGTTGGATGGAGCTGGATGTAGACATGAACTGACTGTGGGTGTGATGTGTTTTTTTATTCAAAATGTATCATTGACAGTGCCCAGTGCAGTTTGTCAGTGGATATATATATATATGCACAATGCAAATTTTCTTGTTCTTCGTCGTATGGGGCTCAGTATCCTCAGATGTCACACTGACTTATTAGGGACAAATTCTAGTTCTCATCTTTGATTTCCAGGACAACCAGCTCAGGGTGATTGAGTGCAATGTGCGGGTGTCCCGGTCGTTTCCCTTCGTGTCCAAGGCCCTGGATCACGACTTTGCTGCCATGGCGACCCGGGTCATCATGGGGGAAGTGGTTGAGCCAATCAACGTGCTGTATGGATGTGGCCGTGTGGCTGTGAAGGTTGGTGGATTATTTGTTTTCTTTGAGTTTTGCCTGCAGGAGAACTGAAGCAAAGAAAAGATCATGGGCAATGGCCAAATAGGAAGGGGGGGAAAAAAACCTCTTTAAAAAAAATTGTTTTAGTAAAAACACACAACAGTTAAAAATCAGTGTTTGAAAGTTGCAAAAACATGACCATGAATGCTTCGTCTTTTTTTTTTCCTTGTTTTTTTCTTTCTTTTTGTTTTGTTTTTTGCCACCAGTATGTGTCAGCGACATCATAACCATTAAAACCAGGCTGGCATGACTGTGTGGCAAAAGTATCAAAGCACTCGTGAGCTATTCGTTTTCTGTTCTTTCTTGGTAAAGAGCGAACCAGCGTGGCTGCGTCCTGAGGAGCTAGGTTGAAAGCAAAACAAGTACTTGTTTTGTGCAGTAACCGAACAAGCATATGAAGCCTGCATGTGGAAACGTTTGCACATTTTCTATGCTTTCAGGCTGACTTGTGCCTTTGCTTCTGTTCTCCTGTAAAGTTTAGTTTAGTGTAGTGTAAACAGAGAAGGAAGCACTGGTGTGCTTACAGTTGGTGCCGTGTTCAAGTTCACGAAGCTCCTTGTTTAGCCATGAAAACTTGAAAAAACTGGGTTGGGTGGAGGAGACGATGCACTTGTCATCATTGATACGGATTTCCCTGTGGCTGCAAGTGCCAGGGTTCTTCTGACAGCTGCAAGGCTAAGATCTGCTGCAGGAGACATCAGTGCCATGCTCTGCGCAGGCTGGCTACGACTGATGATGATTTGCCTTGATTACAGATGCCAGTGTTCTTCTCACAGCTGCAAGGCTGAGATCTGCTGGAGGTATCAGTGCTGTGCTCTTCCCAAGCTGGCTATGCCTGATAATGACTTGCCTTGACTGCAGGTGCCAGTGTTCTTCTCACGGCTGCAAGGCTGAGATCTGCTGGAGGTATCAGTGCCATGTTCTGCACAGGCTGGCTATGACTGATGATGACTTGCTTTGACCACAGGTGCCAGTGTTCTTCTCACAGCTGCAAGGCTGAGATCTACTAGAGGTATTAGAACTGCACGTGTTCTGCACAGGCTGGCTACGACTGATGATGACTTGCCTTGACCACAGGTGCCAGTGTCTTCTCACAGCTGCATGGCTGAGATCTGCTGGAGGTATCAGTGCCATGTTCTGCACAGGCTGGCTACGACTGATGATGACTTACTTGCCTTGACTGCAGGTGCCAGTGTTCTCCTTCTCACGGCTGCAAGGCGCGGACGTGCTGCTGGGCGTGGAGATGGCCAGTACTGGGGAGGTGGCCTGCTTCGGGGAGAACCGCTACGAGGCCTACCTCAAGGCCCAGCTCAGCACCGGCTTCCAGATCCCCAAGAAGAACATCCTTGTCTCCATCGGCAGCTTTAAGGTAGGTGAAAAAAAGATATGAGGGTGTACCTCTGGTGGAGTTTAGGTACCTTGTATTTACATGCATGCCAGGTGAGAGTTACCATAGGCGACTCAGGTCTTTGTTTGCGACATCTTTTGAGTGCTAATTAACTCCCTTGTGTGTTGATTCTGAAAGGTAGGAGGAGTAGGCACCAAGTACCTGCAGATTGGAATTCTGTGTGCTTCCTTGGAGAGTGATGCTTTGCTGGAAATAGCTGTGGCCATTCTTTGTGATTTCATGTTAAGGTTCCAAACAAAAGGCTTGTATTTAAAATGAGCATACCTTTTTTGAACAGGAATTAAATCAGCTGTTTCTGACACTCATCTATAATATAAAAAGTTACAAAGATTTCCAGACACTTCAGTACCAATAACTAAAGCAGGACAAGTAGGCAATTTTCATTTATTATCATCTGTTGCTTGAAAAAGGGGGTTTACCGTAAAAATTGTGCATTTTTTGTGTTCGATTAAAATTGGCATTCTTTTTTATCAGTTGTGTGTTTTTATGTTTTTATTTTTTTTTAAAGTTTACACAGTCTGCTGGTGTGTTTTGGAGTCTTTGAGTGCACAAGGCCTTGTATTAGTTGTAGGTGCTTAGATTTTTGGAATGGGGTGCTTGCACTTGGTAGATTTTTGCAACACAAGTTGGGTGCTTTGAAGTTTGTTTTTTAATTTTTTACCCAGACGTAAAATATTAAAACTCAGGTGGGCCTCGTAGGAGCCAAGGATGCCATTGTAGGGTCTTTGTTGCCAGTAATGTTGCCCTTTCCTCAGCAGCTATGTCAGCAAAATCTTTTGAACCGTTTTGACCTATTTTCAAGGTCACCGGAGAACTTCTAAAGATGCTTTCCTTTGTTTTGAATTTGATGTGACTGAACACTTGCTTTCCTTGGTTTTACCAGTTGTTTGAATTGCCAGTGAAGGACTACACAGCATGAGCTCTACTAAAGCATGCTGAATCTGTTAGCACGATGTACTTTGAATTTCCATAGAGAATTTGTACTGAAGTGTGCTGAATCTGTTAGCACGATGTACTTTGAATTTCCGTAGAGAATTTGTACGGAAGTGTGCTAAATCTGTTAGCACAACGTACACTGAATTTCCATAGAGAATTTGTACTAAAGCTTGCTGAATCTGTTAGTGTGATGGACACTGATCTGTAAGCGCAGTGTACACTGAACTTCCACAGAGAATTTGTGCTAAAGTGTGCTGAATCTGTTAGCATGGTGTACACGGATCTGTTAGCGCGATGCACACTGAATTTCCACAGAGAATTTGTGCTAAAGCATGCTGAATCTGTTAGCATGGTGTACACTGATCTGCTAGCACGATGCACACTGAATTTCCACAGAGAATTTGTGCTAAGGTGTGCTAAATTTGTTAACATCATGTGTACTGAATTTCCATAGAGAATTGGGAAACTGTATAAAGTGTTGACGGCAAGCTTTGTGTTTTTTCTCACCCCAGAGCAAGACGGAGCTGATTCCCACCCTGCGGTCGCTGGAAGAAATGGGCTACAAGCTGTTCGCCAGCATGGGCACTGCCGACTTCTACAATGAGCATGGCTTCAATGTAAATATGTCATATTGTGTTCTACAATGGCTTCAATGTAAATATGTCATATTATGTTCTACAGTGACAATGGCTTCAATCTAAATATGTGACATGTTCTAGAATGAGCACGGCTTCAATGTAAATATGTCATATTATGTTCTACATTGAGCATGGCTTCAGTGTAAATATGTAATATTTTGTTCTACATTGAGTGTGGCTTCAATGTAAATATGTAATATTATGTTCTACAGTGAGCACAGCTTCAATGTAAATATGTAATATTATGTTCTACAATGAGCACAGCTTTGATGTAAATATGTAATATTATGTTCTACAATGAGCATGGCTTCAATGTAATTATGTAATATGTTCTGCAATCACAATGGCTTCTTCCTGTACTCCCATTTGAAGCAAGCTGTTTCAAACAGATGGTGTAAAAAAAGATTTTTCCCTGATTTGGTGTGAGAAAAAGATCTTTCACTGGGTCGGTGTATGAGAAAGATTTTCACGAGGCTAGCGTAAGAAAACACACACTTTTATTGGGCTTATGTATAAAAAAAAGAAGACTGTCACTGGACTTATATAAGAAAAAGACTTTTCGTTGGGTACCAGTACAAGGAAATACCATTCACTGGGCCGGTGTAAAAAAAATGACTGACCTTTTATTGGACTGATATAAGAAATAGACCTTTTATTGGACTTTATATATAAAAAAAACAGATCTTTTATCAGGCTGATAATGATATAGGAAAAAGACATTTTATTGGGCTATGTAAGGAACAGACCTTTTATTCAGCCGATAAAAGAAAAAACACCTTTACTGGGCTGGTGCAAGAAAAAGACCTTTTATTGGGCTCATCAAATAAAAAGACCTTTATTGGGCTGGTGTAAGAAAAGACCTTTTATTGGGCTGGTGTAAGAAAAAGATCTTTCGCCAAACATTTTTGTGTTGACACAAATTCTTCTAACAGGTGAAGGCAGTGGATTGGCCGTACGAAGACACAGGGGAGACTCGCAAGACCAACGGAGGGCAGTCAAACATCGCCCATTACCTGGCAGAAAACATGTTTGATCTGGTCATCAACCTCCCGCTGAGGAACTCTGGGTCGTACCGTGCTTCGTCATTCGTCACTCAGGGTTACAAGACGCGGCGCATGGCTGTTGACTACTGCGTCCCTCTGCTGACTGATGTCAAGTGCACCAAGATGTTTGTGGAGGTTTGTGTGAAATTTGCAGCAAGATGTTTGTGGAGGTCTGTGAAATTTGCAGCAAGATGTTTGTGAAGGTTTGTCTGAAATTTGCACCAAGATGTTTGCGGAGGTTTGAAATTTGCACCAAGATGTTTGTGGAGGATTGTGTGAAATTTGCACCAAGATGTTTGTGGAGGTTTGTCTGAAATTTGCACCAAGGTGTTGTATGGCGGTCGTCTGAAATTTGCACCAAGATGTTTGTGGAGGTTTGTCTAAAATTTGCAATTGGGTAAAAAAATGCATGAAGTTACGTAATGTGCAGCGTTATTCTTGCCAGCCAGCCTTTGGTGGCAAAGTCCATATTGTTGCATTCCCCCCCAGCTCCTATTGAAATGAGAACTTCAACATTTTGTATAATGACAAATGCTGTTGAGCACTACATGTTCATACTGGTGTAGGTGACCAGACCTTATCCAGTTTAGATTGTGACAAACAGCGGTCACATCAACATTGATGCCAGCAATTTGCAAGAGTATTTTGTTCCAAGATGAAAATGTCATTGGGATGATTGGCTTTTGTGGGGGGGGGGGGGGGGGATCTTCTTCTTTTTTCTCCTCCACCCAAGAAGCAGCATCCCAAGCTCAGTGATTCTGCATGGAAGGCTGCAATGGACAAAACTGGGGTCTGACAAAAATTCTTAGCTTTGCACATCACTGAGAAAGAAAGGAGCAAGCGTGGCTTGTGCCTTCTGACGAGATGCTTCATTAACCTTGTCTGTCTTGTGTTCAGGCGCTGCGTCGTGTGAAGGGTAAACCTGTCATGAAGACGCACATCGACTGCATCTCTTCCAGGCGCGTCATCCGGCTGCCAGGTAAAACACCAATTCTTACATTTTTATTAACAAAAATTGTGTGTGTGCTTTTTTGTTGGGTTGTTTTTTACCTGCTTATATTTGTGAGCAGGGTATTTCAACATGCTACACAGAGTTTGAATATAAAACTTGTACCATGAGGTGATGGCAGATGATGAGAGATGTTGAGCTTTCTGAAGAAAGAAAAAATCAAAATGCACAAAGGATTAAACAGAACAATTTTCTTTTTAATAATCTGTACAGTACGAAAGAATGGGCAGGTTTTTGCTGTAGACTCCTTTTTTAAACACAACAGTTAGTCTGCAAGACCTAGGCCAAAACTTTGCACATTGTTTGCACTGTCCCATTACAAACAGTATCTTTTATAACATTTTCTGTCTTGATTTTTGACTGTTTGCCACTGAAAGATAGAATTTCTGTGTTGCGTATCATACTGTTCATATATTGGTGTGTCTTTTGTCAGGTCTGACTGATGTTTACCATTAAAAGATGAGTTTGTGTGTTATGTGTCATACTGTTGTTTGTTTATTGATGTGTTTTTTTCTTCTCCAGGTCTGATTGATGTTTGCCGTTAACAGATGGGTTTCTGTTGTGTATCATACTGTTGTTCATTTATTGATGTGTCTTTTTCCAGGTCTGATTGATGTTTGCCGTTAACAGATGAATTTCTGTGTTGTGTGTGATACTGTTGCTCATTTATTGATGTGTCTTTTCCCAGGTCTGATTTATATTTGCCATTAACAGATGAATCTCTGTTGTGTGTCATACTGTTGTTCATTTATTGATGTGTCTTTTTCCAGGTCTGATTGATGTTTGCCGTTAACAGATGAATTTTTGTGTTGTGTGTCATGCTGTTGCTCGTTTATTGATGTGTCTTTTAACAGGTCTGATTGATGTTTTCCATATGAATTTCTGTGTTGTGTGTCATGCTGTTGTTTATTTACTGATGTGTCTTTTTCCAGGTCTGATTGATGTCCACGTCCATGTGCGAGAGCCGGGTGCCACCCACAAGGAAGACTGGAGTTCATGCACCAAGGCGGCGTTGGCAGGAGGCCTGACGATGATCCTGGCCATGCCCAACACTGACCCACCCACTGTGGACGCTGCAGCTCTGGCCATCACACAGAAGGTCTGTCTGAAGTGGTTAAGTTGCGATTTGTTGGTGAGATTCTCGAAAGAAGCCTAGCCTTATGCCTTATTACCCCTGTCTTGATATATGTGTTCATGCCTGTACATTCATCCCTATTGTCACATACATTTCCATCTTCACATTCATTCATTTCTATCTTCATCCCTCTCTGCACATTTATCCCTGTTTCGATATGCATTCATCTCTACCTTTGCATTCATCCCTGTCTTCATCCCTACCTTCACTTTCATCCCTGTCTTCATCCCTACCTTCACTTTCATCCCCGTCTTCATCCCTACCTTCTCTTTCATCCCTGTCTTCATCCCTGACTTCACATTCATCCATGTCTTCATCCCTACCTTCACATTCATCCCTGTCTTCATCCTTACCTTCACATTCATCCCTGTCTTCATCCCTGCCTTCACATTCATCCCTGTCTTCATCCCTGCCTTCACATTCATCCCTGTCTTCATCCCTACCTTCACTTTCTTTCCTTGTCTTCATCCCTACCTTCACTTTCATCCTTGTCTTCATCCCTACCTTCACTTTCATCCCTGTCTTCATCCCTGCCTTCACATTCATCCCTGTCTTCATCCCTACCTTCACTTTCATTCCCTGTCTTCATCCCTACCTTCACTTTCATCCCTGTCTTCATCCCTACCTTCACTTTCATCCCTGTCTTCATCCCTACCTTCACATACATCCCTGTCTTCATCCCTACCTTCACATTCATCCCTGTCTTCATCCCTACCTTCGCATTCATCCCTGTCTTCATCCCTACCTTCACTTTCAGCCGTCTTCATCCCTACCTTCACATTCATCCTAATTTTACATTCATCCCTGTCTTCATACCTAACTTCACATTCATCCCTGTCTTCATCCCTACCTTCACATTCATCCCTGTCTTCATCTCTACCTTCACATTCATCCCTGTCTTCATGCCTAACTTCACATTCATCCCTGTCTTCATCCCTACCTTCACATTCATCACTGTCTTCATCCCTACCTTCACATTCATCCCTGTCTTCATCCCTAATTTTGCATTCAGCCCTATCTTTGCATTTAGCCCAATCTGCATATCTTTTCACATTCACCCCTATTTTATCATTCATCCTTATCTTCAGATTTTTTCGTTCATCCCTATTTTCTCATTCACCCCTGTCTTCATCCCTATTTTCTCATTCATCCCTATTTTATTCATCTCTTCATCCCTATTTTCTCGTTCATCCCTGTCTTCATCCCTATTTTTGCATTCTTCCCTGTTTTCTTCCTTATTTTTGCATTCATCCCTATTTTCACATACATCCCTACTTTCCCATTGCTCCGTGTGTCAACCTACAGCCTGTCTTTGCTGTGCGTGCTTTCAGTGTGCGCGTCAAGGGGCCCACTGTGACTACGGCCTGTACCTGGGAGCCAGCAACAGCAACTTCACCACCCTGCCATCCATCGCCTCCCAGTCCGTCGCCCTCAAGATGTACCTCAACGAGACCTTCACAACCCTCAAAATGGACGACATCTCCATCTGGATGAAGGTACCCATTGCGAGAATCAAGAGATGAAGGGAGTTGGTAGCACTCGCTAACCCTAACTTGATACCAAGTGTATACTGAGGGCACAGCAGACACCCGAGTTACATCAGTCCAGTAGCGATTTTTTCTTGTGAAATAACGGGAAGAATGAAAACTGGCTCCTGGAGAAGTGCTTGAATTTTTGTCTGTATGAACGCTGCCATGTTGCCTAAATTTGCAGAATAACACGCCTGTCTTGTTGTGCAGCATTTTGAGCACTGGCCACGCAACTTCCCCATCTGTGCACACGCTGAGGGTGCCACTGCTGCCGCCATCCTGCTGGTGGCTGACGTGTTCCAGCGTCCTGTTCACATCTGTCATGTTGCCAGGAAGGCAGAGGTCAGAGTTCACTGTTGAAGTGGGGTTTGGGTGTGTTTTAACAAAAATGTTATTCGATGCTTCAGAATTTTGTTTTAATACTTTGGCAGCAAGATTTGACTGACAACAAATAATTGTAGGTTAGAAAAAGAAGCAGAGAGAAAAGAAGAGCTTGTGTCATAGATTGAAGTTAGTTTTTGTTGCCCATTCAAACATATTGGTTACAACAGGGTGATTGTCAGAGAGAAGTGATTGTGAGACTGAGACCTAATGTTCAATGCACAGATGACGGCACTCTGATAAAATTAAGATTAAAATCCATTGTAGATATATCTAAAAAGTCTATGTGATCAGTAATAGATATATTATGTAGTTGAAATTTTAAAATCTTCATGTGTAATGGAGTCTGTGTGATCAGTAATAGATGTGGAGTTGAAATTTTAAAAATCTTCCATGTGTAACTGAGTCTGTGTGATCAGTAATAGATGTGTAGTTGGAATTTTACAATCTTTGTGTGTAACTGAGTCAGTGTGATCAGTAATAGATATGTAGTTGGAATTTTACAATCTTTGTGTATAACTGAGTCAGTGTGATCAGTAATAGATATGTAGTTGGAATTTTACAATCTTTGTGTGTAACTGAGTCAGTGTGATCAGTCATAGATATGGAGCTGAAACGATAAAATCTTCACGTGTAACTGTGTGCAGATCCTGGTGATTCGCTCAGCGAAGGAGCGCGGTCTGCCGGTGACTTGTGAAGTGGCACCGCACCACCTGTTCCTCACCGCGGCTGATGCGGCCAAGCTGAAGGGCAAGCGCGGTGAGGTGCGCCCCTCATTGGTGACAGCTGAAGACCAGCAGGCCTTGTGGGATAACATGGACATCATCGACTGCTTCGCCACCGATCACGGTCAGTCTGTGGATTGAGATGTGTGGATGTGTTGCTCAAGAACCCAGCTTGAAACACAAATATACAGGATATATTAATGGAAAATCCAGATCCAGATTTTGATGGTACATGAAGATTATTTTAATAGTAAAATAAACCATGCGTGTGTGTGCACTTTCCAGTAGTGCAATGTAAGTAAAATACAATGCAGCTCCTTGAAGACAAAATGGCTGGGGGGGGGGGGGGGGGGGGGAAATAAAAAATCACTTGCCAGTAGTTAATTTTTGTTGTGATTCTCCATATCAAAACATGGTGGATCATAGTGCTTTTAAGTGAGTTGCACTGAATCTGTCCATGTCAGGAAATCCCTCACATTTTCAAGTTAGTAAATTTAGCAAACATACATCATTTGCAAGATCCAACCACAACGGTTCAGAACAATGCTATTTATCATGACAAAACGCAACATGCAAATTTTCAAGGTAAGCCTTTTTTTTTCAGGCTTCAAAACAACGTAAGTGTCGTTTTGTAGCTTGAAAAAGGGGCTTACCTCGAAACTTACCACAGCATTTAAATGGTGAAAAATGAGATGTAGGATACTTGCCTGCTTTTGATTGAACTGTTATTGACACTGCTCAACCCTGTCGTCTTTTAAAGCCAAACTGAAAACCTTCCTCTTCTCACAGTATTTCCATCAGTACCCTGTTTCTGCTACAGTCATTGTGTGTGTGTGTGTTTGTAGTGCGTTTTTGTGTGTGTGTGTGTTTTAATAATACTTTATGTAAATTATTTTGGTAGGACTGTGCTCTACATGTGTATAGAATATCATATTTAGGTTAATATGTATCATGTGAGCGCTCAGGGCGTTGGTGAGCGCATGATAACTGTACATTATTATTATTATTATGTTGCTTTTGTGCCCAGTGCTAGGAAGAATGGTGGCGTGACGATGATGTCAAACATCACCTGCTGTTCCTGGTTTTTGTGCCTGCACAGGGTAGGCCGCACACAGCGGTTGGCACTGTCTCTGGGGCCGGATACTGCTGCTGCCGCCACCTGAGCCAGCTCTTGTTTCCGTTTTGCATGACTGCATCGCTGATTGCTTTCCAGCTCCCCACAGCGTTGAAGAGAAGGACAGAGAGATGCCGCCGCCTGGCTTCCCGGGGCTGGAAACCATGCTGCCGCTTCTCCTGACTGCCGTGGCTGAGGGACGTCTCAGCATTGAGGTGGGACATTTTTCATTGATGACTCGTTGCTCAGATTAGACACCTGAGTACTCGTCTGTTGCCTCAGTGTTGAGGTTGGGCACTTTAATTTGCCTTTGATGTCTCATTGTTGAGGCTTGACACTTTAATTCATCCTTGAGGTCTGGTTGTTGAAGTTGGACACTTTAGTTCCCAGTTGGTGTCTGATTGTTGAATTTGAACTCTTTAATTCCTTTTTGATGTTTGATTGTTAAAGTTAGACACTTTAACTCACCCTTGAGGTCTCATTGTTGAGGCTTGACACTTTATTTGTCCTGGAGGTCTGGTTGTTGATGTTGGACACTTTTATTCCCAGTCGGTGTCGGATTGTTGAATTCGGACTCTTTAATTCACCTTCAGTATATCAGTGTCTAGGTTTGGCACTTCATTTCCCCCATGATGTCTCATTGTTCAGCTTGGACACTTAATTCACCTTTGGTGTCTCCCTCTCTCTTCAGGCTGAACGCTCAAGTGTCTCACTGTTAACGTTGCTAAATGTGGCATTTGTGCACATTGGGGTAATTTTTCTTATGTCTGATGTCTCCCCTGGTTGGGAATCTCAGGGCTGTCATTTGATTCCCATTTCCTATCTCCTCTCTCTTGTTTTTCTGCCTGGTCCTCTTGTTCTTTCTGTCTTGTCATTTTTCTGCTAATAGTCCATGCTCCTGACTTTTTTCCAGGAAAATCCCAAACATTTTCCTTTAAGAGTTAGTTTTTTGTTGTTGTATAGCTCGTTTTGAACAGCTAGGAGATGATAGTTGGTAGGTGGTATATGCAGCTTGCTGCCATGTGGCACTGGTATTTGCTATTATGCATTTATACATCATTAAAAAAAAACATTTTTTAAATTGTTTCTGTCCATTCCTTTTAAAAAAATACTTTTTTAAATCTGGTCTCAATAAATTAAATGGAATGGTCAACAACACCAGCATGCCCTAGCCTTATGTGCCCCCATTAACATGGGTAGTACTTACAGGATTGACACTACAAAAATTTGTGTTGGATGTTTGCGTATGTATGGTTGCTTGAAGTTTATGTAGGTATTGGTTTTGTGGATTGACTGTAGAAAGGGTTTATATAATGAGGAGTTTTGACATGTGCATTTGCTCATTGCGAGTTTGATTGTACTGAGATGGCCCTGTGCGGTTGACAGGACGGTAAAAATCCAGTTAATAACGAATGCTTGATTGTGCCTGTGGCTTGGCTTTCAAAGAGAGTTCTCTAGCACTGCACCACTGACCCTCCCAACCAAACAAAACATTGCTGCATTAAAAACGATTTCCTGTCACCAGGACATCAAAGCTCGACTGCACACCAACCCACGGCGCATCTTCAACCTCCCTGAGCAGCCAGACACCTACGTGGAGGTGGACATTGAGAGTCGCTGGACCATTCCAGAGGCCATGACTTACACCAAATCCAAGTGGACACCTTTCGCTGGGCATCAGGTGCGCGGTGCTGTGCGCCGCGTGATGCTGAGGGGGGAATTGGCGTACATAGATGGAGAGGTGAGAAAGTGTTCTGTGCTGTGCATTGATGTGTTGAATTTGTTTGCTTGTTTTGTCCTTGTAAAATGGAACCTCTATAATAATAAAAAACCTACACACACCCCAAGACTACCCTGATGAGAGACCACCCTGTTGAGAGACCACAGTGAGAGACCGCTCTGATGAGACCATCCTGATGATAGACCACCCTGGTACGAGACTGCTCTGATGAAATGCCACTCTGATGAGAGACTATCCTGATGTAAGACCACCCTGATAAAAGGCTACCCTCATGAGAGACCACACTGATAAAAGGTTACACTGATGAGAGACCACCCTGATAAAAGGTTACACTGATGAGAGACCACCCAGATATAAGGTTACACTGATGAGAGACCACCCTGATAAAAGGCTCCCCTGATGAGAGACCACCCTGATAAAAGGCCACCCTGATATGAGACCACCCTAAGGAAAGACCAGCCCTTTTAGGATCAGTCTTTTTCTTTCTAAAACCTTTTCAATTTCCGTGTAACTCAGCCCCCAACCAAGGACCACCCCTCTGTTGAAAAGCACAGTTTGGCTTTTAGGGTGGCCTTAGAAGAGGGGTAAATTCCACTTTGTTAAGCAAAAACGGTCAGTGTGGAGAATCCCAAAGGGGCACTGAGGGTGCAGGACTTGAACCCCCCCTCTGCTGAGAATCCAGAACTGTCAAAGGCTGTCTGTCTTGAGCCTGGAGTAAGCTGGACTATAGCCCTGCATGCTTTACCCATTGCCAGGAATTCCGTCTTTCTGGTGTTTGCCTTCCCAGTTGACTCATCTTCATTGCTTCCGAACCCTCTTCAAACATAAGGTGGACACAAGGTTACTCCCCCCCAAAAAAGAGGAAGCAGAAAAGAAGAAAAAGCAGTAACAGTGAACTAGGCCTGTATTTGGGATTTGATGACTTGTGCGTTGCCAGACAAATTTTTCACTTGACTTGGTGTTTAATGTTAAAAATCAGTCAATCAGTCCCCTAAAAAAATTAGGCCACTTTTACTATGGGGGCCATGGGGGGTATCCCGCGGAAGCAGGAGTGGGGGGAGGGGAGGTTACCCTGGGGAAGCAGGAATTGGAGGGGGGGGGTGAGGGTAAGGCATTTCATCATCCCTGTACATCAGCACTGTAACCTTGCTGTTGCTTTATGCCCGCTCGTCAGGTGCTGGTGCCAGCTGGCTTTGGAACGGACGTGCGATCGCTGCCCCTGCCTGGCATCCTCCCGCCGCCTCCATCACCTACCACCGAGCCGCTTACAATTCATATCCCGTCGGGCACCATCTCCCAAAACGTCTCTGAACCATCCAGCCCACGTAAAATGGTGCCGGGCATGCCTTTCCCTGACAAGCAAGTGCCCATCAGAAATCTGTGTAAGTTCATGTGCCGTGGCGCTTTCAGTTAACGCAGAATTTTGAAAGACGAGAAGAAAAAACACTGCGTTATCCATTTTCTGCTAGAGTGAAGGAAGTGCTTGGTAGCAGTTCTTCGCTGTTCATTTACAGTGACCTAGAGCTGCTAAGTGTGTACATAGGAAGCATAATACTTTGAGTGAATGAAATGGGGAAAATATCGGGTTTACAGGCCAGACTCAGTAAACTTTTGTGAGTGAATTCTCTGGAGATGAAATGTGCTAAACCCCCATTGTTGTTAATTTTGATTATTGTTTAAAGGATACACCGGGAAGAGTTAATGCATAATGATGCTTCCTGTGTAAATGTGATGTGAAGTGAGGGAGACTGCATGCCATAGAGAAAAAAGTATCTGTTGTTTAATGTAGCTTGTGTACTTCTTGACTGCTTGGGTTTCAGACGAGTCACGGGATATCCCACGGTTCCTAGGTATATAACCCCTGTGCCTCCTCTGTTTTACTCACACGCTAACAGTTTGTGTGGCTAGACTAGCACTGCCCATAGCTAACTGAGCCACTTTAACCCCTGCCCTGCCAAACCACTTGCACTGTTGGTGCCTTTTCCTCGCCAGGCCTGTAGGTCACTTCTCTCACATAATTATCCAGTATTTGAAAAGAATAACCCCACCTGTACATGGCTTGTGCAGAAAATGTGAAAAAATGAAAACAGCTAAACTGACCTAGTTTGGGAACCACTGCGTACATTTCCTTTGCATGGATGGAAATGAGAGTAGAGAAGACAGCGTCGTTATACTGAAAATATTTTGTCAGCTGTCTTACTGTATGACAGTTTTGGCATTTGATGTGTCACAATCACTTCCATCAAATGTGCATTTGTCGCTGCCCCTCTCCGAATCTAGAGATGCCCATAGTCTGTGCATGCGACCAGAGGAACACTTATTAGAAGTTGTCTCTTTAAGCTGACCAAAGATGTTCATTTTGAGGACTTTTGGCCCCATAAAAAGAATGACTTTTGGATCCATGAAAAGACTTTCATTTTGAGGACCTTTGGCTCCATGAAAAGGCACAAAAAGGAAGAAATCAGCAGAATGTCTTGTGACATCTGAATGACAGGGAAGGGGTTAACAATGCTTGCGCTCAGCCATCTCCCTTTTCTCTTTTTCTTCCTTTTCTCTCATGTTTGTTCACTTATATATAACTGCCTTTATTTGAGCACAGGACTTGTGTATTCACAGTCTCTTCAGCTTTGTGTGAAGAGAGTTTGTGTGTCCAAGCGCATACCTGCACAATAGCCATTGCAATTTCCCTGATAGTGCTGTGATTTAGGCTGAATTTTTGCTACAAGTAGAGTTACTGCCCTTCGTGACTTGCTGTATGTGTGCATACACGCATGCATGTGTGTATGCCCAGGCGTACATGGCAGGCATGTGTGTGTGCCACCTCATCTTATTATTTTTGGAAGGAAAGGTTTTTGCTTTGTATGTGAGTGCTGCTAATTGAATGATTAACATATGTACAAAATTGAATGACTGACAGTAACAGAGTTTGAAACAATGTTGGTGCTCATGCACAACTAATCTGCTACTGTTCATGGGTGTGAATTTTTCTAATTCTTTTAGGTAGTGGATGTTTTATTCTGTGTGTATGTGTGTGTGTGTGTGTGTGTATGTGTGTGTTTCTTCTGATTTGGTTGTTTTTATCAAGTTTGGTTGATGGATTTTGTCTGTGTGTGGCAGAGGCAATTAGTGTACTGTGTAGTGTGCTTTATTGATTTCTGCAAGTATGTAAGTTGGTGTTTTACGCCCAGTCAACCGGTACGGTTATATCATGGCGATGATTTCTGCAAGTTGTATGCAAACTGTAAGAAGCCAGGAACATCACAGTCATTGTTTTGTCAAAGTTCGGTTACAAAAAAATTGGCGAACAGAACATTTAAAGTGCTTTTAGCACAACATTGAAAGTGCCTGTTAACACAGCATTAAAAGTGCTGTTAACGCAACATTGAAAGTGCCTGTGAATACAACATTGAAAGAATCAGAAAAAAATGCGCTAAGAAACTGACCCTTTCATTGTCATATTCTTAGACTACAGCTGAAAAACAGGATTGGTGTTTGTCATATTGCTAGCCTACAGCTGAAAAACAGGATTGGTGTTTGTCATATTCCTAGCCTACAGCTAAAAACAGGATTGGTGTTTAGGAGTGCTGCATTCTGTTTTAGGGGTTATTTTGAATTGTTATAAGTGCGTTATAAATCCTTTCTTCCGGGTTAAAGCTAGAGGTTTCAGTACCAGGGCAGTGGTGAGTTGATGGCTAGTTTCTGTAGGTGAAAACGTGGGTCGTTGCACGTAAGGATGGGTGTGTAATGGAAAGTGCATGGTAAATCCTTTTTTCTGGGTTATTTATAGGGGTTTCAGTTTTCAGTGGTGAGTTGACAGCTAGTTTCCATTGGTGAAAACGTAGGTCATTGCACATAAGGATACATATCTGACACACTAAGTGGGGGCCTGATTCACTTAATGAACTGTGCGTCACCTGCTTATTGATTCGACCCAGACACCCTGAAACTTAGTGCTATGCATTACAACTCAGCATTCTGTTCACCGTATCAGTCGCATGGCTGTGTCAGTGTTGCTGACTCAGTTTTACTGCTGTGTGTGTGTGCGTGTGATAACTCAGTTCTGTCTTTGCTGTATGTGTGCGTGTGATAATTCAGTTTTGTCTTTGCTGAGTGCGTGCGTGTGATAACTCAGTTTTGTCTTTGCTGTGTGTGTGTGCGTGCATGTGATAATTCGGTTTAGTCTTTGCTGTGTACGTGCATATGATAATTGAGTTTTGATTTTGCTGTGTGCATGCGTGTGATAACTCAATTTTGTCTTTGCTGTGTGTGTGTGTGTGATGATTCAGTTTTGCCTTTGCTGTGTGTGTGCGTGTGATAACTCAATTTTGTCTTTGCTTTGTGCGTGCATGTGTCCTGTGATAATTAGAGTCTTCAGTGTGATGCGCAATGGTTGTTACATTTGAAATTGCACTATGACTGTGGGGTTTTACCAACCAAGCTTGCACCCAAGAATGCCCCCCTTAAACCTTAACGTGTGATTAACACTGTCAGCAGCTGGACAACTGCATATATTACAGTGGAACCCTCACATATTCAGTGAATCCTTTTAATGTGAAATTTAGTTTCAAGATGAAATTTTGCTTCACTGAAAGTGATCCAGCTGTCCTTATTACACATTTCCTGTTCTTGTTTTTGTCCGTTTTTTGGCTGTTTTTGTTTGTTTGTTTATAGTTCTTCGTTGTCAAAGTTCTGTTACAACAAAGAAGCAACAATTTCCATAGAAAAAAGGGAAGAAGAAGCAGTACCCCCACACCCCCCTACCCCCCACACCCCAAAAAATAAGAAAAAAAGGAGCAGCCATTTTTGAATGTCCCAGCCACTCTTTTTATTTTATTTTAAGAGGGGGTCCAGTGTAAGAGGTGCTGCTGCTGCCACTGGCCCAGTTTGCTGTGTGTGCTTGACACCTGACCCGCATGCTGCTGTTTGTTTTGCAGTGGCCGAGGCCTCGGAGGCTGTTCACAAGGACTCCAGAGGTAAGCTGCCCACTGTCCTCTCTGTCCTGTTGTTGGCCAGTAGTCTTGTTGCCAGGGGAGCATTGCCAGTGGTCTTGTTGTCAGGGGTAGCATGGCCAGTAGTCTTGTTGCCAGGGGAGGATTGCCACTATTGTTGCCAGGGGACCATTGCCAGTAGTCTTCTTGCCAGGGGAGAGTTGCCAGTAGTCTTGTTGTCGGGGGAAGCACAGCCAGTAGTCTTAGGGGAGCATTGCCAGTAGTCTTGTTGCCAGGGGAGCATTGCCAGTAGTCTTGTTGCCAGGGAAGGATTGCCATAATTGTGCTGCCAGGGAGTATTGCCAGTATTGTTGCCAGGGGAGCATTGCCAGTAGTCTTGTTACCAGGGGAGCGTTACCAGTAGTCTTGTTGCCAGGGGAGGATTACCATAATCCAGTTGCCAGAGGAGGATAGCCATAATCCAGTTGCCAGGGGAGGTTTGCCAAAATCCTGTTGCCAGGGGAGGATGGCCAGTAGTTTTGTTGGCAGGGGAGCATTGCCATAATCTTGTTGCCAGGGGAGGATAGGTGTAAGTTCATTCTCACTTTCAGGGCATGGACCTGCCCCCATGTCCATGCAGTGGGGTACTGCGGATGCAGAAATTAATGTCCCTTCTGTTGAGAATTATAATGGCAATAATGGAAATTGTTCAAGTGCCTCTGCTGTTGCTCAAAGTGCTGAACAATGCAAACATAACAGAACACACATGTACAGCAAGATAAAGATTGTCATCAGTTTAGGTAACAATGTATGCATCTACAAACATTCTACCGTAAAATAACCAGGGTACATGCAGTACACAAGCACGCACATGTGCACTTGGCTGCATCGTAGAGACTAATAGGGGTGAAAACACACCTCTTCCCTTCTGCATGTGTTTGTAGTGAGTGTGTGTGCGTATGTGATAAGATCAGCGTATCCATAGGCCTTTGTAAGCAATCCAGGCTCTTACAAGATGAAGCCCCCATAAATAATAAAGTGTTTGTTACTTGACGCATTTGGAGAAGAGAAATGTTCTACTTACTTGTGTGCAAAGTTTATTGAACTGAATCAGAATTTATTTGTAGTTTTGTAACTTGGTTCACCTTTGTATGAGTGTGTTACGGAAATGCTGGCTGGACAGGGCATGAGACTGTCCATTGTTTCTCAAGATACCTGCCAGTCTCAAACGTGTTCCCATAGTGGAAATAACCTGAATCCATGTCCATTCCACGGCAATGTCACGTCTTGATGACTGTAACTCTGTTGACAGGGACTTCCAAACAGATTCACAAGCTTCAAAAGGTTCCCTGTTTTAGTTTTTGTCCTGCCCAACTCACTATCATTATCAAGGCCGCCATTGACAAATGCTTTATATTGTATCCTGCCTGGCTAAACTGCACTGGCTTCTGATACATCAGAGAATCCATTGTGTCTTCCACTTGTGACCTGACATCTGTCAAATGCTGGTGGTAACCCCCTTTATCGACATTCTTCACACGCTTAACATAGATGCAGTTCAAAACTCAGAGCCATACTGATCTGCTAAACCTGTGAACAAAATGCCTAAAGTATATGTGCATAAACTTTGTATGGTCGTCATTTCCTTTTCCCCTGTGTGGTCCTGAGGTGACCCTGTGCAGTTGACAGGCTGTTGAGTCCAAGAGCTACCTTCCCCAGTGGCTGTGCATGTGCAAGCATGTTTGTGTGTGTGCATGTGTCTTTATGTGGCCCTGTCCCACCAAACAGTTAGTCTTAAGTGGAAGCTGTCTGTCAGCCCCAGGGACAAAATATACGGGTCTACTCCGACTCCAAGAATGTGTGGTCATTGCCTGTTATCCACACAACTCCTAGCTGATCGCGCATGACCTATCTACCGTGTAAAAGTTATTCTAACGTCATATCAGACATTCTGTCAGTTAACGATGTGACATGACATTATCATGTGGTAATACCTGTGTGTGCCATGGTGCTAACCTTATTAGAAATTTCATTAGGCAGTGAAAGTGAAACTCTTGAGTAGATCAAACATTTAGACTTAAATTACCATTTTGTCTTTTCAGTTAAATAGAGTAATTGTCCTAATCCTGTCATTTTGCTGTGTTATTCTTTTCCTACATGCATTTGAATAGTGTTTCTTAAGAAGTAGGGCAACGTGGACATTTCTGTTATTACAAGTAAGTAACTTAAGGCTTTACGCAGTCAACCAGTATGGTTATACCAGGGCAATATTGTCATTATAAATTCATAGCTTGTTGATTTGAAATAGCGTTCAGGGAATTTATCCCTCAGTTTATTTGGCTTGACCACATATTTCTGTGGGTTTAAAAAAGAATATTGTGTTGATTTATTTGCAGACATCCCTTCTAATGCTTGGCAAGAAGAATATATGTGTGTGTGTTTTAAGGTTTGGTGTATTAGATTTTGCTTGTTTTTCTCATTTTTACTTGGCAGTTGAGTTGTTTGGTTCTGTTTGTTTTCCGAGTTTAACCTTGGAACTCAAATTGATTGCTTTAGTGTAGGTTAACACTCCACTTTCAGTTTTCTTTCTGCAAGTGAAAGATTTTGATTTGTTGCTGTTGTTCACAGGAGTGTTTCTTTGATGAATTTGTTTCCTGGTTTGTGTTTGACCGTTTGCATTGTTTTCTTGTTGTGTTTTGTGTGTGTGTGTGCGTGTGTGTGTTGCGTATCATCCCTGATGTGTATTTTCCCATGGAACATTGTGTTAGTGTGATTTTCCAATGAAGGAAAGTGACCAGTACTGCTTATGCTTTCCAGCCTGCTAACTGTGATGCCCAGCTTTAGAGAATTTTGCCATGGCATTTGCTTTCACAAGATCTCAACTGTGCCTACAACTGTAGTGCTTCCTTTTTTTTTCTATTCTTTTTTCTTTTCTTTTTTCTTCTCCCTAAACCTTTCTTATACATTTTATTTTATTCATCTATAATTAGATAATAATTGCTAATGCCATGCAAATATCCAGAGCCTCCAGTTATGTTTACTGAATGGCCAGTTTAGTGACATTTGTGTGTGTGTAATTGCCATTTGTTTTCATAAAGTGGGTTGTTGTTGTTTTTTGATTGATGGGCTACTGACCCAACAGTGACCAGTGTAGTTGGTAGTAAAATTACACGGTTATTGTGACATCGTACTGACCACAGAGAGACCAGTGTAGCTGATAGTAAAATTACAGTCTGACCAATGTAGTTGATTGTAAAATGATACATTAATTACAACATCGTACTGACCACAGAGTGACCGATGTAGCTGATAGTAAAATTACAGTCTGACCAATGTAGTTAATTGTAAAATGACACATTAATTACAACATCATACTGACCACAGAGTGACCAGTGTGGTTCACAGTGAAATTACACAGTCTGACCAATGTAGTTGATTGTAAAATGACACATTAATTGCAACATCGTATTGACCACAGAGTGACCAGTGTGGTTCACAGTGAAATTACACAGTCTGACCAATGTAGTTTATAGTAAAATTACACAGTTATTATGACATGGTGCTGATCCAAGAGTGACCAATGTAGTTGATAGTAAAATTATACAGTTATTATGCTGGTATTGACTCAAGAGTCTGACCAGTGTAGTTGATAGTAAAATTAGTTATAATAACTCTTATATAGTGCTATACCCTGTAAAAACTTACAAGCTCACGGTGCTGTGACATGGTACTGACCACAGAGTCTGACCAGTGTAGTTGATAGTCCAGTTACACAGTAATTACGACATGGTACTGATCCAAGAGTGACCAATGTAGTTGATAGTCCAATTACACAGTAATTACGACGTGTTACTGATCCAAGAGTGACCAATGTAGTTGATAGTCCAATTACACAGTAATTACGACATGGTACTGATCCAAGAGTGACCAATGTAGTTGATAGTCCAATTACACAGTAATTACGACATGGTACTGATCCAAGAGTGACCAATGTAGTTGATAGTACAGTTACACAGTAATTACGACATGGTACTGATCCAAGAGTGACCAATGTAGTTGATAGTCCAATTACACAGTAATTACGACATAGTTCTGATCCAAGAATGACCAGTGTAGATGATAGTAAAATTACACAGTAATTATGACATGGTACTGATCCAAGAGTGACTAATGTAGTTGATAGTCCAATTACACAGTAATTACGACATGGTACTGATCCAAGAGTGACCAATGTAGTTGATAGTCCAGTTACACAGTAATTACGACATGGTACTGATCCAAGAGTGACCAATGTAGTTGATAGTCCAATTACACAGTAATTACGACATGGTACTGATCCAAGAGTGACCAATGTAGTTGATAGTCCAATTACACAGTAATTACGACATGGTACTGATCCAAGAGTGACCAATGTAGTTGATAGTCCAATTACACAGTAATTACGACATGGTACTGATCCAAGAGTGACCAGTGTAGTTGATAGTCCAGTTACACAGTAATTACGACATGGTACTGATCCAAGAGTGACCAGTGTAGTTGATAGTCCAGTTACACAGTAATTACGACATGGTACTGATCCAAGAGTGACCAGTGTAGTTGATAGTCCAATTACACAGTAATTACGACATGGTACTGATCCAAGAGTGACCAGTGTAGTTGATAGTCCAATTACACAGTAATTACGACATGGTACTGATCCAAGAGTGACCAATGTAGTTGATAGTCCAATTACACAGTAATTACGACATGGTACTGATCCAAGAGTGACCAGTGTAGTTGATAGTCCAATTACACAGTAATTACGACATGGTACTGATCCAAGAGTGACCAGTGTAGTTGATAGTCCAATTACACAGTAATTACAACATAGTTCTGATCCAAGAATGACCAGTGTAGATGATAGTAAAATTACACAGTAATTACGACATGGTACTGATCCAGGAGTGACCAATGTAGTTGATAGTCCAATTACACAGTAATTACAACATGGTACTGATCCAAGAGAGACCAATGTAGTTGATAGTCCAATTACACAGTAATTACTACATGGTACTGATCCAAGAGTGACCAATGTAGTTGATAGTCAAATTACACAGTAATTACAACATGGTACTGATCCAAGAGTGACCAATGTAGTTGATAGTCAAATTACACAGTAATTACAACATAGTTCTGGTCCAAGAATGACCAGTGTAGATGATAGTCAAATTACACAGTAATTATGACACGATACTGATCCAAGAGTGACCAATGTAGTTGACAGCAAAATTACACAATTACTGTGACATGGCACTGACGCAAGAGTCTGACCAGTGTAGCTGATTGTAAAATGACTCAGTATTTCTAATGACATGACCCATTTTGGAAACACTTCTTGGTTTTCTTTAACAATAGTTATCAGCAGACAAATGTGATAGTCGAATTTTCCATCTTCTACCTTGTCACACCCATGATGGTCCATGCATCATAATACATGCTGATGCACCTTTCTGTGAAATCAGGTCACTGTCTGCTTGTTACCATTCACTACTGTTGGGTTATAGGACCACATGGTGATCGGCTTTGGAGTGGAGTGATTCACTTGCCAAAGTACCTTCATTGTTCTTCGGGAAAGTGTATGCTAGCTGCAGTGTGACCATCAGTAGTGAAATACAGGTCACGCAAAATGAAGTAGAACATGAAAGAATTGGATGTCACATTCGAGCCTGCAGCACTGACTTGCTCCCAGTTGCTCCAGCTGATACCTGAACAGTCACACACCTGTCCTTTATTTCATTTTATTTTTTAGATGCAACAGTTCAGCGGGAAAGTCACTACCCGTATGTGGAGTCAGTGAGGCGTGACGTGATGGGTCCACTACCCACGCCGGTCAGCGGCCACCCTGGCCACCTGCCGGCACCCATGACGTCTACGGGCTACATGCCGCATCCTCTGCAGCAAGTGGGTCTGCCGCACTACATCCCTGGCATCACCAACCACCACATCCTCACTGTCACCACCTTCAACAAAGACCAGGTGAGTGCCACATCCTGTCACTGCCTTCAACAAAGACCAGGTGAGTGCCACATCCTGTTACCACCTTCAACAAAGACCAGGTGAGTGCCATATCCTGTCACTGCCTTCAACAAAGACCTGGTGAATGCTTCATCCTGACTGTTAGTGTTACCACCTTCAACAAAGACCAGGTGAGTGCCACATCCTGTCACTGCCTTCAACAAAGACCAGGTGAGGGCCACAACCTGTTACCGCCTTCAACAAAGACCTGGTGAATGCTTCATCCTGACTGTTAGTGTTACCACCTTCAACAAAGACCAGGTGAGTGCCACATCCTGTCACTGCCTTCAACAAAGACCAGGTGAGTGCCACATCCTGTCACCGCCTTCAACAAAGACCAGGTGAGTGCCACATCCTGCCATCACCTTCAACAAAGACCTGGTGAGTGCCACATCCTGTCACCGCCTTCAACAAAGACCAGGTGATGCTTCATCCTGTCACCACCTTTGGTAAAAGCCAGTTGAGTGCCACAGCCTGACTGTCACCACCTTCAACAAAGACCAGGTGAGTGCCACATCCTGTCATCGCCTTCAACAAAGACCTGGTGAATGCTTCATCCTGACTGTTAGTGTTACCACCTTCAACAAAGACCAGGTGAGTGCCACATCCTGTCACCGCCTTCAACAAAGACCAGGTGAGTTCCACATCCTGTCACCGCCTTCAACAAAGACCAGGTGAGTGCTTCATCCTGTCACCACCTTTGGTAAATGCCAGGTGAGTGCCACAGCGTGACTGTCACCACCTTCAACAGAGACCAGGTGAGTGCCACATCCTGTCACCGCCTTCAACAAAGACCAGATGAGTGCCACATCCTGACTGTCATTACTGTGAGCAAAAACCAGGTGAGTGCCACAACCACACTCTGATCGTCACTTTTTGGCACCTTCCTCCAAACTCTGCCAGATTTAGTTACGCTACAGAAGGGGCACTCTTTATCTCCGCACAGCTGTCCAGCGACGCAGTCAGCACCCTCTGAAGGTTTGGGTATTAATATGACTGTGGAAACAACCTAGCGTCGAAGCATGCACTTAAACATGAGACGCATCCACCCCGGCTTTAAAAAAAAGAAAAGAGTTCCATCTCGGTTCAAACGATTGTGGGTTTATTTGTGCTCGTGTAAACTTTGTTGGCGGCTGTAAATGACACGCCTTGTTTTATTTCAGTTGTTTATAACAAACTTACTACTGTTTGAGCACCAAGAAAAACTGCTCGTTAGCTGACAGTTTTCTGGACCCTATGGTGTAACTAAATACGGCAGTGGTTGAAGGAAGGATGTCATAAACCAGCGCTTGGAGTTTGTGCCACCTCCTGACTGTCACTGCTGTCAGCAGAAACCAGGTGAGTGCCACATTGTGACTGTCACCACCTTCAAGAGACCAGGTGAACACACTGCAGTTTGACTTTCACTACACTCAACAAAGATCAGGTCACCACACTCGACAGATAGCAGGGAAGTACACTGCAGCTTCACAGTCACTATGCTTGGGTTCAGAAAAGGAGAAGAAGGGAAAAATGGTCCTAAGCCATGTGTTCATTTACAAGGAAACCTGGCGGGAAAGGTTCTGGTAAAAGTCTTAAGAGGGGGATGTTCCTTGGTCAGGGGTTCCACTGGACAACCTTGGGACCGAATACACTGATACATGCTCTCTTGTAGGTACACACACTTGCACAGACACATGCCTGCACAAACATACAAATGCTTAGAATACCTCACCATCTCCTGGAGTGAACCCCCTCCTCACTGTATGTTTAACCATCTCCTACAGTGGACCCCCCCATCCTAATCCATTTTTATGCAACCTGTATGCAGCTTGTTTCTGTGGGGTGTTGCAGCTGTCACACATTTTCAACCTGGCCCACAACTACCGCGTGGCTGTCAACAAGGATCGGCCCCTGGACCATGTGTTGAAGGCAAGTCACGCTGTTTCCTGTGTTAGCTTTGTGCCCGCAGGTAGTGTCTCAAGCTCCTCAACACTCTATATCTTCTGAGATGTAAGCCATTTGTGATGGTTGCTTTGCCTGCCAGTCTTGTATCTGGGTAGTCATTTCACTGGACCCCTGCAAGTCCATTTCAGAGGTATCACAAGCAGTACTGACCATATGGAGTCTTGTGACTGACCATGTGGAGACTTTAATTGTGACTGATGTACACACACACACACATTCTCTCTGTCTCTCTCTGTGTCTCTGTCTGTCTGTCTCTCTCTCTCGTTCTCGCTCTCTGTGTGAGCTGAGACTGACTGACACACTAAACAATGATGTAATGCCTCCTGCAAAGTTTCAATGCATCTGGGTCAAAACATACATGCCCAGATGATGTGCAGGTTGGAAGTGTAATGCATCAGGCCTCCAGTTTAGTATGTCAGATGTCTGATGACATTACATAGATTAAAAAAGATCACTGAGTACAAAGGACAAACTGCATGTCACCACCTATGTCACTCGCATCCATGTACAGGGCACAGCCTATCAGGCCCCCAGTCTAGTGTGTCAGATGTGTGATGACGTCACATAGATTTAAATGATCATTGCCCAGTAAACATGCTGGATCCGATCTGGTCCGGACTGGCTGGGAAGCACTGGCCAGAAGAGGGGTGGATGATTCTTGCACATTGGCATGCTTCCGGACCGGATCTGTTTGGCCAAAACCTGACACAATCAGCCAGAACTGAATTGGATCCAGGCTGGTTTTGCACACTATCATCCAGGCTGTCTGTGGAAGACCAGAACCGAGTCTCAAAGTGGGAAACTGGTAGTAGCCCAGTTGCATCCTGCCAGAAACCGGGCCTGATGATTCCTGCACACCAGTTAGCTTCCAGACCAGATGTGTTTCGTCAAACCTTGAGCAGGCCATCCAGATCAGATCCGGGTCAGTTTTGTGCAATATGATCCATGCCTTCTTTGAAAAAATGGAACTGAAACGGATGAGGGAAGTCAGATCAGGCATATACAATCCAGGCCGATTCTGGCTGCACGCTGGCTGTAAAGGCCATAACTGGCCGTAACCAAAATGTTTCCGGATCGGATCCGGCATGTTTACTGGGTGAGTAAAAAAGACAAACGGCATATCACCATGTATGTCACTCACTTCCACGTACAGGGCAAAGTGCTGGCGTCCATGTTTTATGAGGCCAGTACCCGAACCTGTTGCTCCTTCACCGCCGCCATGCAGAGACTGGGTGGCACCGTCGTCCACTTCAACGAGGCCACCTCCTCCACCACAAAGGGGGAGACCTTGCAAGGTAAATCAGGGCTCATGTCAGCTGGTCATTTCCACTACTTTACCTGTTAAGATCTGCATATAAATACTGGAAACAAAATCAGCAATGGGTCAGATGTACCAGCTGTCCCCCTTCTCCTTCCTGCCCACTTCCCTTTCCACACAGTCCCCCTTCTCCTTCCTGCCCACTTCCCTTTCCACACAGCCCCTCCTCTCACCCCCATCTCTTTCCCACCCTCTCCCCTTTTTCTCCATCATGTTTGCGAAGTGAAATGAACATGCAACTCTGCATGGAGTTAAACTGTGCTGTTTAAGTGGATGGTGACATTACTATGTATATATAGCATTGCTGAAATCATTTGGCACTGCAGTTGTTCTGGATTTCAACTCTTGCAGTTGACTTGCTGTTTCTATGGAACAGGTGATGCTACAGAGAAAACAGCCTGACATTTGATACCACAAGAATCTTGGTTTAAAGTCTACGTCTGACTCTTTTGACTTGTTTATTGTTTTTGCAGACACAGTTGCCATGATGACCGGTTACTGTGATTTGCTGGTCATACGCCATCCTTCTGCTCACTCTGTCCAGGTTGGTCAAACTTCTGGAGAGCTGTGATGCTGTTTTATGTGAACACTCTTTTTGTTACACCGCTCCAACACTGGAACACACTTCCAAAAGGCTTTAAGATTTCCACTGTCACTGAGTCTGCTTCTTCCTGCAGATAGCCCTCAAAACTCACTGATTTTGTGTGTTCTGTTTGTGTGTATGTGTGGTGTGTGTGTGTGTGTGTATGTGCGGTGTGTGTGTTGTGTGTGTGTGGTGTGTGTATGTGCGGTGTGTGTGTGTATGTGCGGTGTGTGTGTGGTGTGTGTGTGTATGTGCGGTGTGTGTGTGTATGTGCGGTGTGTGTCTGTATGTGCGGTGTGTGTGTGTATGTGTGGTGTGTGTGTGTGGGGGTGTGATAAGCAGGTTATACAGGCTACTTAAGAAAGAAATCATTCATTGGAACCCATTGTGTGTTTTGATCTTGTTCAGAACTCTGGCAGGATTGGCATGGGTCATTCTTGAGAGGAGAGAAATGTACAAAGCAGTATTTGTGACTAGTTTGGACAGAAATTCACAAAACCATTTGAGACAAGCTTTAACAGAAATTCACAGAACTGTATTTGACTGATTTTCACAGAAATTCGCAAAACTATGCTGCCACTGGATCGCAAAGGCCAGATTTGTGAATTTCTGTCCAAACGGGTATTTTGGAACCTGTCTGATTGTGCATCATCTTTAACAAAGAACTACAATGGTTGTGGGCAGAACGCAGCTCGTGTCTCACGCAAACCGGTGATCAACGCTGGAGACGGCACTGGGGAGCACCCCACGCAGGCTCTGCTCGACATCTTCACCATCAGGGAGGAGATTGGAACTGTCAACGGGGTCACGGTCAGTTCCCTGTGTACATCAGTTGGACGCTCACACCTCTCCTGTGTGGTGCCTGGAACAAAAACATGAGTTTTTAGCGAGACTAGAACAAAAACATGAGTTTGTAGCGAGACTAGAACAAAAACGTGAGTTGTAGTGAGACTAGAACAAAAACATGAGTTTGTAGCGAGACTAGAACAAAAACATGAGTTTTAGTGAGACTAGGACAAAAACATGAGTTTGTAGCAAGACTAGAACAACAACATGAGTTTGTAGCGAGACTAGAACAAAAAGATGAGTTTGTAGCGAGACTAGAACAAAGAGTTGTAGCAAGACTTTAAAAAAAAAATTGTAGTGAGACTTTAAAAAAAAAAGAGATGAGTTTGTAGCAAGACTAAAAATTGAATTAAAAAAACTGGATTTGTAGTGAGACTAGAACAAAAACAGGAGTTTGTAGCAAGACTAGAACAAAACACAAGTTTTGAGCAAGACTTGAACAAAAAAGGGAGTTTGTAGCTAGACTAGAACAAAACACAGGTTTGTAGTGAGATTAGAACAAAAAGATGAGCATGGAGTGATTATTAGGCTGTTTGTTCTCCTTCCACATGCAGACAATTTTCTTTGTTGGAAAGTTTCTGGATGAAAGGGATATTTAGGGTTTTATGTCCTGTTAGCCTGTAGGTTTAAGTAGAGAAAGCTTGAGCAAGCTTTGCATGACTGTGATTCACTGTTGCATGCTTCATACAATTTTTGTGTTACGGATCAAATATTTAGGTCACAAGAACCTCTGAAATCCAAGAAGCTCTGAACATCTCCGGTTTTTCACAGGGGGTTAGAAAGCTGTACAGCCATGCAGACAAAAAAAGAAAACACAGGTAGTCTTGGCTCCATTTTCTGCATTCCCCAGATCACTATGCCTCACACTTTCTGCTTTTGCCAGATCACCATGCCTCACAGCTGTGTTTTGCCCAGATCACCATACCTCACAATTTTCTGTTTTCCCCAGATCACCATACCTCTCAGCTTTCTGCTTTTCCCAGATCACCGTGCCTCACAACTGTACTTTTCCCAGATCACCATACCTCTCAGCTTTCTGCTTTTCCCAGATCACTATACCTCACAACTTTCTGCTTTTCCCAGATTACCATGCCTCACAACTTTCTGCTTTTTCCAGTTTAATATACCTCCAGATCACCACACCTCACAACTTTCTACATTTCCCAGATCACTATGCCTCAACTTTCTGCTTTTTCCAGATTACTATGCCTCCAGATCACCATACCTCACAACTTACTGCTTGTCCCAGATCACCATGCCTCAACTTTCTGCTTTTCCCAGATCACCATACCACACAACTTTCTGCTTTTCCCAGACCACCATACCTCACAACTTTCTGCTTTTCCCAGATCACCATGCCTCACAACTTTCTGCTTTTTCCAGTTTAATATGCCTCCAGATCACCATACCTCACAACTTTCTGCATTTCCCAGATCACCATGCCTCAACTTTCTGCTTTTCCCAGATCACCATGCCTCACAACTTTCTGCTTTTTCCAGTTTAATATGCCTCCAGATTACCATACCTCACAGCTTTCTGCTGTTCCCAGATCACCATACCTCACAACTTCCTGCTTTTCCCAGATCACCATACCTCACAAATTTCTGCTTTTCCCAGATCACCATGGTGGGGGACCTGAAGAACGGTCGAACGGTCCACTCGCTGGCACGCCTGCTGGCTTTGTACCGAGTGAACCTGCGCTACGTGACTCCCTCCCAGTTGCAAATGCCGGAGGACATCCAGGAGTACCTGCGTTCCTGTAACATTCCTCAGGTGAGGACTGCGTGTTCTGTGCTGCTGTCTTCATCCATCTGAAGTCTCTGTTTGCTGCTCATTTTTTAAGCTTTGTAAATTAAGCTTTGTATAGGAAGAGTGCTTGTGTGTGTGTGCTTAGAACAGTCTCTACAGACAAGATTTTGTGCTTTATATTTTTATAAATAATTTTATCATTATTATTATTCATCCGTCCGCCCACCCAGACCAGACTCTCCAGGTTCAAGTAGTGGTCTGGACTGAGAAATCCCCTGTGAAAGACGGCAGTTTTAAACCCACCATCTTCTAGATCTGCTTTTCAAAAAACTGCCCTGCCCCCTGTTCCATGGCAGCCATTGTATGAGTGCCACCTTGATCTGATCTGAATGGAGATGTTAGATTGTTTAAATCTTATCTTCGTCTGTTTCAGGAGACATACAGTCATCTGGAAGATGCATTACTTGATACTGATGTGTTTAAATCTGATCTTTGTCTGCTTCAGGAGACATACAGTCGTCTGGAAGATGCATTGCCTGATACAGATGTGTTGTACATGACGCGCATTCAGAAAGAGCGCTTTGCATCAGTCGAGGAGTACAAGCAGGTGATTAAAAAATATTTTAATCTGGCATTGTTTTTGTTTCCTTCTTTCTTTTCTTGCATTGAAACGCACCAAGTTGTGCTGCTTCATCTTACTCCCCACTGCAGTGGGGTACAGCACTCTTACCTGTAGTGGGGTACAACAGCAGATGCAGAAACTGAGGTCCCCTCTGCCGAGAACCCAGTGGCACAGACTTCTGGACGAAGAATGGCATGCACATTATACGAGCTTAGAGAGTATATGATGGCCAGAGTGTCTGTCAGATTTAAAATGTGATGATGAAAAATCCACAATGTCAATTAATTACCCCCCGAGCGAGAAAATTACGCTGAGCTTGTTCAGAGTGCAGCCTGTCTGGAGTGTGAACACATCGTACTAATTAGCCAGATTTGGAATCTTCCGTGTCATGCATAGCACTTTGAGCTTCACACATGTGTCGTAGAGGGTAAAAATTCATTTATCATTTTTTATTATGTGTACTTCAGGAACTCTTTCAATAATTAACTGAACAAACTTTAAAATATTTCATGTAATTGCAGTTTGAAAAACTTGTTCATTCATTCACATTAATTTTATTTTTTTATTTTTCTTTAACTTTGTTTGTTTTGCAGGTGTGTGGCCACTTCATCATCACACCTGATTTGATGACTGTTGGAAAACGTAAAATGGTCGTCATGCACCCCCTGCCCCGTGTGGATGAAATCAGGTCAGTGTGTGCTGGTGTGAGTGGAATTGAAATGTTTAATGTGCATGTGTGTGAGTGGAATTGAAAAGTTTAGTGTGTCTGTGTGTGAGTGAAATTGAAATGTTTAGAATCTGCATGTGTGAGTGGAATCGAAATGTTTAAGAGTCAGCATGTGTGTGAGTGGAATTGAAATATTTAGAGTTTGCATGTGTGAGTGGAATCGAAATGTTTAAGAGTCAGCATGTGTGTGAGTGGAATTGAAATATTTAGAGTTTGCATGTTTGTGTGAGTGGAATTGGAATGATAATTTAACAAGACAGTGCACACATGCACTAGTGGAATTGACATATTTAGAGTTTGCATGTGCGTGAATGGAGTTGGAATATTAATGAGAGAGTGTGCATATGTCCGGTGGAATTGACATATTTGGTCAGCGTGCACGTGTATGGATATGAACTACTGTGTGTATGCATGCTCACTCACATGTGTGTGTGTGTGTGTGTGTGCTTCAGCCCTATTGACCACGTCACCCAGAGTTAATCGTCCTGATGAACTACCCCATGTTGATCTTTTATGCATGTGTGTACATTTTAGTCCCAGGACAGAGTCCTTCCCCCGCCACCCCCCTTGAAATTCACAAGCTTTTCACATGCTGTTTCTCGATGTAAGGGCGTTGCCACATTTGGATTTCGCTGATTGAGTTTAGCAGTGTTGCACTGAGTTGGTTCACGCTTTCTGGCTTGACAGTTTTCACAGACGTATTATTCATAATGTCAGAAAGCTCTTTCAACCCATTTTTTAAGGCAGCTTTTTATTCAGTGTCGTGGGTCGGGGAAATTGTGAAATCTCTGTTAAATGTGTCACATGCTGTACCCAATTTTGTTATCACTGTCCTGTGTGTCACATGCTGTTTCTTCCCCATGTTTTATCACTGTCCTATGTGTCACATGCTGTTTCTTTCCTCAATGTTTTATCACTGTCCTATGTGTCACATGCTGTTTCTTCCCCATGTTTTATCACTGTCCTATGTGTCATATGCTGTTTCTTTCCCCAGTGTTTTTTATCACTGTCCTATGTATCACATGCTGTTTCTTCCCCATGTTTTATCACTGTCCTATGTGTCACATGCTGTTTCTTCCCCAGTGTTTTATCACTGTCCTATGTGTCACATGCTGTTTCTTCCCCAATGTTTTATCACTGTCCTATGTGTCACATGCTGTTTCTTCCCCAGTGTTTTATCACTGTCCTATGTGTCACATGCTGTTTCTTCCCCAATGTTTTATCACTGTCCTATGTGTCACATGCTGTTTCTTCCCCAATGTTTTATCACTGTCCTATGTGTCACATGCTGTTTCTTCCCCATGTTTTATCACTGTCCTATGTGTCACATGCTGTTTCTTCCCCAATGTTTTACCCGCTGTCCTGTGTTTTTTTTTTCCACATGCTGTTTCTTCCCCAATGTTTTATCACTGTCCTATGTGTCACATGCTGTTTCTTCCCCATGTTTTATCACTGTCCTATGTGTCACATGCTGTTTCTTCCCCAATGTTTTATCACTGTCCTATGTGTCACATGCTGTTTCTTCCCCAATGTTTTATCACTGTCCTATGTGTCACATGCTGTTTTCTTCCCCATGTTTTATCACTGTCCTATGTGTCACATGCTGTTTCTTCCCCAATGTTTTATCACATGCTGTTTCTTCCCCAATGTTTTATTGCTGTCCTGTGTGTCACATGCTGTTTCTTCCCCAATGTTTTATCACTGTCCTGTGTGTCACATGCTGTTTCTTCCCCATGTTTTATCACTGTTCTATGTGTCACATGCTGTTTCTTCCCCAATGTTTTATCACTGCTGTCCTGTGTGTCACATGCTGTTTCTTCCCCAATGTTTTATCAATGTCCTGTGTGTCACATGCTGTTTCTTCCCCAATGTTTTATCACATGCTGTTTCACCCCATGTTTTATCGCTGTCCTGTGTGTCACATGCTGTTTCTTCCCCAATGTTTTATCGCTGTCCTGTGTGTCACATGCTGTTTCTTCCCCAATGTTTTATCACTGTCCTATGTGTCACATGTTTTTTTCCCCCAAATGTTTTATCACTGTCCTATGTGTCACATGCTGTTTCTTCCCCAATGTTTTATCACTGTCCTGTGTGTCACATGCTGTTTTTTCCCCCAAATGTTTTATCGCTGTCCTATGTGTCACATGCTGTTTCTTCTCCATGTTTTATCACTGTCCTATGTGTCATATGCTGTTTCTTCCCCAGTGTTTTATCACTGTCCTACATGTCACATGCTGTTTCTTCCCCATGTTTTATCACTGTCTTTTGCATCTGCATTTCAGCCCAAGCTTTGACACTGACCCACGGGCGGCCTACTTCCGGCAGGCTGAGAACGGGATGTACGTGCGAATGGCTCTGATTGCCCTGGTGATGGGCAAGTGCTGAGCGTTGCCTCCTGCAGCTCAAGGACCGTCGCTGGCTGCTGAGAGGGCATCAGCAAGACAGAGAGGGAACCGACAGCATGCCTTTGCTACCAGCAGCAGGAGAACAAGAGGAAGCATCTTTCACAAATCAGGCAGGTGGGGTGAGGGGGGTGCGATTAGTGAGTGAATAATATGAAATAAACGGGCCTTGTATTGCAACGGTTATGGGGGAAAGTGATCCACATTTATTTTTAAAAAATCAAAGAGAAGGAAATTCTAGAATAAGAATGAAATGATGAATACCTGTACCAGGCAGCTTGTGAGAAGCAAACTGTATGAAGTTGCGGGTTGTGGTTTGACTTGGTGTCTTGTTGTGCAACTCAGTGAGTGTCCAGGTAGCTGGCTGTGTGCCAGTGAATGTGTCAACACCTGCCTGCCTTTGCTGCTGGTATCGTGATCGCTTTTGGCTGTGCACCTGCCTTTTGGAGCTTTCTTCTTCTGATGACTGTTTTTGTGCCCAAACCAACCCCATCGGGGAACTTACCGTGCGTTTACTTCTTAGTGCTTTGATATCAGGAATTTGTTGCTGTTGTTGTTTTCATGTCCAGATTAAAACAGTCCAGAACTGACTGTACATACCTGTGTACTAGTTGTGTGATCATCTGAATACTGTTTTTGTGATTTGACAGTGGAAGTTTCGGGTGGGCAGGGAGACTGTCTTTAGCCAGCAATGGTTTATTTTTGCTCAACAACAAAAATGGTTTGTGAATTTTTTGGCATAGCTTTTAAAACCTGTATTGTTTTGGACAACTTTAAATCATTGCAGTGGAGATTGAGGGAGAGAAGAAAAAAATGGGGGTGGGGGGAGGGGGGGTGCACTTACTGGTACACTAGTCCAGTTTGTTTGTGTTTGATGTGATTATGAGAGAATTTAAAACAAAAAATGCCAAAATTTAAAATTGTGTCTAATGTTAGAGTGTGTTGTTTTGAATTTTTGTTACTTTTAGATCAAGTTGCACAAATCTTGTTCATTGTGTCATTGGAGAGAATCTTACTGAGATTCGGTCCAACATTTGGGGCACAAGTATACTAGCTAGACATTTTTGACTTGCATAGATCGTTCCAGCCAATGTAATGAGTTGTTCACCAGGCTGTGAAGCTTTGAGGCTGTCTGTAGGAAAAAATCTTAGTGGGCTTTCCTTGGCAAATGCGAGAAAGTTTCAGTTTTGCTTTATAACAACCTCCAAGCTTCACACTTTCATACCAGTTTGGTTGACCGGACTTGGTCACCAAAGAAGGGAAAATGATGTGGATTGAGTGTTGATATGAGAAGCTGGAGGAAGGAAGCTTTCCATTAGATGAAGGAGATGAAGGAGGCCGGCATTTTGAATGAGATCGTTTATCAGAGATGGAAGATCAGATCAGGGGAATGCTGGAGCACAAGGATGAATGGGACTGGAAATGCTCAGCATGTGTTTGTTCAGGTGAGAAATTAGCTTTTTTAAATTTATTTTATCTGGTATCAATAAATCAGATGAAATTGTCAGTGATACCAGCATGTCCTAGCGTTGTATGCTTCTTTTTTTCTTTTTTTTTCCATGAGGGCCGTATTGAAGGAACTATTGGAAAATTTGTGTTGGTTTTTTTGTGTGTTTTATATTTGTGTATGGATTGCTTTTGACAGGATGTTAAAATTCAGTTTTTGCTAATTAACATGTATGTCAGTGTTGGTACTGAGAGAAGTATTGAAAGAACTATTGAAAATTTTGTGTTTGGTGTTTTTTCTTTATATTTGTGTATGGATTACTTTTAACAGGATGATAAAATCCAGTTGGTAATTAACATTTGTGTATGTCAGCATTGGTACTGAGGAACCCTGATGAGTCACTGGTCTTCATTTTGTGTTCATGGTGACTGGTAGCCACAGACAGATCCATGGAGATTTGTCACTACAGTGGGTCAGACATATCTATAGAGATTTGTCACTACAGTTGGTCAGACATATCCATTAAGATTTGTTGCTGCAGTGGGTCAAACAGACCCGTGGAGATTTGTGACTGTAATGGGTCAGACATATCCATGGAGGTTTGTCGCTGCAGTGGGTCAGACATATCTATAGAGATTTGTCACTGCACTGGGTTGGACATATCCATCTCTATGGATTGTCAGTGTAATGCTTGTCACAGCATATTTAAGCAGAATAACTGACACATTTACTGTGTTTGCAACAACAACAAAAAACACCCCAAAACAACCTTAATTTTCTTGCATACTGTTTTGGCAGTATTTGTAAGTGTTACATATATGAAATTTTTTTTGGAGTGTATTCCTTGTCGATTGGATGCTATTTTGGCAGTATTTTTGAAACTGTGTATGACAAGAATCTCTATCACAATTTAAATGCTCATACCAATTTTGGTGACTGTAGCCCATTTTTAAGGTCACAGGACTTGGAAAATCTTGACGAGTTATATCATCTGATGAGGTTAGCTGCCACATTCTTTCTCTACTGCGGGAAAGAAAGGAGATATACCATTCCGGCAGGTACCCCTTGAAGTTTTCTCATTTTGAATGTGGGCTACGAAGCATTTTCTCTTTCGTTTGAAAAGCACAGCTGCCTTTTTTTCTGCTTCAGTATTACTATCGTCTGCAGTGTGGAAATGCCTTTGTTGTGAAAGTATTTTTAGAGGACAGCCAACACCCCAAGTCAGTCAGCACGTAGTCCTGAGTAGCACAATGCATGGTGTGAGACGGTGGAGCAAAATAGGTGCATACACAAATTCTCTCCCAGACAGTCTTCACCAAGGAAATGGGTGTTATGAAAAGGGGCTGAGACTGTTCGCAAACACAAATTCTCTCCCAGACAGTCTTCACCAAGGAAATGGGCATTGTGGAAAGGGGCGGGGATTGTTCACCCAGCTCATCCCCTTGTGTCCTCAGTCTACAGAAAGAAGTTGGTCATTGCCAACAGAGAAGAAGAGACAATTTTGACTGTGAAAGAATTGTTTCATCTACTTGTTTGAAAGAGCCTTTGATATAGCCAGTGCATGCGGGGTCACTTGTGCAGATGCTTATTTTGCCAGACAGTGAGTCGTGGAGGTGCAAAAATGCATGGCTGTTGAATGCTGACTTTCATACTTTTGTTTCCATTTTGTTTGTTTTGTGTTCAGAGATGCATCGGAATGCACCATGTATAGAATACATTGTAGGGGTGGGAATTAGAATACATATAGGGGTGGGAATTACCCAAATCAAAAAGGAGATGGGGAAAAAAAAGAGTGGGGGGGGGGGGGGGGAAGAAAACTGCACACTGATGGTATTGGAGGGTTCAAGCGTTTCGAAAAATTGAAAACTACATGGTATGTGAATTTTTGAAATAACATTCACCGTAGAGTCACATGCAAGTCTAATTTGAGATTGTTGGTCACAAAGAAAGCATCGTTGTACACATGGAACATGAATTTCCCTCACAAACTACTTGTGAATCCATGAACCCTCCCCCTCAGATCAACATGCTGCATTTATACTTTTGAATGTGTAGTTTGTAGTTTCAGTGAAGTTTTCTGTTGTCTGAGTGCTTAAATGTTTACTGTTTTGTTTTGTTTTGATTGATCTGAATATATTTCAACATTGTTTGGTGAAAGAAAAGTTGCACTTTGACCCCGTCATATATACATCATGTGTTCGTATTGCCTTTTATCTATCGCACAAATTGAGATTCAAAATCTGTTGCAATAGTGGATTGGTGGTATTCATGCGGCCTTCAAGGTATAAAATTGTCTCAACCATCAGTATTTTATACATCAATGCTCGAGTACATGTGTGTTAAAAACAGGTAATTGTCTCACATGAAACTTGTCTGATCCCATTTTGGATTTTGCTTGAAGTTATTAACTGTGCAAGCACAAGTTACAGTACATCCCTGTAGTAAAATAATGACTACGCAATTAGGGCTTTTGCAGTGCCTACTGTTAAAAGCTCTTAGCACCTACAAAGAAGGGAGGGGCAGGAAATACAAAAATGAAGCAGCACCTCTGTGCATTTATAGCGTTTCTAATGTGAAGTGGCAGCAAGTTCCAAACAAAAGAACCAAGATGAGAGAACGTGTGATCACTGGCTTGCACTTATGGAGAGTTTCAGGTGGGTGTTAAAGAGGACTCCTGCCCCACAGGTGGGAGTTTTAAAAGGGTGTTGAAGAGGACTCCTACAGCTGGGAGTTCAGCCACAAGTGGGAGTTTTAGAGGGTGTTGAAGAGGACTTCTGCCCTGCAAGTGTGAGTTTCTGGAGGTGGGTGTTGAAGAGGACTCCTGTCCCACAAGTGAGTTTTAGGAGGGTGTTGAAGAGGACTCCTGTCCCACAAGTGAGAGTTTCAGGAGGGTGTTCAAGAGGACTCCTGCCCAACAAGTGGGAGTTAGCCGCAAGTAGGAGTTTCTGGAGGTGGGTGTTCAAGAGGACTCCTGTCCCATAAGTGGGAGTTTTAGGAGGGTGAAGAGGACTCTTGCCCCACAAGTGGGAGTTTTAGGAGGTGGGTGTTGAAGAGGACTCCTGTCCCACAAGTGGGAGTTTTAGGAGGTGGGTGTTGAAGAGGACTCCTGTCCCACAAGGGGGAGTTTTAGGAGGTGGGTGTTGAAGAGGACTCCTGCCCACAAGTGGGAGTTTTAGGAGGTGGGTGTTGAAGAGGACTCCTGCCCTATAAGTGGGAGTTTTAGGAGGTGGGTGTTGAAGAGGACTCCTGTCCCACAAGTGGGTGTTGAAGAGGATTCCTGCCCTATAAGTGGGAGTTTTAGGAGGTGGATTCTTGAAGGACTCGTACCCCACAAGTTGGAGTTTTAGGAGGTGGGTGTTGGGCAGGACTCCTGTCCCACAAGTGCTTGGCATTTCTTTCCCAAATCTTTCTGTGTTTGTTAGAAAGGTGTTCTGGAAGATTTGTATTGAAATTGTTACTTCTCAGGAAGACATTTCTGAACAGATTCCATGTACAAGTTGTGAACAAGACAGTCCGCATAGCAGTGTACAATTTTTACTGCTACTGTAAATGCATTTATTGCAGGTGTTGTAGATTTTCATGTTAAAATGTGGCAGTGTTGTAAATTTTCAGTTTAAAATGCGGCATTTACCCAACAAGAAATGTGCGTTTACTTGTGACACAGTCATCACCCTGAGGTGACCCTGTGTGGTTGACCAATTACTTACCAACTTTACTTTACACCCTGGATTGGGGGGGGGGGGGGGGGGGGGGGGGGGGATTCTTTGTCCACAGTTTACAGTTTAACACACGCAGTCTTGTTTACATATATTGTATCATTTCAAATACCTTGTACTACTTGGAATAAAAAAATAAAAATAAACATTTCTTGGTATTTGTATTACTTGAAATAAATCTTTTTTTTAAACATTTCTTGATATTTGGTTCAAGTTATTTGGGAAGACTAACTTGGGGGGGGTGGGGGGGGGTGTCTCTGGGGGCTTACCCTCCCTTCTCTTGGGGAAAGGTCCATTCACTGGCACCTTCCCAAACAATCAGAAGTCATTAGTATTATTGCAGAAGGATAAATGGTTCCATCCGATACTGTGACAGGGCAGCAGCTGCACATCAAGTAGCGCCCATGCTTCAGTCCTCCTGCCCTGTGGCACTTGGAAGTGATGCACTTTAAATCGTTATCTAAACTTCCAACCAAGAATACTCCGTACACTCTGAATCCAGAACCTCAACTCGCACACACAAGAAAGAACAGTCAGACTAGCATACAGTTCCTTTATTGGTACATCCTAATGCATGTTTACAGAATATTTTTTACAATACAATATGCATACATATTGTATGAGAGATGTCAGCCACCGAATGTACACAACCAATAATTAAAAAAACTGTAAAGGCAGTAAGGGCTTCTGCAGTGTCTCTATCATCACAACACTGACAAGTAGGACTATGGACTACAATACATGTAAATTTAGTATGTTATGAATAATATCAGTTCCTTTACATGAGGAGACTAGACACAAAATACCGGTAGATTAAAACAAAAAACAACAACAAAATGGCAAGCACAGAAGAACCTCATTTGTTCATTCAACTTGTTTAATGCTGTCTGAGGGAAAGTTCTTGGGGGGGGAGGGGGGAAGTCTGTATCAATTTAATGTTGAATCCTTTGGGGGGGGGGCAAAGTTAGAAGACAAGAGTCTGCAAACCACAATTTTTGAAGAGAAAGGAGAGCTGATGGAGCTGGGAATCAAACCGACATTGTCCGCCTGTCGGCCCAACACCTTACCGCTAGGCCAAAACTGACTCACCTCAGAACCTCTGATGGAAGCCCATCCCATGTTTATCCAACCTGCTGTGGGAGAAGGAATTCTTGCTGAAATTCCTGATCCACCAACATGCATGATATATGATCATCATGACGAACAAAAAACATTACACAATAAAACATTTCAAACACAAATCAAAGCCCACAACTATTTGTACCAAAGACATGCAGGGCAAACAAAACCAGTATTACTAATGTTCCAGCTCTCCACCATCATGGTTGACTGGATTATAGCATAACATTGAAGATACAGATTCAAATTATCACAAAACATTTGACTAACCGGAAATAAATATCGCATTATATTGCACATTTGTATGCATGCTTTTCTATTCTAAACTTTGCTTAGATAAGTGCTGTATTGTATTTCTAATGTATGTAATATTTAAACAGTTTTTCTATTTTTTATTAAAAAGGCAACAAAATGGTGATTATCATTTAAAATGAAACAGCAAGTGCTATTCAAGTCTCTTGCTCTTTTCCTTCTGACTAGTATTAGAACAATAGAAGTACTACCACTTCAACTGTGGAAACAGAAACTACCACTGTTGAAAATGACACCCCCCCTTCTCTCTCTTACACACGCACGCACACACACACACACACACACATATGCACAGCTGAAACTATAATCAGAATTATGGACACACAATAAAACAAACAAAAGGGATGACAAAATTGTAGTTAAGGGCACTTGACTTTTGTCATTTTACTGAAAGTCAACTAAGACAAAGGTGGTGGTGGTGGTGAGGGGGAAAGGAGGGGGGGAGGGGGGCACACTTGGAAAACAAAACAAAAAACTAAGTACGCCTTCACAAATTACCCAAATAAAACCAGAGAATGTTACAAACATTCTAAGATTGTTTAAGCTAGTAAATTATATTTATCACAGCAATAACCTGTAATGTAATTCAGATCGCCAATCACCAGCTATCATTTAATAAAAAAGAAGCACACACACACACACCCATACACACCCACACAGACGCAAAAGCCGGTGACTGCCCCAGATTCCAAGTGAGCATGCCTACACTGACTCCAGTGAAAATGAAGGGACTGGATTTGTCTGTTAGCATGAGTTTAACTACAATAACAGGGCTCTTTTTTGTCCCTAATGTGTCCAAAAAAATATTTAAAAAACTCAACCCAACATCTGAGGGCATTAAGCCCCGCATCACCATAACTGGGCTCATTTTCATGCACTATTTTTAGTTTTATATTTCCCTACGCATGGCTGCCCATGAACACTTCACAGGTTTTCTGGTCCAACTGGCTTCAAACAAACACATTTGGCACTATTGGCAGAGCACATAATTACGTTACATACAAGCCACATTCAATAAGCTGTTACACGGAACTGAAATGGATGTATAATGGAAGTGACAGCTACTGCTTGGTCGCATTCTCCTCTGCCTAGCTGTCTCCTCACAAGTTCACCCCATGGAAGACTGAACTGAAAACTAGTAATATTCATTTCTAAAGTCTCCTTTAAACAGGCTTGTATCATAAAAAATAACCATTATTACTGATTACATTATATTCAGTATACTTCTATTTTTTGTTCACCAATCTTCAAGTTAAACCATCTGTATACAGCTTCTCTTTGCAAAATCCAATATCATCTCTGTGCTTGGGAAAGCCAATATGTGCTCTACCCTGCAAATCTCATGCACACCTCTGGACTAACAATTCTGTATCCCCCCCCCCCCCCCCCCCCCCACCACCTTCTGCCCGTTATGTCACCCCCCTGGTTTTACCAAAAATATCCATACAAATATGCCCTCCTGCTCATTCTTCAATGTTCAGTGAGAATCAGCACACAGTCAATGTATAAACAATAATGCAGTTTCCATGTTCAAAGCCCAATAAAGTGGTGCACTAACTCAGTAAACATAATGCTGTTAACCTATACATCCTTACTGCATACAACAGATCAAATGCAAAACAGTTTCATATATATCACTGAATGTTTAAAACACATTCACAACTTTGACAAATAATGACAAATAACCAATTAAATTTTTTTTTTAAATTCATTGTCATTTATTGCTGCTTCTCTCTACTTACATCACTGCAAATTACCATACGATAAAATATCTGATGAATTCACTCCGGATCACACATTACCACCTCAGAATGACAAGACATGTTCCTGTGTTCTACAGCCAGAAGTCGAGCCAGCTGTTAAGAAACTATCGTAAGCCACCCCATGGACTCCATTTCATTACCATGCCTATCACTGTATTCGTATCACAATGGGGCCAGACACTTGCAGGCCACCAGTGGTGAGGGTTTCATTCCTGGTCCCGGTAGGGTAACGACTTCCATCACGCTTCTACACTTCTTCCCAGTCAATGCTTGTGCAGACTCGTCAGTGCCTGCATCGCCTTGGTGTGCACCTTGGCACGGATTAAATCTCCACCCCCCCACCCACCCCATCCATTTTTCAGTAAGGGCCTCACAGCACACGGATAATGAATTTAAATAATGACTTGTGGCCATTTTTCTGGAGGAAAGAGGCACGTCTTGACGGTCCATTTATGGTTGTGTTTGTTATTAAATCATCTTTTCCCCCCGAAGACCTTTTCTTTTCCATTTTTAATTTGTTTTTAAGACTTGCCAAGTGCCATTTTAGCGGCAAAATATGACTGCATTTTGAGGAGTTACCAAAAACCTTTCTGCTTTCCGTACACACACGTCATAATTATTCACTTCCACCAGCTCCCACAGACTATCTCTGTAAATATATTTACAATGGATTTGATCACACTGGTCACAGCCATCAAATTCTTAACACATTGTAAATTTATACAAGCAGAATGATGTAGACAGAAACAAAGAGAAACACCCCAAAGCAGCCTGGGTGTAACATTTACAGAATGTCTGCCTAGATGCGAGATCTAGACGCTCTATTTTTCTCATAGCCACTGAAGCTTTCAACTGGCGTGTATACTGGCCTAGTCTATTTGCATATATATTATAATGATACATGTTCCATGCCAAAGCCAACTAGTAACAAAGAGTTGGTCCTATTCACAAACAGTTGCATGATTTTACACAAAAATCACAGACCTGTCAACAGTGACACATTTGAAGCAAAATCAGAACTAAATTGCAATATACACTGCAAATAAGAAAATGAAGGTGAAGGGACTTTAAAAGCAACTTCCGCCTGCGCCCCTGTTCCCCAAATCAAAATAACTAGATCAGTCCGACTACTGGCACCAATTCCCCCCCCCCCCCTTCCTCCCCCACTTTTTGCACTGACTCTGATTTCAGTATCCCTTATACCCTCACAAGTGCAGACTGCACCAGGTTACACCCTCTCCATGTGAACTTCTAGTCGCACTTGTACACGGAAAAGTTGGTCACCTACACAAAACAACGACAGCAACCACACACTATAATTACGGCCAGAAGGGGGCTGCCTTCCATCCTGATGAAGGTCACCTTCAGATGTCGGTTGTTAAGCAGCTGACACACAACCACCAGTTTTAACCAGAAGGCTGAAGGAGGTCAGACAGTATGTTGCCGAAACACTGCAACTGCTTTGTTGGACAGTCCTACACCGTCCCAAACGACAGGCTTGGGGCCCTGTTGGCAACATGGATGATAGGATCATGTTTGAGGCTACGTTGGGGACTGACCTTGTCAGCATGTTTTCAGTAGTATTTTGTGCCTTCTCCGTATCTGGCGCCATGACATGTATTTCCATCTGATTCTGCTATGGTGCACAGTACCACTCATTTTCACTTAGTTTGAGGCTAAAATGTAGGAACTATGATGTCGTCAGGCTGCATCCCCCCCCCCCACCCCCACCACCTTACAGATGAAACTGATCACATATCAGCAACATCAGTCTTTTCCTATCCAGTCCCATCACAAAGCATGCTTTAAAAGAGACGAACTAACACAGTGCACACACAAAGAAAGACACTGCATATCATTCGCCTACACACACATCATTTCATCCCAAGTCGTCAAGCACAAAGTGATCATCAGTAAACAGCCTTGATTACCGTGTTGTTCATTACAGTTTGTCCCTTTGGCAGGTAAGCAACTTTAAAACAAGGACACAGTTCCTCAACAACGAAAAGTCCCGAAAGCAGGCCTTCAGTGGGATGTTGAAGATTTCATTGGAAGCAGCTTCTTTTGGTACAGTGGGCCTTCACCCTTTGGGATCAGCTGCGCTCAAGCCAGGCACACATTTACTCATTCTCACTTCTTCTTGGTCACTTTCTAGTTGGACATGACAATGTTCTTTTGCCCCCACCCCCACCCCTTATTTTCTTCTTTCTTTTCTTCTCATTTAAACAAATGCAAAAAAAACAATATGCACAGTGTGCGAAATTCACAGCCTCTCACTTCAGGAGTTCACCCCCTTCTTCTCATTTTAACAAATGCAATTTCAACAGATTAAACAGGACTGTGGGGATTTGACTGCCACAGCGGTTGGTACAAACAGACCATCTGCAGTAGTAATGTGGCTCATGTATCATTCCATGACTTGTTTTTCTGTCAAATCTGTGGGGGGGGGGGGGGGGGGGGGGGGGTGAAGGGGAAGAAGAAAAAAAAAAGCAACTGTCGCTGCAGTGGCAAAATTCTCACCTACTTGTAATTTCCATTTTTCACATGTTACTGCCAAAAGATGAACAGGGAAACATTTTATTCTCCATACCAGCTGATGTCATTATGTGCCACGTGCTGACATACCAGCTGATGTCATTACGTGCCACATGCTGACATACCAGCTGATGTCATTATGTGCCACATGCTGACATATAGAACCAAGTACTGCTACCAAGTTGCACTTTGTAAGTTCAGTTCAACAAAGCAGTTTATGAACTTTACTGGCACCGAGTTAGTTTTGCGTTTTTGTTGGGGTGGGGAGGAGGAGAGGGTGGGGGCGGAGGGGGCAGGCAGAGGCAGCCAAGCTTAAAGCCGTCAGTTTCACCTAATCTCCGCTACAGCTGCAGGCAAAACAACAGAAGCCACTGGAAAACAGCATGGTCACAGATTGTCTCTCACAATCGCCTTCTCTTGGGGTTATAACAGAGAATACAGTTAATGTCTATTCTCAAAGCAAACACAGAAAACTCTGTCAAAGCAAAATCAACCAACCTGTACCACCACACTGTTCTGTCGTTTGTTTATTCACCAACCAGTTCTACTATTCTTCGCTTCCCAGACACGCTACACCCATCCACGTAACTGCAGGCCATTTCTTGATGTCAATGCGCGCAAAGATGTGTGCCAAATAAACAAACCAGAAGTTCTGCCACACTCTGCAAACCAAAATGTTCTTCTCAAAGGCCATCCACTAAACATACACCAACACTGAAAAACACTGTGTTTTCCAAAGTGTGTGAAAAGCCCAAGTATTTCCACACTTCAAAAGCCCAGTGTTTTTCATGTTCCACTCTCCACAAATGCCACGTGTTCTAAAACTTGACGAAGCCTGTCCCATTCCTAGACATTGTCACACTGGAGCCGCTATCTGCCAAAGCACAACCAACTGCAGTGTCCAGTTTCCGCCCTTCCTCAGTCAAGCTAACCAAAAGGAAAGAAAAGAGGAAAAAAGAAAAAAAAAGTTCACCATTGGAAGAGGAAATCCCCTTGATTTTTGTAATAGTGCACAAAACCCATGTGTTCTCACATATATTTAACAGACCAAATTCTCTTCCACAGGATGCAAGCCTCACAAAATTGTCCTCGAGATCAAGAATTTTAACTGGTTTGATCTCACAGACACACTAGCAGACCAAAGGATTGTTCCCACAACTTGGCACATTCCCATGCTGCATGAGACTCAACATGACCTCATGTCACAATTCACACAAAGCGTGGCGTGCGATCGGAGCTGAGATCTTTAGCACCAGATGTTGGCTGACCGCTGGCCTCTGCAGACTTCTGGTCCGGACACTTTTCCTGAAACTTGCGAGAGGCCCCAACACCACCCAGTGCCCCACCACCACCTTTGGTGGTGGCCCCGACTCCAGAGACACTCGTTGCACCGGGGATCAGTTTGGCAGTCACACCAGCTCCTGAGACACTGGTGGAGGATCTGGAGGCGCCGTTCGTCCCAGGGAGGCTGGCCACGGTTTTGGCGCCACTGCCAGCGCTGGAAACAGTCTTGCTCAAAGCACCACCACTGGCTGTGGCGAGTCTTGAACTGCCTGCTGCAGACCTGGTCCCCGCCGTGGTGCTGGCTTTGGTCGCAGGTGTGCTGCCGCTCACTCTCCCCTGCAAGGCTCCCTTATCCCCGGAGACCCGACGCCCCCGAGCCAGGGAGCCAGCTGAAGCCAGGGAGTTGTCGGAAGCCGTTGATGCGACTGGTGCCGTTGACGCAGAGCCTGAGTAAGTCCTCAAGGAAGACTCGAAGCAGTGTCGCACAGGACTGCCTGTGGAGGAGGAGGCCGGGCGACGCGGTAAGCCTGGCAAGGACCCTGACGAGGAGCGAGACAACGCTGTTGAGGATGGCGGATGAGAGGTCATGGGTCGTCGGGAAGCTGAAGATGACGTCATGGACGCGGGGGGATACCGAGACAGAACTGACCGTGAGGGGGAGGTGGTGGTGGGTGGCGTGGAACTGCTGCTGCTGCTGCCACCGTTCAGCCCAGTGATGTTGCTGCGACGTTGGCCGACGCTGGTGGTGGCGGGCCGAGTCTTGCTGGTCGAAACAGCTGAGTATTTACTGGCGGCGGACAGGGCACTGGACCGCAGGGAGGGTGTGTCAGTTCTGGGCGATGACACTGTCCCCAGCCGGATTCCAGAACGGGCCAGTGCTGCATCTGCGCTTGCCTGCAACTTGCTGCCAGAGTCACTGCGCTCAGCTCTCCTGCCTTTTGCCTCTCCTTTCTCCTCACTGGCTCCAACGGAGGCCTCGCTCTTCTGCACCTGCGGTACACCCCTCTTTCCATCCTTATTGTCTGGGATGGCCACACCAGCTGCCACGTCAGTGCCACCCCTCGCTTGCTGGCCAGAGACGACCACACCTGGGTCAAGTTCCGCAGGCTTGGATGACCGCTGGGCGCCTTCACTCTGAGACGAGGTTTTGCCTTCAGCCCTGCCGCCGTCCTGCAACAGGCTTGCGGATGCTGCGTCAGCGGATGTATCCGCCTCGAGCCGCTCCCCCTCCTCCTCCTCCTCCTCCTCCCCAGCGATGCCCAGCTTGGGGTCGGACTTAATGGCGGACAGCAGCTTCCTCTGCTCCAGCCTGAAGCGGTCAGCACGGCTGTCTCCCTTGGTCGGGCTGAGGCGCCCGTCCGGCATGGAGCTGACGGAGGAGGAGGTGGAGGGCGTGGGCGAGGGTTTGATGGTGGGGCTGGGTGGCACGCTCACTGACCCGCGCCCAGCCAGACCTGGCCAGGTGGAGCAGTCCATCACGGCCGCTGCTGGCTGAGGGGCAGGCATCGTTGTGTCTGGTGCCGGCTCCATGTCCGCCAGCGGGGCTTTTGGCACTGCTCCTGCTTCTCCAGTGCTCCCTTTGCTGCCATTGTTGTCGTCTTTCACACCTGACTTTGACTCTGCCACACACAAAGCAGAGAGTGAATATCAGGACATCAATGATAATCAACTTTCCGCATGAAAGACCCAACAAGCAGAATTCAATTGCTCAACACTGGGTTGAAACTGACTCTGACTGTGCCACACAACGCAGTCAACATCAGGACATCAATGAGTATCAACTTCCCACGTGATATACCCAGCAAGCAGAATTCAATTGCTCAACACTGGGTCTCAACTCGCATTAAAAAAAAGAAAAAGAGATGACATACTGCTACAATACTGGGTTGACAGCAGCAGGAAGGAAAAGCATACCGCACACACTGTAAATACTTTCACCCAGTGAACAAAAATATGAAAACAAATCTTAGAAGACTGTGAAGCAAGGAAGATGCTTTTCCTGTGCAGCACACCAAGGTATTACAATTAACCCCTTAACCTGCAATTTTTTTGTCTCCAAAGGTGGGAGGTTTATCATTAAGTCTTACACATTAAAAAACAAATCTATTACGTTTGCTTTAGGCTAAAAGGAAAGAATGCAATGGCTCCAGGCACAGGCTAAAATTGTCCTGATGTTGTATCAAGTGCAACATCTACATATATATATATTCAGCCTGAACCAACACTGAAGTGTACATCTAGCAGTGCAGAAGATAAATTCTGAGGATGTCACTGAAACATAAATACATTAATGCCACTAATAACACAGTCACCAGAAATTAGCTCACACTCTTAATGCTTGTTGTTCACACACTTTAAACATCTCTGCAATACTGCTGACCTTTACTTCAAACATTCCAAGGATACTGTTCAGTTACTCCTGCCCTATTTTGACCTCATTGGTACTTATGGGGTTACACGTACAGTACAACATTAACAACAGTGCACAGCATAAAAAGATCAACCACCATCAATTTAACTGAACTCAACCCCAAACGATACTCGGTTCAGTTGTTTGAGCAAACACTGCAACTGCCTACCTGCCGACATGCAAAACATGCAAACCAAATATATTTTATATTGCAAAACAAATATATTTTATATACCTTCCACCACAGTGATCCATACATGCACAGGAAAACCTCAATATAAAAGTAAATGATGGAGTGCATGCACTGAGCAGACTCCATGTCATATATGCTGGGATTACATGACCCTGTAAAAACTGCCTTGGGAGAGAAAGTGGGAAGGGGAGAAATGGGGGGGGGGGTTGAGGGGGGGAAAAGAGGAGGAGGACAAGCAACACAAATTAGTTACAGTGAAACCCGCTTCAGGAGATCAAGGACTCCAAGAAAATAGCATGTGACTCCACACAAAATAGTGTTTCAAATACCTCTACCGCACCACACAACTTTCCTCGTCCACACGGTTCTCTTAACTCCTTGTTGATGGTGCACACACACACACACACACACCACACACACACACACACACACACACACACATACGTGGCCACTGCACACTGTCACTGACCACAGGGGGTCTTTCTCACTGACACAAACCACACAGTACCCTGCAAGTCTGCCACATGGTCAAACACAATAGTGTCATGGCAAATGGAATGCACAAGAAGAAGAACAGTATACCAACACTGCTACCTCTGCAACTGTTGCAGGTCTTCGCACAGCATGCGAGTGGGCAAGACCCAGCCTGGCAGCGTATGGTGACAAAGAGTTAAAACACATTTTCACCCACAGAAAAGGTCTTTTCATGTTTTCATCTGTGTGTGTTCCCTACATCTCCAATAGGGTTCCACTGTACGTGTTAGGGCCAAACTGTTAAAAGTGAAGGGGCAGTGCAGAGAGGCTCACCTGTACACAAATCCACAATGTACACAATATACATCCCCAGGTACCCGCCATGCAAATACTACTACCAACAACCACCACACAACATCAGCAGGGGACTGAGCAATCGGTATCATCACAGCAGGAAGGTACACAAGGGGGAGGGGAAGTGGGGCTTTGGAAGATAAACCACCACACAACATCAGCAGGGGACTGATCAATCATTATCGTCACAGCAGCAAGGTAAACAAGGATGGGGTGTGGGGGGTGGGGGGTGAGTGGGACAGGGGAAGATGAACATGGTAGCAAGCCACCAGCAAAGCAACCAAAACAAACTTCACAACTAGACAAATGCGCCAAAACAGACTTCTTCTACTGCATCTTATCTACCGCTGAGACATCAACACACAATATCAATCAAGCACAACAAACTACACAACCTTTTTTTTTTCCTTTTCTTTTTTTAACTACATAATCCTTTTTAAGCTGGGTACCTACCCAATTTGTAACATACCAACTAGTAAAATTCTACACACATTCTTTTAGCCACAGCGAAACAGAACAGAACACAACCATAAGACTGGAACAGCTCTGTATTCCTCCATCTTTACCACACAGTAGCAGGACACAACCACAACACAAAATAATAACCCGAGTTAATAATATCCATAATTAAAATAATAACAACAATACAAACAGAAAAAAGGTACCCAACAAACACTTTGACTGGCGTGTAAATACAAAGCCCCACCAATCCTGGCACTAGGCAAAAATTGAGCCAATCACAGCAAAAAATACAAGAACCAAACACAACGGCAGAACTCAATACCAGGTAAAACGCTTCTGCCAAAAAAAGGGAGAAAAAAGTCATCCCAACCAAATATACATGCCCATCGTGTCTGAGATTCTCACCAGTCAACTTTCAATAGGGAAAGTTTGGAAACTTCAGCGCTGAAACCAGAACACAATACTTGATACTTACAAAAAGGATTATCAATTCAGTGTGCCTGTGGTGTGCGCCTGGTGTGTGTGTGTGTGTGTGTGTGTGTGTGTGTGTGCGAGAGAGTGTGTGTGAGTGTGTGTGTGTGGGGGGGCAAGTGTCAGTGTAAGTGTGCATGTGTATACATGTGCAGGATCGTGCGTGTGTGTGTGTGTGTGTGTGTGTGTGTGTGTATCTGTGTGAGAAGAAGATCAAGAAAAACTGTCCATCACCCAGAAGGCTTCTGGATTGCCCCTAGTCACTAAATCCACACCTCAGTCAATGGCACACATGCACTCCTCCTTGCAGTGCTGTAATGCTTGAATATGGTCAGAACCTGAACACCTTCTCCTTATGAAAGTAACGACTGGCTGCTGCACATCTTCAGCTGTGGTCATAGCTGCAATTGCACCTGTGACAGTGGTTGACGACAGGGGGAGGGAGAAGTGAGGAAACTCTGCCATGAGTATTTCCACCATACATGCACACTGCAAAATGTATATAATCTAAAAAGTGTGTGTGTGTGTGTGTGTGTGTGTGTGTGTGTGTGTGTGTGTGTGTGTGTGTGTGTGTGTGTGCATGTATATGTGTATGCATATACACCTATGTATGAGTGTGTTTGTGTGGGGGCATATGTATGTATCAATATAAATTGTGTGTGTGTGTGTGTGTGCGCATGTATACAGGCATGTGTGCACATACACCTGAGTATGTGCATGTTTGTGTGGGGGCACATGTAAGCATGAATATAAGCAAGTGCATGTGTGCACACACGCAAATGCATGCATGTGCACGTACACCTCTACGAGTTTGTGTGTGGGCATATGTATGCACGAATATGTGTGTGTGTGTGTGTGCGCGTACACGCGTGGTGTGGCATGAGTGTGTTTACACCTGTGTATGGTATGTGTGTGCATACGTGCACCTGTCCATGTGTTTTTTAATCAAGGTACACCAATAACCAGTGTGGTACTTTAATGATGCTGTGTAGCCAAGGCTGATATTTCTTTTCCTCTTTGAAAACCCCAAAAGATATCCACTTAAATGTATTTCACATGTGTACTTACCTATGCCAATCAAAAACACACACCATTAAATAATACGTGGGTGGGGGGAAGCATATCAATTCCACAAAAAGCAAACACAAACTCAACACCAAAAATCTGTAACACGAAGTTAAACTCACCCAATTCCACACTCTAGCCAATAAATAAACATCATTCTGATCATGGGTTAGTAAAACAAATAATTTTAAAACACACACACACACACAAACTCTTCTTAAAAAACTCTTCTTCTTCTTTTTTTTATCAAAACATTAGAAGAAGAAAAAGTTTCCAGAGTGTCTTTCAGCAGGGGAAAAAGCTATGCACAAAAATGACAATTATCAACAGAAATGTAGAGTGGAAAGAGATTGGGATGGGGGGGACTTTAGCTGTGCTTTTCTGCAACTGTGCAAGGCATACATTACAAAAACAGAAATAATACAGTCTACGTGAAATGTGAACACTGTCAAGACCAACAAGTATAACTTCCTAACCATAAACTGTGTACTTGCTGCTGATGCAGTAATGCAACAAAAGGTTGTAGCATGGTACTGATGGAAGGGAAGTTGTGATGATGGCAATAATGGCAAGGAAGGTGTGGCATGATACTGGCAAGACTTGTGGTATGGCAAAGACTGATATTGTGGCATGGCAGCGATAGTGAGTTATGGTCCAGTAATAACAGGTGTGGTATGGCAGTGATGGAAGGTGAGTTGTGGCCCAGTAACAACAGTTGTGGCATGGCAGTGATGGAAGGTGAGTTGTCGCCTCATAATGACAGTTGTGGCATGGCAGTGATGGAAGGTGAATTGTGGCCTGGTAATGACAGTTGTGGCATGGCAGTGACGGAAGGCGAGTTGTGGCCAGGTAATGACAGTTGTGGCACGGCAGTGGTGGAAGGTGAGTTGTGGCATTGTTGGTGGTAGCTGCTGCATGGCATTGGTGGAAGGAGAGTTGTGGCACAATAATGGTGGAAGTTATGACATTGTTGTGATACAAGACCAGTCATGGCATGACAATGATGGAAGGAGAGCTGTGGCTGGGCACTGATGGAAGAAGAGTTGTGGCAGGGTATTGATGGAAGGAACTTTGGCATAGGAAGTGGCGTTGTGGCATGGTAATGATGGAAGGAGAGTTGTGGCAGGGCACTGATGGAAGGAACTTTGACACAGTAGTGGCAGAAGTGGAGTTGTGGCATGGTAATGATGGAGAGTTGTGGCAGGGCATTGATGGAAGGAACTTTGGCATAGTAGTGGCGGAAGTGGAGTTGTGGTACAGTAATGATGGAGTGTTGTGGCTGGGCATTGATGGAAGGAACTTTGGCATAGTAGTGGCGGAAGTGGAGTTGTGGCACGGTAATGATGGAAGGAGAGTTGTGGCAGGGCATTGATGGAAGGAACTTTGGCATAGTAGTGTCGGAAGTGGAGTTGTGGCACGGTAATGATGGAAGGAGAGTTGTGGCAGGGCCTTGATGAAGGGGGAACTTTGGCATAGTAGTGGTGGAAGCGGAGTTGTGGCATGGTAATGATGGAAGATGAGGTATGGCATAGTAATGATGGAAGGCAAATTCGCCCTGATATAACCGTACCAGTTGACTGGGCATAAACACCAACTTATTTACTGGAAGGTGAATTTGGCATGGTAATGATGGAAGATGAAGTATGGCATAGTAATGAATGGAAGGTGAGCTGTGGCATGGTAATGATGGAAGAAGGGTTGTGGTATGGTAATGATGGAAGGTGATGGAAGAGGATTTGTAGCATGGTAATGACGGAAGGTGAGTTGTGGCATGGTAATGACAGGAACTGTGTGATGATGATGTTTGTGTCACAGTAGTAATCAAAGTGCAGCAGCATACATTGCGTGTCCAGGTGCCAAATAAGCATCACACCAGAGGGGACCTTCTCTTCATGGGGAGGTTTAGCACAAAGCAGTGAACAGCAAAGCCTTTCCAGAGGAAATGTTATCCCTTTCCAGAATACAGAAAGGGGCTCTGTAGCATATGACTGGAACAAGAACAGGGCTTCGGTCACATGTCCATGAACTGGCAAAATGAAATCATTCAAAATCCCATGTCTTGTAGTTGTACCCTGAATAATGCAACTTTCATACAATGCTGAAACTGCTGTGACCGTATCCAGATAAGGCAGCAGAAAAATGAGAAGCTCTGTACAAATTTCCATTATCATGCACTTTGCAAATCCCACAAAGCATGCTGTTTTGGAAAACAGTGGGTCTGTGCAGTTCAAAGTGTGGGTTCGAGCACATGTTATGTTGTTAGAGTGGGCTGGGCTTCCTGGCTGAAAGTGAGACTGAGAGGTCAGCTGACCCACGCAAAGTCCTGCACCTGATGACCCAATCCCCTGGAAAGGCTTTAGTTTAGACACAGGGGGAAGTGTGTGTGTGTGGAGGGGTGCGGGGGTGCATACCGATACACACCAAAGCACGTTGGAGGTTACACACAGGGTCAAGCGGTTGGGACGTGATTTAGCTTCATGGCCACTTACACACTTGTGCTACACTCATACACACGTACACAGCCAGGTGGTGCGCGCTATGCTAGAACTGTTCTGTCCACACTATGCGAACATCCCAAGGGCCATCAGGGTTTTCTCTGGTTGGAAGCAAACCACAGGCTCTATCAGTCAACACTCAAACTACAAAGCCGAAGGTACTCAACTGTACATAAGCATACCAGATTAGTTTCCTAACTTATGAGTTTTTTGGGTGTGCTAAATTGTTTGTTATTTTAAATTGTAAGAAAACAGTGAAACTGTTCTTTTAGTATGCTTCTAAAAAGCACAACAAAATCCAAACAGGATATACATACATATATGCACACATGGTCCAGTCCTCTCTTTAGATTTTCAGGCAGAAACATCTAACAAGTTCTCTAATTGATACAGAACACATAATGTACTGATCTCTATACTTAGACACACATGCTTAAATTGTGATGCACATGTAAAATCAGTCAAGATTAAATGGTTTACATGGGCCAGATGCACACAGAACTCTACAGATTTGACCTCATACCAAACAAACTACTTCATGCAAAGTGCACAAATCTAAACAGTTCACAATATGCCACAGGCAAAAAAACTCTGCTGCTTTTTTTGAGATGAAAAAAGAAGAAAAGAAGTAGTGCTGGTCCCAACCGCAACTGCTCTTGGAGTGAATCAAGATGAGACTGGTCAGGATGATTCACGCCTCAATTACAAAGAAAGCACCGTGTCAACGACTGTGACAAAAGCAAGCATTTATTTGTACTGCACATCTCCTGTAGCATAACTGAGCAAGCAAACCAGTCGGTACTCAATATAATGCATGTCTACACATGACATTCCCTCCCACTTAATCTTACGCTACTCGCAGACTTTTAACTTCTCCCAGACTTTTCAGATTCCTCAGATATTTCAGGCTACAGCCTCAAAACTCCTATGACATACAGTCTCCACACTCCTATGCTGGAACTAGCTGAAGAAGAGAAATTCAGCCTTTCTGTCACATAAGCAGAGGGCATAGTCTCCACACTCCTATGCTGGAACTAGCTGAAGAAGAGAAATTCAGCCTTTCTGTCACATAAGCAGAGGGCATAGTCTCCACACTCCTATGCTGGAACTAGCTGAAGAAGAGAAATTCAGCCTTTCTGTCACATAAGCAGAGGGCATAGTCTCCACACTCCTATGCTGGAACTAGCTGAAGAAGAGAAATTCAGCCTTTCTGTCACATAAGCAGAGGGCATAGTCTCCACACTCCTATGCTGGAACTAGCTGAAGAAGAGAAATTCAGCCTTTCTGTCACATAAGCAGAGGGCATAGTCTCCACACTCCTATGCTGGAACTAGTTGAAGAGAAATTCAGCGTTTCTGTCACATAAGCAGAGGGCATAGTCTCCACACTCCTATGCTGGAACTAGCTGAAGAAGAGAAATTCAGCCTCCCAAGCCAAAACACGTGTCCTGCCCCGTGATCAGTCAACACTCGGTGTGCAAGTGCATGGGTGAGAGCATGCATGTGTGTGCACCTGCCAGTGTGTGTGCATGTGTGCGCGCAGCAACGCCTAGACTGTACCTGCGATGCAGTGGGGCGTAAGAAGGGGGGTGTGGGATTGCGAGTGGGGTGGTTGAGACTGGTCGGGCAGCATCGCCTCGGAGAGATCGTCGTCATCGTCATCTAAGGTAGAGAGACTGGCATCGTCAGAGTCCGAGCTCAGCCCACGGCCTGCAATGGACAGCCGAGTGCTCAGCACTTCTGGAACTGGAAGTGATGCTGGACTGGAATCCCACCACCTGGCTGAACTAGAGGAAGACCTCTCCACGCCCAAAGCCAAAGGAAAAAAACACACCAGCGCCTGGACTTTTCCACCACCACAGACCGGAGAAGTTACACGTCCATAGCATGTATTGAGAACCATTGTGAGAGTTGTCTGTGTGTACAGCAGTAAAGTGGAACCCCTCCCGCGAGACTACCCTTCAAATCAAGCAAAAAGTGCTCCTCAGTCAGTGGTTCATTTGCATCAAAACAGGACGGAAAGGTTTTGGAAAAAGTGATCATAAAAAGACAGCTGGTTGGGGCTTCATTTAGATTGAAATATGAAGGAAAGGCTTAGAGGGGAGAGGGGCAATCCAAGCTAAAGGGCTCATTGACACAGAAATATGCAGGGAGTGTTTTTCCAAAATCTAGTCTCAAAAAGAGGGGTGGTCTATGGTAAAGGGTTCATCTACACAGAAATATGCAGGGAGTGTTTTTCCAAAATCTAGTCTCAAAAAGAGGGGCAATCTATGGTAAAGGGTTCATCTACACAGAAATATGCAGGAATTTTTTTGTTTTTGTTTTTCTTCTCCAAAATCTGGTCTTAATTTAAAAAGAGAGGCAGTCCATCGTCATGGGGTCCTTCACAAGGACATAAACTATGAATGGAAGGTTTTTGAAAAAGTCATCCTAGATGAGGGGTGGTCTTTCATGAGGGTGGTCTTTCATGAGGGGTTCCACTGCATAGCAACGCAAACCTTGCACCAAGCTCCATGCAAATCGCTAGAACACACACAGAGTCACTGACCTGTGCAGTTAACAAGATGCTAACAGTAATGCATTCAAACCAAAGCAGTAACTGTTCACCATGTTATCATGCTTGGTGTTTAACTTCAGCTTTACTGCACCAAACTTCCATGCATAGCACTGAATGAGTCACTCAGCAAAGAAGATAATATACATGGGTTTCACTTATAACCAAAGCATCTCTGTATCAGTCATGCAACGTAGAACAGGAGTAGGCTTAAGATTAATTACCGCAAGTAAAAAACAAGCTTTTCCCGCACATAATAATGTCCTCAAATGTCACAAGTACCATGTTATCAATGCTTTGTGTTAACAAATAACTCGTCATGAAATAAGTACTTGGTAAATCAAAACCTAAGTATTTGTGTTAAATGTTATTTGGCTACCCAGAAAAGCACCACCCAAAAAGAACAAAATTTACACACACATACACACATGTGAGTGAAGGTTACAAAGACAGCCTAGCTGTCACTGTCAACAAAACTGTGGCCTCAAAATCATGCTGGTCAACAATCAGGCAGTGGGTATAAAGTAAAACAGGTGTGCCTTCAGACTTTTCCCAAAATATGTCAAAGACTTGGATTTGGACTCAACTGTACACATTTTGGGAGTCATCCTTGGCTGTAAAATCTGAAAGCACCCACATTAAATTTCTCAACCCCTACCACCCTCCCCCCACCCCCGACACCTAGAAAAGTCACAATCTCAAATGGAATGAGGCCCAGAGTGACTGTGCAGTATCAACAAACAAGGGAGTTAATTAGCACTCAAAAGAGGTCACACAAACACAACAACACACCTGAGTCACCTATGGTAACTCTCACCCGGCATGCCAGTAAATACAAGGTACACCCCCCCCCACTGAAGGTACAGAAACCCCACTGGTAGAGTTTCTGTACCTTGTCATACAAGGTGAGAGTTACTGTAGGTGACTCGGGACTTTCAGGTTGTCTTTTCAGCACTAGTTTACTCCCTAAATTGTTGAGCCTAAAAAGTGTTTTGTAAACAACTGCGGATCAATACGACTACCAACCACCACCACCACTGGCTGTTCACACTCAGTCTGATTTTGCTGTACAAGCTGCTGATTTAGAAAGCAGCGCGACAGCTTTCACTGCTAGCTTTTAAATGTATACCCATCTACTACAGTTGTGCATCAGAGGAACTACAGGCACCTTCTGGGTTTCCTCTGACAAAATGATACAGCCCAACTCTTGGCACTCCAAGATTCAATTCAAGATCCACCTCTCCTACCATCAAAAGCTTACTGCAAAGTGTCAAAGTTTAACAACTGACTAGAATACACACTGGCTGACTCACTCGCATTTAAAAGACTTGGCAGTAACATCTAAATAGTTTGCAATAAAACTCTTGATGTCAACCCTTTGCTCGGCTCCAGATGGCTGGACAAAACACATACTCATGTAGTGAGTGGGTGCAAGACATGTAAGTAAATAACTTGGTGTTTTACGCCCAGTCAACCAGTACAGTTATATCAGGGCGATGTTTGCAAGACATACGAGTAAACAATGGCCTTGTTTTTGCACAATACACCCCACATCAAACACAGTCCCTCCTTTCTCCTTAATCTGGAAGCTCACATAAATGTTTCACGACTATGGATTATTTTACATACAAGCACCCCATTCAAAACAGCAAAAACACCCTACGACACCAAAACTGTTACACACAACCCTTGTCAGGACAAGTTAGTAATTATTATCTACCAACTGCAACCCTTGTCAGGACAATTAGTAATTATTATCTTCCAACTGTAAGAAAACAGTTAATTTTAACTAGATTTTAAATAATTCAAATCTTTTGCTCACACACGCATGTACATACACACACACGTATGCACGCACACACACACAAACAAACAAAACAAAAAAACAGTAACACTTAAGTCATGGAGTATGAGTCATTCAACACAGATTTCATGCTGTTACATAGTTTCCACTCAAAACCAGCAAAGCGATCAGAACACCCGGCAGCTGACATGTTTGACGGTAACATTCTCATCATGATGCAGCCCTGCACAGACCGCTCAGGCAACACAGAGGAACAGCTTCACAATCATTCCCATGCACTCACCAACTACCCCACCACCAGCAGATTCTGTTCTATGGAATGCCGCCACACAGCCAACGCACAGCTTTTACAAACAGGCAGTGAACCATACATTTCAAACAAATGCACATCTTGGCCAACAGCACTAATCACCTGGCATACATGTGCATGTGCCCATCCTGCACTGGGCATTTGCGCAGAGAGGCTGATGCTGTAGTGAGATTACTAAGCAGCAGCTAAAATAAGATTCTGCTTCAGACCAAAAAACACTTCACTGTCCTTTGTGCAAAATTTCTTTGCCTCTGTGGTTCTTTAGAGATGAGAACAAAACTCAGCCAGAAGAGGAAGTCCGACGGTCCTAGGCATTTTGTCTTCAAACTCAGAGTACCATTGTTTGAACCCTTTGTCCTGTGGTGACCTATGTGGTTGACAGGATGTCAAACTCTGAGAACTTGAACTTGTCTGAACTGTTAAATTGCACAACTGTGAGTTCTTAAGAACTTTTTTTTCAGCTGAACTGTATGGATATTAACCATGCCATGCTTTGACAATACACAGAATGCTACAGTGTGGAACTGGTTGGAAGATTAAGCGCCAGAGAAGAGACGGCAGTACATGCACAGAGGATTAGTGGAACAGGCACAGAGGAGGATTTACCGTCAACCAGCGCTCCACTGGAATTGTTCACAAAGACGCTATCGTATTTGTCTGGACTTGCACTGCCTGGCAGTGAAAAGTCTGCAGCAGACAGCTGAAAGAACAGCAACACAGAGCAAAATACACAACCCAAGCTCTTTAACAAAAAGATTTTGTTTTGTTTTTCTTTAAAGGGGACAACAACCCCCCATAAAAGCAACATACGCACAACAAAATACAGATCTCAAGCCCTTTAGAAAAAGAAAGACACTTTTTTTTAAATCAACTACACTCCAAATGAACAGCAAAATAAATGCACACACAACAAAATACAGATCCCAAGCTCTGATTTGTTTGATTTTTTTAAAGATCTGCAACACACACACACACAAACAAAATACAGATCCCAAGTTCTCTGAAAAGACCCCCAAAAAAGGAAAAAGGTCAACAACACACCAAAAGCAAAGCAAGAACAGCAAATCCTCAAACTCTTATTCAAAACAGAACCCGAACTTTTCACAGTATCTCCAGTGACCTTAAAAATATGTCATGTTGTCAAAACCTATAGAGCCCAAAAATTTCACATTATCTTGGGTCTCTCCAGTAACCTTAAAAATATGTCAAGGTTGTTAAAATTGCAAAAGCCATTGCCAGCACAGCAAGTTGGAGAGATCTGACATCATCAGAACCTAACCCACTTACACCACATTACATTCTGAGGTCACTGCAAACTTAAAAATAGGTAAACATGATTTGCAGTATAATTGGCTATGGCTAAACAGACCCTATGACCATGCAACGTTTAAAAGACCTTGCTCTGATAGCAGCAGAGAACTCTGATAATGATTATGTTAAAAATGGTAACAAAGAGTCAGTTTTGTCCACTGCGAATTAAACATTTATCAGTAATTTTAACAGTGTGTGATCTAAGCATTAAAGTACCCAGCCAAATTAGTTCAAAGATATATATGTGCCAAAGTTGAAAACCACCATCACTCAAGTTTCACCTTCATAATAATTAGCATAAAGGTTCCTTGTTTGACCAATGAAATATTCCCCCTCCAAAAACTGAAATAGGAAAAAATAGGAACAAACAACAGCATACCCCAAAAAATGTAAGCTTAATAAACAAAATCTTTTGATTGAGAAAAAATCGTAACATTAACAACCTACCCGCCTACCACTAAAAGGACGTGTTTATAAGTGATGAAAAACAAATACACAATTCAAAGCAACATTAAAAAGAAGAAGTCATACACAGACTAAAGCATTAGCTTAGAAAGTAGTATCACACTTGAAGCCGCTATTAAAAATGCCTATTGAAATCAACGTTTTAGCTCAAATGAACAACGGTTCAAGCAAATAATATGAGGAGCACGTCTTTTGTTTAATGTATAATTAACTCTGTTGCGTGGTTCCAGTAAAGTTTCAGTTCCAGTCAAGTTTTCATGCTGACCTGGGGCAAAGGTATGCATACCACCGTAAGCCTGCCCCAGTGATACAGTTTTAACTGTGCCATCAGCTGCACCCAATAGCACACACTTTTCTGCCTTATCACGGCTCAACTATGTGCACTCAACTGCAAGTAACGCTTTTACTGCAGCAACTATGAGGGTGAACAAGCCTTTGTGTGGGTGAGAAGCACCCCACTGTTTGATGACAAATTTGCACATAGTAACATTGTGTGTTTTGATGTTGGTTGTTTTTGAGTATGAAACATACATGCCTGGGGCTCATTTGAAAAAGGGTGCTCTAAGACCCCGCTATTATTATAACTGAACTGACCAGCTGGGGGTCAGTCAGCTCCTGATATTCTGACGGTTCCACATTGAGTTCTAAGCCTTGCTTCTAAGCAGTTAATATATCCCCACAAGCTTTTCACCTGATCACCGTTTGGTGCTGTGTTGACCGGTGGAATGCCGGATTTATTTGTGTCTGAGCCCAGCGTACAAACAAATGCAGCTTTTCTCGTTTGAATGTAGCCAGCATCTCTTGACAGCAGTGAATGCACGCCATTACTGACAGAACACAGAATACTTCATTCATCCCATTACAAGAAACTACTTATTTTGAAAGTTTTCTTCAAAATCCATCTGTCTTTGCTCTGTTGCCACGTTTTTAGCTAGTGGCCCAACAGGGTGGCTACAGTTGGGATTTTTCGCACAGAGTATTATTCATGTTTTGACTGGACGAAGCTCCTCAAGCGATTGGAAGCCTGGAAGCCTGTTTTAGGGTAAGAGCTGGATGAAGAGGAAGGGATACTAACCTCAAGGTTGGGTGTGGTGTGAGCAGCGTCAGTGACCAACACTGTGACGTCGTCCACCTGGCTGGGCATGGGGGCAGCTGCCACTGTTGCTGCTGATGCTGGAGATGAAGCTTGTAATGTTGATGGTGTGGTCAGACAAGTGGTAGTGAGGGATGTGGCAGACTGAGATTCTGAAGTTTGGAAAGCTTCACTGGCATCTCTGTGAAGCAGCAAGTCAAAAACAAAACAGAAAATAATAACAGAACTTTGTAAAGCACCTACCCTGTGGCTCAAAGCGCTAAACAAGCATAATATAACACATAATGTATATCAAGATGGAAAATGTTATCAGAAATTTAACACATAATGTAGATATCAACAAGGGTTCAAGCATAACTATGTGCAAGATGCACACACACACAAATAATGAAAAGATACCCTTTACATTTTGTTAAAAACAAATGTTTTGAGGTTGTCTTTTTCTCACCAGCTTTTGTTAATTCAGTACTTTTAAGATCAGTCTAATATGAGTAATGACCACCATGAAAAGACTTTGACGCAAATTGTGAGTGCCAAAAATACACCAAAAACAAGGTCTTACTTTTATTTATTTGGGGGGTGGAGGGAGGGGGGAGGTGGCAAGGAGAGGGGGATTCAATCCTTGTGATTTTCAACTCACTTGGTAGGTGATTTCTCAGGGCTTGGTTCACAGGAACTGGTGGGCACTGAAACACAAGATGCATTTGTACACCAATCAAAATACTTTAGTGGTCACAAACAAAATTCGCATGTTAATAGTACACACAGACAGACAGGCAGAGGGAGATGTAAACAGTGACAGTACAATGGAACCACACAAAGGAGACCAGCCCTGTATACAGTGTCAATAACACTCGAAGGCTTAGGGGGGTCAGACAGGACATGTGAGCTTGGTTGTTGAAACACTGGAGGGTCACAGTGCAACCTCAAAAGTTCACAACCATTTGCAATCATACAAGAGACTTTAATCACATCACACACACACACACACACACACACACGACAAAGTCAGTAAACACTAACACTGTCAACAACACCAATGACAAAGAAGCACACTCCCTCCAACCTGTGATGATTTATTTTTGTTTTGTTTGTTTGCTATGGCTTTTATGTGCTTTTTATATGTGAGGTGACACTGTAACTTCCCGTAATGGGATGTATAAAGTATTCTGTATTCTGTGATTCTGAGACCATGGTATCAATGGAAACACAAACAAAAATGCACTCCCTCTGACATGTGATCCCGAGACCATGGCATCAATGGGAATACAAACAAAAAAACCACTCCCTCTGACCTGATCCTGAGACCATGACATCAATGGGAACACACACAAAAACACAGTCCCTCTGACCTGTGATCCTGAGACCATGGCATCAATGGGAACACAAACAAAAATGCACTCCTTCTGACCTGTGATCCTGAGACCATGACACTGACGGGAACACAAACAAAAACACAGTCCCTCTGACCTGTGATCCTGAGACCATGACATCGATGGAAACACAAACAAAAACACACTCCCTCTGACCTGTGATCCTGAGACCATGACATCGATGGAAACACAAACAAAAACACACTCCCTCTGACCTGTGATCCTGAGACCATCAGCAGACTCCTCCAAGGCTTCCACCATGGTCAGGTCTGGCACCACCTGGTAGTCATCCCCCGGTCCGAACACAGCCTGTCACCATAGAGCACAATGCATCACAACACATCACAGGGCGGTTCCATGATGCCCATCACCCAACAATTTCAGCCAACTGCAGTGTCACAATTAATGTTCCACGTGAATAATCTGCCATGTTTTTCTCACAAGCTTAAGAGCATAGCAATGGAGTGCAAGACCGGTTGATTCCCAGCCAAACTTTCAGACTGAGTAACAGTGCATATTCACTGATGACAACATATCAGCTGCAATCCAGTGAGGCATACTGACAATCGCCAGATGGCTGTATCAGACTGAAATCATCATGGAATACCAAATCATGGAGGAGTACCACTCATCAACACTGTACCACATGGTGGTCAATTCAAAAGACTGAGAGGAAAGAGGTGGGGCTTAGAGCTCAGCACAGAGCCCTCGATGTAACAAAACACATCACAGCACAGTGAAGTGCAAGAAAACAATGTATTAAAGCAACACAAGGAACAAAAAAGACACATGTCTGTACTGAGTAATAACACAGTTTACTGTTGTACATTAAACTAAAGACATATATATATCTATATATATTTTTTCTCCCCTTTTTTTTCTTCGAATATAATTTACATTTATAATATAAATTATAACCAATGGGGTATAAATAACATGTAAACTAGGACATAATATAATGAATACAGGACCACAGGACCATGTGGCAGTCTATGTAACTGTATATCTCTCAGTTTGTACAAATTTAAACATGTAAACAAGGACATAATATAATGCATACAAGACCACAGGACCATGTGGCAGTCTATGTAACTGTACATCTCTCAGTTTGTACAAATTTAAACATGTAAACAGGGACATAATATAATGCATACAGGACCCACAGGACCATGTGGCAGTCTATATATCTTTCAGTTTGTACAAATTTGGGTTTGCAAAGAAATCAAACAACTCTCCTTAGTAGTGTGGGAATTCACCACAGGGCCAGAAACAATACTGGAACTCAACAATTAAAAATCATGCCTCTTTTTCACAACGCGACAAACACATTTAAAAGACTGACCTCAGCATTTGCGATCAGCAGTTCTATTGCTCGTGTTTGATGAGGGGTGTCCACCAGGGAAGCCAATGATGCCGTTCCCTCCCTGTGTGCCAAAGAAACATCAAGCGATCAGCATGCTAACTTCCCTCATATATCCACATTCCCATTAAACAGACCATACAAAATAACCCCCCCTCTTTTTCCAAAATTTTGAGGGTGCTACAAAAAATAAAAAATAAAAAAAAGATTAAAAAAAATTAACAGAAAAAAGAAGAAGAAGAAAATTAACAAAATTAAAGGGGTGTGGGGGTGGACCACTTCACAAGAAAAAAAACATTCAAGAAAAAGCAGACAGGGTCTCATGATTTATTTCTTCTGCACAAGAACTGCCTTGAAAGAACAAGTAGAATAAGTAAGTAAAAAAAATACAAAAAATCATAAAAGATCTTCCTTGTTCTTCTTCGTACATAAGTGCCATCAAATGAGTTCTTCTCAAGCAAGTTCCATCACAGTTGTTTTAAGTTCCATCAAGAGAGCTCATCTAGCAAGTTTCAACAGAGTTCTTAAGTAAGGTTCATCAAAGAATTCTAAGCTTCAAATGAGCACTTCTTAAGCAGTGTCTATCAAAGGAGTTCTTCAGTGGTAAGCTCCATCAAAGAAATTCCCATTAAGTCAGCTGCACTGTCTGATAAAGACGGAAGCTGGGAGCAGCACTCACAGGGGACGTAGTAGTGTTGGTCCAAACACGATGCCCAGGTTACTGGAGCTCATCTGATTCAGGTCGCTGTGTGACGCCACCCTGCAGACACATCCACATTATGCACTGTCCACTCTGGGGGTGAAAATCAACAAACACACCTATGCACTAGCATGGAAACAACCACACACTCACAAATCATACACATAGGCACTGTACTCACTCACTCACTCTCACACACACACACACACACAAGTGCGCATGCATGCACACACACACACATACACACAAAATACATGCATGCACTGCCACAAACAACTGAGCACATACACATTTACTGTATGACTTGTGTAAAATATGGTTCTAGACTTCCAGCACAAACACACACAGGGTTTCCACCTGATGTTGCACTCCAACTGACAGTGTTTCTCGCTGTCCGCTCTGAGGGTGAAATGTTTAATGTGTTAAACAACAAAAGGACCTGCTGGTCAGCACAGGGCGGCAAAATGCATGACATCACAAGCACAGGCAACACAGACAGGCAAAGTACCTGTGCAGGTGGTGCATAAGCACAGCGCAGGTGCGGAAGTTGGAGGGGGGCAGTTTGTGGACCAGTGCTGCCAGGCGCTCCACCAACATGTCTGCGACCAAACACCCGGCCATATTCTCCTGCAATGCAGCAGACACAGGCGTTACGCAAACCCAACAAACCACAGACACAGGTGTCACAAATACACACAAAAACTGCATGGTTTACCGCAAATCAAATCCTCCCGATGCAACTGCTCAAACCTCATGTTTTACTTTTAGTGTCCACCAAAAAGACAACAACAAAAACACCACCAAGATCAGTATGAGAGAATGTGTTGCAGTTAGCGTTTGCTCTTAGTGGACATACTTCATGCACCCATGACATTATTTTTCCAGTGCTCTGTGCAGTTATAAGGCTCTGGACGAAACATCCCTTGCACCGCTAAAATGCATAAAACTGCACACCTGGACTAACAAACACGCAAGAGAGTCTGCAATAAAGTTGTGGAAAGAAACAAAAAAGGTGATACACATTGGTCAGTGTCAGTGCAACACCAAAAAAATGACCTGAATTCCCCAAATAAAACTACATTCACAGAACATCAGACTGTGGAAAACCTACCTTAGCCAGGTGGATGAAGTCAGAGTACAACCTGAAGGTTAGCAATGGTTCTGGCAGCTGCAACAGTAACAAACACAACCTGAAGGTTAGCAATGGTTCTGGTCGCTGCAACAGCAACAAACACAACCTGAAGGTTAGCAATGGTTCTGGTAGCTGGTTGTCTGGGCATAAAACACCAGCTTACTTACTTACTTACTTCTGGTAGCTGCAACAGTAACAAACACAACCTGAAGGTTAGCAATGGTTCTGGCAGCTGCAACAGTAACAATCTGACAATCCACTAGTTAAAACAGCAAATTTGTAACATATACTATTACTTACTAGCTCAATTCATGTCTTTGCAGCTTAATTAAACATGTTCTAAAATGATCTACTCGCACAATGAATTAAACTGCCACTACTTACTCCATAAACCTTGGAATCGCTACTATTGATTGTTGCATGCTACTGACTGGAGGGTTCTTGTGTACTTTACTGGTATATGAATACCTGTGGTAGTTTTACCTTTACTGCGTGTATCTGCTGTGGCGAACAAGCAAGTTTTTGTGTGGAAGTTTCTGTGCACCGTACCTAAATTGTCATTCATTCATACTATTATTACTGTAACTCAACATTTTAAAATCTTGCTTAAGTAACTTTCTCCATTACACAGTCACTTACTGCAGCTCACCATTTTAAAATCTTGCTTAAGTAACTTTCTCCATCACCTGGTCACTCTCCAGAAGCAGATCTTCTCTGTGTGGCAGCACCTAACTATTCTCACCTGACGCAGGTAAAGCTTCAGAACATTGGAGATGATGTTGGGGTGCACCTCCTCAAGGTCAACCAGCTCTGGGTTAAGGTCAAAGCGCTGACACAGACTCTCCACTTTGCTCTTCACCCCCGACACACGGTAAATTCCCTGCAACACAAACAACAGCACCATATTAAGCTGCTGAGCTACAACACAGGCAACCTTCCCACCTAATACACCACAATGCTCTTCACTTCAGCTCAAAAAGATATCTACAAACAGAGTTGTCCACTTCCCACCTAATACAGCACAGTCTTCTTCAGTTCAAAAAGATATCCACATACAGAGTTGTCCAACCTCCCACCTGATAAAGCACAATTTTCTTCACTTAAGTTCAAAAATATATCCACATACAGAATTGTCCAACTTCCCACTTAAGACAGCACAATCTTCTTCTCTTCAGTTCAAGAAGATATCCACACACAGAATTGTCCGCCTTCCAACCTAATACTGAGCAATCCTCTTCACTTCAGTTCAAAAAGATATCCACATACAGAGCTGTCCCAGCTGCGTCCTTGAAACAGCTGCAGTGTTGGTCCAACTGACAGTGGCCCCTTCTCATCCTTTCAAGGAAGACCATCCACTGCTTCCTTTCTCTATGCCTCTCTCTGTGGAATCCTCTTATTCAAAAGCACTTGGGGACCCCTTCTACAATTTCTTTCCCAGGAGAATTTTATTACGGAATAGTTAATAATGCAGAGACAGGGGCTCTCAAAAGCATCTTGCTACACACAGAATTTCATTACAAAGAACTGTACTGTTTTGGGTTTTTTGTTTGTTTTTCCAAAAAGATATATCCACATACAGAACTTTTCCACCTTCCCACCTAATACAGCGCAATCCTCTTCTATTTAAAAAAGACAAAAACTGTATTGCACAGGGATTCCACTCTATGGAAACAAAGCTCATGTAACAATGACTAGTCCTACAATCAACTTGCCCAAAGCACACCAACACTACGAAAACAAAAAATAGCTGCACATAAAAAAAACAGGGAGTCAACCTTTCTATTTCTACTGATTCCTGTTTGTAATTCAATATGAGGGGTTTGAGTCTTCCCATCGATGACTAGTTCCACAGTCAACTGCCTGGGGTTTGGTTCTTTACAGATAAAGCCTTTGCAACAATTTTTTTAGACCTGCGTACATGCTGATGCACCTCTCCATTACTTACATTTGATAAACTCATGTTGCATTTTCACCACTTTCTTTTTACAATTGTTCTCTTCATGTTGCATTTCTCTCGACTGTTATTGTTGTGTAATATATATACACTGCCACAAAACATTATTTAAAAATATGCAAAAAATAATAATTTGCACATACAGAAACTTCAAACATATTAAAAGATCCATGGAAAAATCACTTGTGAACATCCCCCCAATCATGCATTGCATTTTGAAAGAAACAGCTACAGATATTAATAAACCTCTTACATACTCATCACTGGTCAATTTAGCACCATCCTAGTTAGATGTGAAAGGTATTTTTTACAAGAAACCTCTCACTAAATTTTTCTGCTTTTTGTTGTTTGTCTTCGCCTCGTAGCAAGGGACAGAAAACATACTGTACCACATGATAGCGAACAAACTAGACAAGAAGAAATTCGATGCTGGCAGACAGACAGATCTTGGTGGCTGGTCAAGCATGTAAGACTTTAAGGGGTCAGTAAACTCAAAGAGGATGCAAAACCAGCAGACAAGGAAAGGAAAAGTGAGACAGGACTGCTGTCACCAACAGCTGCTGGCCCAGGTTTCCATTGCAATATACAGCATTCACTGGTGGCTGGTTGAGCATGCAAGGCTACAAAATGTACACACTTAGAGGACACACGAGCAGCAGACAAAGGAGAGGAGGAAAAGTGGGAGACAGGACTGTCGCTGATGGCTGCATGCTCATCAGTTTCCACTGCAACGTACGGCGTTAATTCAGTGTTTGGTCCACTGCAATCCACAGGTATTCAATGGTAGCACACACTACACACATACTTCTATCTGTGCACGTATGCTTGCACACACACACACACATGCACACACACACACAAACATGCAAAACTCCTATACAGCTGACCCTGATATAATCATCATGGTTGATAGGGCATTGAAAATGAACTATCAATCCCATCTGTATCAAGACCACACAAAGCACACGTTCAATCATGGGAATAAGGACAAGCAGGGCAAACATCACCACTTCACTGTACGATTAGTAGAGAGTGCAGGAGAGGACAGGAACCACACACCCTTACCTGCTGACTGTAAGGATTCAGCTGTATGCACAACACCGACATGCATTACAGTATAACACCAACATGCACTACAGCGTAACGCTAACTTGCATTACAGTATAACACCAACATGCACTACAGCATTACACCAACTTGCATTACAGCATAACACCAACATGCATTACAGCATAACACCAACATGCATTACAGCATAACACCAACATGCATTACAGCATAACACCAACATGCATTACATAAACGTAGCGAGAATATCCAAAATACTACTCATCACACACACATCACTTAATAACATCTCAGATCAATTAACAAACGGATATGTTGTGTGCAGTGTACACAAGACCTAGACCGGCTGAAAGTGGTCAGTTATAAAGTACTATTACCAATCACAAAACAGAAGCATTGTCCACTTCCAATTAACTGACTAGCAGCATGCAAACAAAGACAAGTCAGCATAAAATGCCTTTTCATCTATGCCTGTCTGGTGTAAGCAGGCAGTCCAGCTTACTTAAAGTTAACTACAGCAAACGAGTAAAAGAAGAAAAGAAAAAAGGCTGACGACCTATCAAACCCATGTAATGCAATAGAACAGCAAAAAATTAAACTGCAAAATAAAGAGATGGTCTCAAAATGGGCCCAGGTCACTAAAACTGAAATAAATGAATAAAGCCGAAAGAAGGTTATTATTGTGAACAGTTTGAGACGCACCACCAAAGCCGTATCCGAGAAAAGCCGTATCCGAGAAAAGCTGAACGTTAAATGTTTCCCTTGGAGAGGCACGCAAGTTCACAGCTGCAGAGCTGAATGATCACCAAACCATTACACTGGATCACATGTTTTATGCAAGCTCAAAAATAATAATAAACCCACTTGCACATGCAGTAACTACAAAGCAGGCACCATCACATGCGGAAACCAGCAACAAAATGCCTGCAAGCGCATGAAATTTGCATTGGCGTATTCATGGTAAAAGGAACGCACCAAACTAATGCCCGCAAAATCCCTACCTTGATCATGACGCCTCTTCGCTCAATCTCTGCTAAACACTTGGTGATGATGGGGGGTACCTGCGACTTGTAATGTTCCACCTGCTCCTGGAAATCAACACCAAACATGGTGTTCCGCCGACCACGCTGGTTCTGAAACAGTTCAGTGTTTCAGTCACAATCCACACCAACAAGGCTGTAACCCATTGCTGTGATTCTGTCACCAGGTTCACAGCACCATCTTCCACTTTATTCCACCCCTGTCTTACCACAGTAGCATGTAAAAGATCCTGCCAGTACTGCAGGTGGCAGGTTACAGCTAGACACACTTGCACCCTACATTTGTGGTTTTGAATAATGTGGCACTGTGAACTGTGAATGGTGTACACAGAATGTGGTGTACACAGAACATGCACCAAGATGGCAGCAGTCTCATGTGGCACCAACCATGTAACCAAATAGCACGTAAGTGCATCACTCCAGTGTTTATTCAAAATGCACTATAAAAGGCTACAGTCAATCACTTCAAATTACATGCAACTAAGTGTGTAATGAGTTTGGTCAAAAGCAGAGAATAGTGCCATATAAAAGCAATCAATCAATCATATAACGTCATGGTTGAGTGGTTGTAAAAAAACAATTTCCTTTCTGCATTATTCAGTGCAACCCCAAAGATGGGCTCCTCCCTTCCACCATCTGGGAGGACACACCTTTACATTGTCCAGACCCAGTGTATGGGATGCCATCCAGAAACAAGGCACTCTCATTCTATTACTATCCAGTCAATTTCAAAGCTACATGCTCGTTAATTAAACACAAATTCCAGAGCAAATCTTCTGACAGGACCACTTACTTACAAGCTCAGTCTCATCTGAAAGGTTACACTACAAATTCCAAAGTTTAAAAAAACTAAAAACTAAATAAAAACACCTTTCAACCCTCACTGTTTAAATCCACATAAAAAACCCACTGCCTTACTGGCTAAAGAGACGGAATGTTAAGTTGCTCTCGCAACTGTTACTTACCGTCATTATTCCAGGCAACTCCAAACTATCCTCTGCTCCTACAGTCAGCATTCTCTTCATCTGGCCCCTTTTCTGTTGTGCTGATAGGAAGAAAAACAAGCAGCTAAGGGGCAGGGAATCATTCAAGTTCACCACACAAATTTGTTCCAGCACTGTCAAGGCAGTCTGGCAAAACCACACACATGCACGCACACAAGCAGATGGCACCTGCTACTGACAATATATACGGCAATGCAATCCCCCCATCCCTTCATCCAACCCACAATGTAGCTGACAGCTGTTAGAGACAACAATGTATGCTGCAATACATCCCTTCATCTAACCCCCCACCCACACAATGTAGCTGACAACTGTTAGAGACAACAATGTATGCGGCAATGCCCCATCCCTTCATCCAACCCCCTTCCCACACACACACAATGCAGCTGATAGCTGTTAGAAACAACAATGTACATGGCAATGCATCTCCCCCATCCAACACACACATCATGTAGCTGACAGGTGTGAGTGACATGTGGCAATGCATTCCTCCATTCCTCATCCAACACCCACCCACACCTGTAGCTGATAGGTGTCGGTGACAACAATGCATGTGGCAATGCATTCCCCCATTCCTCATCCAACACACACATAACAAGTAGCCTACAGATGCAACAATGTACATGGCAATTTATTCGCCCATCCCCTCACACACACACACACACACACACACACACACACCTGTAGCAGGGAGCTTATCACCCTCCTCCTCAGCAAGCTCCTCCAGGGACTGAGACGACACAATTGTTCGACGGAGGAGGTCGTGAGGCGAACTACTCGGAGACGACTCATGGGACTTGTTGCTGCCGCTGGCGCTGTCTGTATCGCTGCCGCCAGTTGTCGTTGGCAACTGACCGGAGTTCTGAGCCCATGCCTTCACTGGGATGCGGTACTTGTCTGACAGAAGATTCATCATGTTAAACTCAGACAGCTGCACATGTACTGCATTTTTCTCCCAGTGTTCTGCACATCAACAGTCACGCGTAGGCTTGAGGTGCCACATTCCAAGTTGACAGGGATGCTGTTAAGTGTTCATGTAAGCAGCTTATCAGGTTGGTCTTTTGGTTGCTGGGGTGTGGTGGGGATGGGAAACAGGAGGTGGTGGCCGAGAATCACAAAGAACAGCCAGTCTAAGGCAACTTTCACACTTACACTCTCACCCATGCAAACAAGTACAAAAACTGAATGGAACAGCCTGCCTGAAGATGTGACCACAGTTCATCCTCTCATGTCCATCTGGTCCCATTGGTCCAAATGCCCAATAACCCCCCCCCCCTCCCCTCACCCCTCCACCTTCAAGTCCTGGTCCCACTGGTCCAAATGTCCATACCCCCACCACCCCTCCAGTCCTTCTGGTCCAAATGCCCATACCCCCACCACCCCTTCTGGTCCCACTGGTCCAAATGCCCATACCCCCCTCCCCTCCCATTTTTCTTCCTCTGACGTGCCAGTCTTCAGAATGAGGAGGAGGAAGACGACAACACAGACACACATGCATACACTTGTGCACACACACAAGTAGAATCAAAGGCGACAGCCCTTCAATAAGCAAACACATCCTCTAAGGCAGGGTCACTTACTTGTCTGTGTGTGTGTGTGTGTGTGTGTGTGTGTGTGTGTGTGCATATGTGCAGGCAAGCATTGTCTGCACATAACAGTGTGATCCACTGCACCTGGTCCCATCACAATTCAGTTGCAGGCAGACAAAATAAACTGCATCAGATAAAAAAGAGACAGGCTGGCCTGCCTGCAGACAAAATAGACTGCACCAGATAAAAAAGAAGACAGGCTGGCCTGCCTGCAGACAAAATAAACTGCACCAGATAAAAAAGAAGACAGGCTGGCCTGCCTGCAGACCTACCTCTGCGAGGTGAAGAGATGGGAGAGCCCTCATTTGAGTGAGCATGCTCTCCGGATGAGCCATTGGAGTGCACGCTGATCTTCCTGGCTTCACCGGCTCTGGAACACACAGTGCAAAACACCGGTCACCTGAAAGCTGCCCAGCACTGTTCTCACCAAGCACAGGCTAGCTGCACAACAGTCTGCTGCTGAAAAACGATAACTGCTTTACTGTAAGCATGATCCTTCTTCTGGATATTTTGTCTCTTCTTCTTCTGTGTTCAGATCTTTCTCTTTGTGCAGTCTAGATCTGAAGCCTGCTTGCCCACACAAAGTTTACTGTCTTCTACACTCTGTCTGGTCGTATGGTACAGACCTGAAGCCTGCTTGCCCACACAAAGTTTACAGTCTTCTACACTCTGTCTGGTCATATGGTCTAGATCTGAAGCTTGCTTGCCCACACAAAGTTTACTGTCTTCTCCAGGTCTTGGTCCCAGCCCCACAGCTTCTCCATCAGCTCTGGACAGTGTTGGAGGCTGGGCAGCATTGAAGAAGATACTTAAGTGACCTAGCACAGATGTAATGGAAAGACAAGATATTGAAACGTACAGTACAAAACCAATCAGTGCAGCAAGAGTTATTTCTTCTTGGAATGGGCTACTTGGAAGAATTCCCCCCCCCCCCCCCCCTCCTACATTCAAGTACGATCACAATTTCACTGCTGTGAAGATTTCTGTCTTCAAGGGGCTCGTTGCTCACTTTTGTCCGGGTGTGTAGGGTTCAAAGGTGTACTCATCCGTACGGCAGGGCCGCGAAGCACTCGAAGGCAGCCTCTTGATGAATTCTGCATACTGACAACCCACCTCGTACCCACTGCTGCTTTCACACAATGTCTGATACTGCAATCACACAAACACAAACTAGAGTATTAATTTCAGTGAGGTGTAACCATGTTGCCAGTTATTTGGTCAGCAGCTCTGAAGCTCCACAGTGTTGTCACTACATAACACAGTTTAGAGGATAGTCACTCCCAGCTTAGAGGATAGTCACTCCCAGCTTAGAGGATAGTCACTCCCAGCTTAGAGGATAGTCACTCCCAGCTTAAAGGATAGTTACTCCCAGCTTAAAGGATAGTTACTCCCAGCTTAGAGGGAAGTTACTCCCAGCTTAGAGGATAGTCACTCCCAGCTTAAAGGATAGTTACTCCCAGCTTAAAGGATAGTTACTCCCAGCTTAGAGGGAAGTTACTCCCAGCTTTGAAGTACTGCTGGCAAAGGAACAGAAAGTAAACTGTGCCTAAAACAGCGAAATACCCTCAACACACAGGCATACATTAGACTTGGACTTGTCACAGGGTTAGTCAGTCATCTCACTTAGTTCCTATTTTACACCAAGTCAACCACAAAGGTATCCCGGTGAAACAAAATTCATCCCCAAAAAATCACCAGCAAAGGTCTGACTGTCTACGACACACACCACTTTTTGTTTGAAGAACACAACAAAAATCAAGCTCAATGAACTGGAAACAGAAATTTACAACAAAAGAAAAGAAAAGAAATGACATTTGTGGCAGCAGGCAAAGAATGTAAAGCTACATTCTAAGCTACTTCCAGGCTTAAAAGAATGGGCCTCTGGTAGCTCAGGATTGTCAGTAGAGAGGTCCTTAGTGTACCCCACCTCGGCACAGAAAGCTGTGACACCGACATTGTGACTGTTCTCAATGAATAATGTTCCCCATCTGTTTTCAAACACTACGTTCATGACACAGCAATGTAAAAATGATGGGTTTACCTGCACGGGTACAGGTGACCAAACTGTGTGCAACAGGCTGAAGTACTCTACTGTAACCTGTCAACACCAACATACAATACAAATAAACACAGGAAGGCACAAAGACACTCACAGACTGTATAACCCACCAAAATGATATATGGTGGAAATCTCTTCAAAACAAACTCCCTTTTGCTGCATGTTTTATCTGTCCTGATTAGACAAAATGACTGCTCAAGTATACACAGTAAGCATGGCTTTCCCATGGATGCACTTTACCAACTGACAATCATCATCATTTACATGAAATTTCTCCTCACAACAAAGCAAGTAAATATCTCTTCCATGTATTTTTGTTATTTTTTTTTTAACAAACACCTGTTACAAGGCAATGTTTCTTCCTCAGTGGCTTTGACTGCACTACACAAAAAGTCCACTGTGCTACTCACACCCCTGCTGATGCTTTAACTGGTTTCAGCAGAAGAGCCGTAAGGATGATTTAGATGTAACATGTTCAAGTGGTAGCAGCAACACAGCACCCAGCTTCTATTGTGACTGAAGAATTTCTCAGTTGAGCAATTACCCACAGAGAAAACAACAACACCAGAAATCACAAGTAATGCAAACACACACACACATAGTTCTCACCGATTTTATCACTTGGTCACATAGGTGGATCTGTTCCCGCAATTTGCCCAAAAGATCAATCTGAAGAAGAGAAAATGTTGGGCTAAGGTCACATGACCTAACACTCTTAGACCTGTCACAAGTGAAGTCATTCCAACATTTTTAGATCTGTCACAAGTAAACAGTCATTCCCCTACCTTAACAACCTTTTTGAACAGCTCTGGGAAGCTTTCAAACTGCAGCAGTGCATACTCGGACATACAGATCATCCCAAAGCTGATATGTAGCTCAGTGTAACACTGTTGCAAAACACCATTGCATTTACCTTGGTTTTCTCTAGTGACCTCTGCCGGTGGTTTGCTTCAGCCACGCAGGCTTTGTAGGTCGTCTCTGCCTCTGCCGACTGGAAAAGAAGTAGACCATCAAAGTTAACCCCATTCTGCCCAGAATGTGTGTGTGTGTGTGTGTGTGTGTGTGTGTGTGTGTGTGTGTGTGTGTGTGGTTGTTGTTGTTGTTGTAAAGCGCCCTGCACCGTGTGTGGTAGATGGGTGCTAAAGAAATTCTGTGTATTATCGTATCACTCGTCACTGCCATGCTTGCCTGCCACAGTGACAGTGCAAGAATGCTATTTTTCCATATTTTTGCTAAATTTTCATAAATTTTAAAAGCACATGCTGGAACTGCAGAGGAACATCGATGAAGATTCTGAGAAGCAAGGGAAACAACTCTAACTGCTTTTAAAGAGAACAGAGAAAGCCAGTTTAATGGTAAGCAATACCCTTAGCCAGCCATTACTTTTATACAACTTACAAGTAACCCAGCCACAGCAAGCGTTCAGCTGTTGCTTGTATACAGGTAACCCAGCACAGCAAGTGTTTGGCTGTTACTTGTATACAGGTAACCCAGCACAGCAAGCATTCGGCTGTTGCTTGTATTCAGGTAACCCAGAACAGCAAGTGTTCGGCTGTTATTTGTATACAGGTAACCCAGCACAGCAAGCATTCAGCTGTTGCTTGTATTCAGGTAACCCTGCCACAGCAAGTGTTCGGCTGTTACTTGTATACAGGTAACCCAACACAGCAAGTGTTCGGCTGTTACTTGTATACAGGTAACCCAACACAGCAAGTGTTCAGCTGTTCCTTGTATACAGGTAATCCTGCCACAGCAAGTGTCCAGCTGTTACTTGTGTACAGGTAACCTAGCACAACAAGCGTTCAGCTGTTACTTGTGTCCAGGTAACCTAGCACAACAAGCGTTCAGCTGTTACTTGTATACAGGTAACCCAGCACAGCAAGCGTTCGGCTGTTACTTGTATACTGGTAACCCTGCCACAGCAAACGTTCAGCTGTTACTTGTATCCTTGTTTCTTTTGAACAAAATCAGCAACAACAAAAAATAAATCAACTGCCATCTAAAAAACTCTCTCGGAAACTTGGAAAAAAAGGTTACCTTGTGCATGGCTTCCTCTTCAGACCTTTTCCGCTTCTCCATCTTTTCCCCCTCAGCCTTCTGCAAGGTGTCCCGCACCCGCTCCAGCTCCTGCTGTCGACTGATGTACAGGGCCTGGGCTTTCCGTAGGTTGTTCACCGTGTCTTGCTGCATTGCAAAAACAAGCACATACACTGCATCTCAAATTCTGACAACAATCCATCACGAACAATCTAACCTCTTCTGTAGATGTACCTCTGGTGGAGTTTATGTACCTTGTATTTACATGCATGCCAGGCAGGTTACTGTAGGTGACTCAGGTCCTTGTTGTTGGTCTTGTGTTACATATTCTGAGTGCTAATTAACTCCTTGGAGTGTTGATTCTGCATGAGCGCTCTGGGCCTCGTTCCGTTTCAGATTTGTGACCTCTTCTGCATTCCTCTTTTTCTAGTGTATGTGATCACTGGGCAAATATTTATGCCCAAAAGATAAAGAATTTGTTTATCATCATTTTTTTTAATGCCAAAAAAAGAGAGTTTTAAATCATACACATTAAAACTATGTGGTTTTGAGAGTTATGTAGTCCGAAAGAGCACTCAAGTGTACAAAGAACGAAATCTCTCCCACCACAAGGTGAGCCTTTACTCACCAACATATGATCATATTTGCATGTTTTCTGTTTTAACAAACCTTACCATTCTCCGAAGTTCTCTGTCCCAAGTTTCTTTTACAGTTTTCCGCACCCTGTCATGTTCATTCCGTCTTGATGTCAAAGGCTGAAACCCATTAATGTTAACATCATTCAGTGAATGGAAGTGAATGCCCACTTGAAAATGATAGCCATGGAAACCATTGAGCGTTATACTGACTGAACTAAAGCAAAATGGTTATCCATTAAACACATATCATTTTTAAGTCTTCGCTCTCTAACCAGCATCGGCAGCATTCAAAACTGGTGAGAAAAAAAGAAGAAAAAAGTAATTTGTAAACAGTAACAATCTAACTTTATACATAACATTTTGATGACAGGTTTTCCTACTACTAAAATTCAAAAACTAAACATAGCTGTCAAACCTCTCTCCTTTTTCACGGACCCTGTTACTGGGGGAAAATTCCCAACATTGTCAGACATACTTCCACTTTTAAATTGCTTCTAAAACATTATCTCTTCACACAGTAATACCTCTACCATACTGCCAAACACCTATGCCAGATTATCAAATGCATGCTGTGTGCGTGTACATGTGTGTGGGTGAGCGTGTGGCATACACGTGTGCGCTTTTATGTGTGTGTGTGTGTGTGTGTGGAGGGTAGGTGGGGACAGGGGTGTCTAAGAAACTGTGAATAAGAAACCAGAAGGTAAAAGGGACAGATATATTTCTACTCTTGTTCATGACATTTAACTGCAGTGGAAGTACTTAGCACTCTTATGACTATGACTATGAGGAGAGACACAAATAATATTCATTATTATCAACATATCAAACTGACCTCAACAAACTTGGATGTATGAAGCAGAGCCTGAGATGCTTGCAGATTTGAAGCAAATTCTGCATCCTACAAATCACAAAGAACGCATGAATGAATGGAATGCTTTCACCAGACAGAAAAGTGAACATATGTGAAAGCAAAAAGCAGTAGAATATTCATGATACAGCCAACTTAAATCAACAATCGTACAAAGTTTCAACCTAACTGGACAAGCACATAAACTTTCAGTCAAAGTTGCTTAACACTGAATGTCTCAAAAAATTGAATCACTGAAGACTGCATGAACAGATAAAGCTTAATGAAAAACTTGGATCACTAAAAGTTGTATGAACAGGCAAAGTTTAACGAAAAACTTGGATCACTAAAAGTTGTATGAACAGGCAAAGCTTAATGAATAGTACCAACATGCAAAGCTCAACACTGATCACATTTATGGAGACTGAGAATACTGCAAAGTTTTTGATACACCAGAACACTCGATGAACTGGCCTGCTGATTGGTTGGCTGGCCTAACACTGATCATTACATGTGAGCCAAAAATTCACCTGGCCACTATTAGACTTTCACGTGAACACAACAGACCTGACTGAGTGCGGTACAGAAGACAGACTGAAGAGGGAGGAAGCCTTCATTGGTCAACACTGGCTGCATGCTGTGAGCTATGCGAGCAAGATTTTTGGCATACTCCACTTCTGCAAGGAAAAACATCAAACCCCTCTTAACACAACCTCAGCATTCTGCTCAGGCTTATTACGAAGTGTTTCAAACACACTGTGTTTCACATTTTTCATGTTTCTTTAGTTTTATCATTAAGACAGATGTCATGTCGTAGTCAAACTGTCAGCAAGATGGTATTGCATGAAAAAACAAACAGAAAAACAAATTCATTAAAATAACCCCTGCACTGCTCATTTTTAAACACTGGACAGAGTTTGAGTGACACTCTATCCAACTGTCCTTTCAGAATAAAATTTTTTTATGAGTTTTAATAACATCAACGTAGGTGGGAAATGATCATTTTCATACCTAGCTGTGATTTCTTCTCAATATAGGAAATGATGTCGCGAGTGTAGCGGGACCATGCTTTAGCCCGCTGAAGTGCAAGGTCAAGGCCAGCCTCCAACCCAACCAGCACCGCATCCAACTCTGCTGGTGTCAATGCTGCAACAGACCACATCCCAAAGCTACACATTTCGCAGAACCAAGCCATGGCATGCTGGATGCCAAGGGCAAGGTCAGTCTCCAACACCACAAGGAATGCATTCAACTTTGCTGATGTCTGTACTGCACAACAGAGCATCTCACAGACATACCCCAAACAAAAACAATCTCTCTCCTCCTCTCACCTATCAAGGCAAAAAGACTCACAAAAAATCAGCAAACAGTACACATACGCCACGTCACACCATCCAGTATGTGTGGCTAAATCTAGCGTTACCACCTAAACCTGTTCTCAATGGCCAACACAAACCACAGTCACACTCACAGTGGCCGCACCACACCTGCACTCGCTCAACCATTTCAACTAACTTTTCTTGGGTTCCGGCTTCTCCGGCGCTTGTTCCTCTTCATGAGCGGCTTTGGCGATGTTGTCACAAGACTTGACTTTGGAGTCGCTGTTCAGCTGCTGCTGCGTCACTATGTCGCCCATGAGGTACTCAGACACACTGTGTGTGGAATAAATAAAACAGACTAATGCTGACCAGTCTAACAGGCAGTCAGGATTTCCCATTTGCAGGGGCACAGCATGTGGTTGCCAAGTGGAAGGCATTGCCAACATCCCATTCAGCATCCCTGTGTCCATCAGTCTGTCTGCTTGTTCTTACTTAAATACAGTCTTAGTTTGTCAGTCTGTCTGCACATTTGTGGCCTACCTTGCAGTTTGTCCATCTGCCTACATGTGTTAAGTGCTCAATCTCACAAGCATGTGCTACAATCCCTCCCTCTGTCAAGAGGTCAATCTCACAAAAGCATGCTACAAATACAAGTACCAGCACCACTTCCTGTATCAAGTGCTCATTCTCACAAGTCCACACTAGGCACATGGACATATTCCAAATCAGTTTTGCTGAAAATCCACAAAGATGTTAACAAACAGAAAACTGCCTTGAAAGTACACAGTTTTAAACATTTCTCTCTTCTCAAGAATGACCCCTGCCGCTCTCCAACTGATGGAATTACATCTACTGACCAAACACTCTCATACCTGATCTACCCACCCATACAGCTACACCCCATCCACTCACACCCCATCCACCCACACCCACCTCCTACTGAAGGCCAGGGCCAGCTGGTCAATGGCGTCCAGAAACAGTTGCAACTCCTCCTCTTCCAGCTGTAACTCTTCCTGGTTGTGGCCTGCTCCACACAAAAACACCACCACCACTGCAGTTTAACCAATGTAAAATTTGCTCATGCTCCTGTCATCAGTTGGTAAAATCTTAAAACAAATGTTTTGCACAAGTGTAAATTGTAAAGAAATCAACAAAATGGTATAGTAGCTGCTTTCCATGACTGATGCAAGAGCAGTTGCAGAAGCAAATGGTGATTGACACGCCTTGTGGCCTAGCATGACTGTTCGTTTTCATTACCAAGCAGGTCTCTGGTTATATGAGCCCCCCCTTTTTTTTTAAATTAAAAAAAACATTTTTGTTGTCTTTTTCTTTTTGGGGGGTGGGCCCCCCCCCCCCCCCCCCCCCACCCCCCAAAAAAGACAAAGACAACAAAAATGTCAAAATGCTATAAATATCAAACTCTAGAAAAAAATCATGTTAGGAGTGTCTGTGTTAAATTCTGATTCTGTATGAAAATGGAAAGCCACAGTCAAGAAACCTTAAAAAACCTGCCAGCAAAATATTTGTTATCTATGCCATACGTTTCAAAGTACAACTACATTATTTTAAGTTACACCTCTAAGAAAGACACAATCATGCTCGTCACTATGACTATATGAAGCAATGACAATGGTATTCAGTGGTTGCCATCAACATAGCCATACCAAACATTTTTACTAGAAACTCTGACAATACAGCTGAAGGAACCTCATTTTAAAGAATGATAATTATCATAAAACAAATTACTTTTAAACGACATGAAATACTTGTTCAAAAAAATAAAAGACCATCAAGCAGTCATCTGGGTGAAGTCCTTCCCTCTCCCCCTGGTGAAATATATGGGTACTGAACACACAGCCATGTCAGTCATACGCACATCTAATTTTACTGATGAGAGTTCGGGCAGCTATGAAGATCTCTGGTGACTGCAAGGCTGGGTACCGCTGCAGTGTACCCTTGAGAACAGCCAGCACTTCCCCAAGACCCTCTTGCAAAACCACACGAGCATCATCACCAGGCTCTGTCAACATACAAGATTACATCAAAAGTGAACTTGTGACAAACACTGAAACAGCAACTTAGCCTCATAGGATTTAACAATTACACTCATAATCACGTAGCAATTTTTCCCTTCTTGTCATGAAGCAGTTCAAATTGATTGAAAATGCTACAAAAAAAATTAAAACTGCAAACATGAATGAAAAAATGCTCACAATAAAATTGAGTCTTTCCATGAAGAACAGTAAAAAACTTTTTTCCTGATTTTTCTGTTTTTTGCTTGTTTGACCTCACACTGAAGGATAGGATAAGGGGACTGGAATGTCTTGAATGTCACAGTTGTCTGCAGGCGTGCATGCATGCAGCACAGACATTCAGGTATGCATGCACGGATTGTATGTTGCAGATGCATGAACTGCCTGCATAAAAGGTGACAGCCATGTATTCAGTCGCTAGTATGATTTAAATTAAAGCTACGTTCATGATGAAAGTTTTACTTAAGACTAATAAGAGTCATTCTGACCACCACCACCACCCAAACAAAACATATATTTTAAAATTAATCAAGATTTCTCACAGTTACAGGCAAACAACAAATAAGCAGTGGCACTCACCTAATCCTTCAATGAATAGAAACTTTAGCTTGGCCAAAGTATCTGAGAAATTCTTAACATCATGCGTAAGGGCAATGATCTCATTGTGATCAACAACAATGGGATCAGCAGGATCATTGCCAATGGTGCTGAGTGAAGTGCTCTTGCCGATGGCGGCTGAGGGAGAGGCACTGCTGCTGGGCCTCATGTCTGCATATGCAGCAAAGTGAGTGGGACTCCCCCGTGACAAGTTTAGTTCTGCAACACGCTGTAAAAAAAAATTAAATTAAAAATCACACATGCACATATATTCCATGTTTGTGTCATTGTAAATTATAGTAACATATATAAAATACAATGTTGTTATGTCCTTTCAATTCATGAAGTAATCTAGTATATAATTAAACCCTTCTCTTGATACCATCCTAAAAATCAAGCAAAGGTTAAGAGTGATCTACACAGAATTATGAAAAGAAAGAAACAAACACAATGCTCTTAAAAATATGGTATTCTCCCACTAGGACTCTAGTATATATTTTTTTTAATCATCATAACATGTATTAATAATTTACCATAAAGTTTCAATTTTCTTTCTGTATATTTTGTTAGTAACCAAAGCTCATTTGAAGTTGGACCATTTAATAAAACATAAAATTTGGTTATACTTACAGTACACTGAAAAATAAATAAATTGTTAGGAAATCGGCAATAACTACTTCAAGCTCAAATTCATGGAGAGCTGTGGGAATCCCATTTCCAACCACTGCCACTACCAGTCCTACCTTGACAAACAATTTATGTGAAAACTGACATCTTTTGTCAGTTTTTGTCACCCAGTTTTCTTTCATCTATTTTCCCTCTTCTTGGTGATCCCTTGGGGCAATATAAGTACAAGTAAATTACTATTTAGTATTACAGTATTTGGACACAACTTTATATTATCTTGGCAATGGTAAAGCCACTAAAGGGAAGTGGTAAAAATAAATATTAAATTTAAAACTGAAATTCTTACAATGATTTTTCTGCAAGTTCCTACTGTTACTGTGTTAGCGTTAAAATGAGCTTGTTTCCTTACCAAAGTGCAAAATGCGCTCATGTGGAGTCATTACACTACAGCTCACCTTCATGAAGAAGCACAATATTTGACCAAAAAATGAATGAAGACTCACATGAGGGCGGGCATGCAACTTTAAGCTTTGATCTGGGGCCTCTGTTTTTCAAATTTTGCATAACACACTAATACAGAAGCTTAGAGTCATTACTGGGCGGTGCCACCGGTATACTGGTCAAAGGGGGTGAAATGAACTGTTGCACGGCTACTCTGCGGGAGGCAGAGGGCGGTGGAGGTACTGCTTAAAAACCAGACAGACGTTCATTTCTCTGCTTCTATTTTCTAACAGCCACTCGGCGCTGCCTGGGACGCGTGTGATACAAACGCTATCACGTGCATTTGGCCGTGCAACAACTGAATCCTCCAACAACTTCGTGATGACTGGGCAAACAGAACGTAAACAAACACCGGACTGAGACTGTTACACCCACGAAGTGGAGTCTGACTCGACTCGCAGACTGACTCACCTAATAATTCACTCCCATTTCAAATTCCTGTGAACCGATTCACATGGACAATAATGCATCATGCAAGGAAACAAACAGGTCCTAAAACATGCATGGGGCGGACGAAACCAATAAACAACCCGTCCGCACCGGCAAATTCTTCACATGCCAAGGTGTTGGTTTACCGACCTGTTGCAAATCGTCTGTCTGCGAGTCTGAATCAAACTTTTTCCGAAGAGATTTTCCCAGATTCTTTGCAATTTTTCGCCCTTTAGACGACATTGTTCAGTCTCCAGAAACTTGTATCTCATTGCCGTGCACCTGTTTCCTGCAGCCGAGCTCAGAATTAAGAGAAAGCAAACTTTTTTCCCCCAAGTTGTTCCTAACTTTCCTCGGTCAGCAGCACTTCCGCCATCTTCTTTACAATTACGGAAGGGTCACGTGATCTGACGTCACTAACATGCTTCCAGCGCCTGCCTTGTTTCTAGTAAATCTTTTGCTCTTGCCAAAGTGCAGATGGAAGTAAGATCGCTAGCTGAGAATGTGTGTGTGTGTTTAACGACAAGTAGAACTTAATCAAGCTTAGCCATGCCAAAACAGTAATTAGCCTAGCACATCTCAATATTTACATTTCGGCTTACTGATTTACAATTTAACTACCTACACAGAGTGAAGTTTTCAGTACAAAATCATGACGTGGGGAGAAAAATGAAGGAGAATACACCGGGGAAATAGAAATTATGACCGGCAAGAAACTCCGGGCAGCATGCGAGCATGCACGGTTATACTTTTGATCAACTCCAGGCTTAAAAGGGAGAACGGACAGTACTGAGATATATTCATAGTTTAGGAGCTGTGTGAGAGTCGAGGTGGCCGTCCTGGGCTGTCCGTCCTAACGAGCCTTCTGGTTTCCGTGGACGTAAAGCTATATTGAACCATGCTTCGGCATTGGTCTCAGCTTGTCCCTAATATGTCAACTGACATCCGAGGACATTAAGCATCACTTCATCATCATTACTGAGATATATCTGCATCTTTAGTTACTGTCTCTAACTTCAGAGATATGTATTTGACTCAGTGACACCGGCATCCAGTTCCACAATCCGCGAGTCTGTGATACTGTTCTCTTTTTCTATCGAGGCGATCAAGTCGATCGTCATATAAAGTTATATTGAGACTGAGTGGCGTGTACCTCCCACCTACTTTTCTTCTTTCTTTTTTTTATTGCAGGACTGGTGTTGTTGTTTTTTACGTGCTACTGCGGTAAAATGTTGCTGTTATTATTGTTATTAACAGTCTAATATCACTGACTTATGTGAAAAGACTTTAAATACAATTAAAGGACGACGGAAGAAGAACGCGGTAAGTGACATCATAGTGGATGGAAAGGATACCGAAATAAGAATCAGCAAAGAACTGAAATTGACTCTGGGGAAGATGATGGTGATGTGGGGCTTAATGTCTTAAAATGTCGGGCTGACATATAAGGGACAACAAAATTGTTCCGCCTCAGTCTTCGCGCGGTTGAACCCACGACCAGTTTCGATCAGCCAGGAATGACTCTTGAGTCCGGCGCTCAAGCTATCCTTGTAGAACTTTGTAAACCTGTGAGTACTGAGCATACTAAAATTGCAGTAATAAATAATCATTTAAAAAAATGGATCTTATGGAAATCGAACAGCCTTGTTTTAGTTTTGTTCATTTGTAGTTGTTTATTTCTATGCGGGGTCGTAACTGCGGGCCATGGGTACTTTACTGCAAGACAGTTCTCACCAAGATGGACGCTCAAAATGCTCAAAAGAGTTGGGCACTGGCAAATAACATTGAACCTGTCAGTGGTGCAGATGAAATTTATCGATTCGACAGCAAGCAACAACAAGATATCTTAACAGCAAAACCATGGGAAAAAGAGTGCGTCAATAAGGACGTTTTATATATGTTTTAATTCCGCATGTTAAGCTATGTGACTTGCACTTGGCGACTTGCAGGGTGTTATTTACTATTTATTTTAGGGTTATGGAATTTGTGCTAAAAAACCCCCACTGTCTTTCTCTTTAAGTTAAAAAAAAAATCCAAGTCTTTTTAAAGACTCCGACTTGGTATGAAGGTTACAGATTCGGTTTTGTGTGTGTGGTTTGGTTGGTTGGTTTGTAAGTTTGATTTGTTTTTGTTTGTAAAGTGGATACTGAAGTCTGCAGAGGGGGGAAAGGTATTCAGCAAGTCGGTGAATTTTAATAACAGTTGTGCACAAGCCCTCAGAAACTTGTATTGGTCTCAAAGAAGTAAGAACAGCAATATACAAGGGTGGCAAATGTAGAAAAAATGCATTGTTTATGCAAAATAAACCTGGCTGATTGGTTTACCTTCTTGATTAAGTAGCCTATTGTCAACTGGCCCATGATTGTGCAAATCCTGTGTGTTTACTATATGGAAAAAAAATGGAGCTCTGTATATATAATTGACAGAATGTGTTTTAATTAAAGGCCTTAACCAGCCTTTCTCTCTCGCCCAGTCTCTGTCCCTCTGATGTTGGGGTGTGAAGTCGTTTGGTAGAACATATCAACTTTGACAGCTGCCAGGCCAGGGTGGGTGACATCAAATGAGGTCACTGGTAGTTCACTGCCTATGTCAGTCTCCTGGCACATTACAAGTTTCTCACCATTCATTACTAGTCTCACAACTCAGCAAAATGTCATGTGACTAGTGTCATGTCTGGTTGTATGCATTAAAAAAAAAAAAAAAAACTTGTCATAAGAGCAAACTGCCAACTACCACACCACCCTGTCCCCATTCCCCATTGTTATTCACTGGTACAAAATGAACTCTTCTTGCAGTCCTCACTACTTCAAGCATATCAAGATCTCTGCACTTGCACTGCTGAAGATGGTGATGCACGCTCGCTCAGGTGGAAACATGGAGGTGATGGGTCTGCTGCTGGGCAAAGTTGATGGTAACACGATGATTGTCATGGACGGTGTGGCCCTGCCAGTGGAAGGCACAGAGACCCGTGTCAATGCCCAGGCACAGGCCTATGAGTACATGGCTTCCTACACTGAAGCTGCCAAACAGGTCACTAGTATTATATAGTGATAATTATAGTTAATATTATTATACTTCTTACAGTAATACCATAAATGGCATAATATTTAATAATATGTTGTTTTCAGTTTAATGTTTAACAATAAAAGCTCAGAAGCTCAGTATAAATGGGAAGAGGGTAAGAAAACACTGAAGTTTCAGTATACATAGATGTACAAAATCTCCATGAATAAATATAGAGAAGAAAACAAATTCATTGGTAGAAAAATGTTTTCTCTCGTGAGGCCATTTCAGCACTTCAGATTATGTTTTAGGACTTAGTAGTACTTCAAGGATGATGATTTAAATAAATACACTGCATTGATTTAATTTAAATTTGCTGGCATCAATGTCAAGGACTCTTGGTTCTAATGCACTGTGTACAAGATTTTCTATCTTATGGCATCACTTTAGCAGCTGCTGACAAAGTTATAACTTACATGTAAGGTAGTGTTAACAAAACTGGTCACATTTATTCATTGATATAAAAAAGTTTACACATTTTCAAATACCTCCCATATGATGTTAACAGCTTAATACAACTGAAACCTGACTGCATACATGTTGCTTTGATCTAGACTTACTGAGCTAAACCAGTGAGTTTACATCTGGTCTGTAAATGATTGTGGACGTGGATAACATTACAAGCAGGAATTAGTTTTTTAAAGTAATACTAATAAAAACTTTCCATGATATTTAGTTTGAGATTATGTGGTTAACACATTTGCTTAGCCACCAGATAAGGATGACCATAGAATAACATGTGTTACCTTACATAATTTTATTTGGTGCTTTAAAAAGAAGAAGGTTTAATCGATTGCTCTCGGTTAATTACTGAGTACATGTGAAATTTGCGTTTCCTTTGTACTCATGACCACTGATAGTGATACTGTTTTGTGTAAACTGCATTCATACATGTACTTCCATTTAGAAGTCAGCTGATGAAAAGTTTTGCAGTAATTGCACTCAGGCTGTCAATAACGTACAGTATGATTTACTAATGCTTTTCATCATGTTTCTAAATGTTTGGCCAACAGGTTGGTCGGTTGGAGAATGCAATTGGCTGGTACCACAGTCACCCAGGTTACGGCTGCTGGCTGTCAGGCATTGATGTCAGCACACAGATGTTGAACCAACAGTTCCAAGAACCTTTTGTTGCCATCGTGGTAAGTCAATGATTCAGTCATCAAATTAAAACCAAAACAAATCACGTGAAGTTTCCAGACACAACTGGCACAGATAATGAGATATGGACAGACAGATGGATGGACAGACAGACAACACTGCATTATATAGTATATATACACAGCCAGTTGCAATGGTCCTCTTGACATTCACCTGGCATAGTGATGATCATTTAAAAAATCTTGAATGGTGATTTTTTTTACTGCCCTTTACATCTTAGAATCAAATTGCCTATTAATCAACTGAAACTGTTGCAGTGTGTGTGGAAATATGACAAGTGTGAGAATAAATTCATTTATTTTAATGAGTATGCAAGGTATGTGCTTGGATGCAGATTTGACTGAAAAGTTACCACACTCACAGGTATAGGCAGCTTACTGTGATGCTCCAGAAAATACAGTTAAGAGTTATAATAACAAACTCATCTCCAAGTCTTTGTTAAAGAAATCATTTTTTAATGTGTTAATCATGTGTTTCAGATTGATCCAGTTCGAACTATATCAGCCGGAAAAGTCAACATTGGTGCTTTCCGAACTTACCCCAAGGTACCTTTTCAGTGGTGTGGGTCTTGTTTTACAGTCCTACACTTTTGAAATCAGTAAAGGGCTACATTTTACTTCAGGTCTGATACATGAGCCAGTAGTGTGCTTTTGAAGGAATACATGTGTTTTGAGTGTATTAGCATGTCTGCCTTCTGGTACATTTTGAATGCATTAAACTGTTAGCTCAGCTGACTTCTTGTATACATGTTCATGTGCTCATGTCTGTTTAGCTCAGCTGACTTCTTGTATACATGTTCATGTGCTCATCTCTGTCTTTTTGTCGGCAGGGTTACAAGCCACCGGACGAGGCTCCCTCCGAATACCAGTCCATTCCACTCAATAAGATTGAAGACTTTGGGGTCCACTGCAAAAAGTTAGTACCAGGACTGTGTGTTTTGGCTGACAACAGTAAAGAGCACAATGTTGTGAAACATTTCAGCAGATTTAGATTACTTCTGTTTGTTTTTGTGCAGTTGTATTTCCTTGTATAACTTTCTTTTGGGGGGGGGGGGGGGGGGGGGGATAATACTTATGTACGCATGGACATGTTAAAAAATCTTACCCGCCTTAAGCTGTAAAGGCACAGTGTCATCACAAGTACCAGCATTTTTTTTTTTTTAATAACCCCCACCCTGCCTGAGTTAAAGACCACCATGAAGTGAGACGACTCCTTTTGCAACCACTTTTTCTGAAACTTTCCTTTCATGCTTCCATGTAAATAAGCCCTTCATGAACATAATTTGTAAATGACGCCCTCATGTAACTGAGCCACTCATTTTTTAGCCCTTCATGTAAATAAGCCCCTCATGAGCATAATTTGTAAATGAGGCTCTCGTGTAAATGAGCCCCTCATTTTTTTAGCCCCTCATGTAAATAAACCCCTCATGAATGTAATTTGTAAATGAGGCCCTTGTGTAAATGAGCCACTCATTTTTAGCCCTTCATGTAAATGAGGCCCTTATATAAATGAGGACCTGAAGTAAATGACACCTTCATAAGTTCATGTAAATGAGGCCCTGAAGTAAATGACACCCTCACGTAAATGAGCCACTCTTTTTGGAGCCCCTCCATGAGCTCCTTCAGTAAATGAGGCCCTCCCCAAGGACCAGCCCTTTTTCTTGTTCAGTTTTTGAGGTGATCTTAAATTAAAAGAGAGGGGTTCACCATGTTACTGACAGTGTTGCTTTTGGTGGTCAGTTACTATTCATTGGAGATCTCCTACTTCAAGTCATCAATGGATCGGCGCCTGCTGGATTCACTGTGGAACAAGTACTGGGTCAACACTCTCAGTTCCTCCAGCCTACTCACGGTCAGTCATTGATTTGTGTATTTCTATTGGCACGTCAACAGTACAGCTTTATTTTTGTCACCACTGAATAAGTAGCATGCCAGCTGCCTTACATTGTAGATATGGTGACGGTGTAGCATCAGTGTCAGAATCCTGTTCTTTTGTAGATAGACAGTCTTTTGAGTACAGCATCAGTCTTTTGAGTACAGTATCACCTGATCATTAATAGCTGTTGCCCATGTTGTTTCTGACCTCTGCTTTTATGCTACAGTCATCTGTGAAAGCTCTTGTCAAGTTCCTGTTGATGACCAGTTTGTCTTTTGCATTGTAAAGTGCATGGTCATGAAGAAGGGACAAATGACTGTTTGACCGACATCAATACACTCAAAGAAGTGATTAATATGGTTTTAAAATGTCTGCCTTCTGTCATATTAGCACATTGTCAAAATTCATCCTGCAAACACCGACATCCGGCCTACCCTTCTCCACGTCTCTGCCACAGCTGGTTACACCATAGCCTAAAAAACGGACAAGATAACCATTTTTTGTGGGTGTGAGAGGTCGGTCAGTTAGTCACTGGGTTTTAATTTTCAGTCAGCCACACAGGGTCACCTCAGGATGGTCAAACTCTGTCACAAAACAAATGCACATTTCAAACACTTCCCAGAGGAGAATGGAGACCGGGTATGATGTAACCAGTTGTGTGGCAGAGGTAAATGGAGGGTAGTTGCTGCTTGGAGTGTTTGTACAGCCCCAGTGTGCAGTCACATGCATCAGCATCTGCACACACACACACACACACACACACCACACGACCAATCCCAAGCACTGGGTCCTTGGACTACCCTTTTTTGGTGACATTTCTGCAGAATGCAGACTACACAACGGGTCAGATCTTTGACCTGGCCGACAAGCTGGAGCAGTCGGAGACGCAGCTGGGGCGTGGGGGCTTCATGCTGGGCATGGAGACTCAGGACAAGAAGACGGAGGACAAGCTGGCCAAGGCCACCAAAGACGGGTGAGATGCTGGGACACCAAGCCTTGTTCTCTGCCTTGGTTTTAAGTTTTGCTCCAGTGCCAAATGCTCCAGACAGAGGTTCAGTGCACAGTGTGATCCAGAGTCCAGCATTGCTAGTAATGTCACAAGCCGCCCATCCTGAAAAATACTTTGTTGTTCCACGAGCATTTGCCATGTGGTCATTTGGTCCCTTACCCCATTCATTTAGCGATCATTGTTCATTGCTGTTCTATATTTTGCTCAAATCTTGCCTAAATTAGGCTTTTTGCTCTTTTGCTTTGAACTGCTGTTTGAGTCAGTATGTGCTGCCTGCATATTTTGTTATTGTTGGTTTTTGGGCTGTTCAGTTTTCCGCTGCCTTTACTTGAGATTTTTTTGGGGGGGGGATTTTGATGTGCTGGTGGTGGTGACATCAATGTGAATCTTCTGCAGGAACTGTTCTGCAATGGACAGAATCGGGCTCTGCTCTTCCTTCTGGTCTTGATCTGCAAATGTGGCATGTGTTCATGGGAGTTAAATGGTGCATTTCCATCACTTCAAAGAGAAAATGTAATACTGGTGTTTTCTCTGACACTGTGCTTGTTCTTGAAAATCCTGTCCTGTGCTTTCAGGTGCAAAACAACAATTGAGGCAATCCACGGACTGATGTCACAAGTAATCAAAGATAGACTGTTCAACCAAGTCCACTGCAAACCCAGCTCCTCTTCCTGAATCTCGCATCAAGACGTGTGCTGTTGGGACGGCTTACAGTGTCTGTAGCTCAGCAGGGTGGGGAAACTACTAGTTTAACTACCGTTGTTCATGATTCAACAGCAACTTCAGTGGGATTGTGACTGGACAAAGTAGTGGTGTTCAGGCTGGTCAGCAGCAACTGCTACATAGGTGGAGCTGGTGTTTGTGCTGTTCTGCATGGAGTCTACAGTTATACAAATCTGGCACTTGGGTCTGCTTGGACTTAAAACAAACATCAACAAACTGCCTAGTACTTCCGTTTGCTTGGGCTTGACCAGATTCAGAGGACAGGATGCCAGGTACATACAGTGTCCATCAGTTCAAGGCAGAATATTTAAGAGCTTTGGACTCTAGACCTATATAATTTTGCCAAGTGACTGTTAAATTTATTTGAGAAAATCCCCCCCCCCCGCTGTAGACTTTGTGGTGAATAGGCTAAGCGACAGCGTCCACATCAAAGAAGTGGCGACAAAGCCAGAAGAGAGAAATGACAGTATCCAGCCTGTTGTACCATATTTTGAACGGTGGACATAGCAGTATGCAGTGTGGTAGAGGTTGTTTGACAGCAAAGGTGCAAAAGGAGTATGCTGTTACGCTGAAGGACTGACAGTGTGATACATGTGTGCATGCGACATTGATTTTAATCCATTTTTGACGCAACTGCAAAGTCACCTAGTGTATGTTGTTATAACAATAAAAAGCCAATGTGTAGCAAAAACATTTACACTGACATTTTGTCGGCCACTGTAAAATTATGATGGTTTGCAAATGTGTGTGTGTGTGAAGGCAGACCACTGGTTAAGTGGGCTGAGTGACCTGCAAACTCTTTGACAAGGTGCCAGGAAAATTTATAAAAACTAATCTGTGCACTTACTGTTCTAGATTTGAATTGACTTCAGTTGATCATTTGCTCTTGTTTTTGTGTTTGCAATAAAGATGTTTGTGCCTAACTGAATTTGTTTAATGCAATAGTAAATACGTGTATGGGTGAAAGATTTTTGTTTGTATATTAGCACTGATTTATTCTCAGATAAGTAATAATATATTTTGTTTACAAGTCGAACATTAGGGTCTTGTGGATCATCAAAGCAACTGAAGGCACACCACAGACGACCACCCCTCCATGGGACAGCCAAGCCAGTGCATCCTCCACCAGTCATGGACAGACACCTATCTCCGTTCCTCATACACGGTCTACAAAAACAATCACGTCCTTATCCTCCCCATACCAAGGACAGATACCCATCTCCATTCCTCACACACAGTCTACAAAAACAATCGCATCCTTATCCTACCCTAGTCAAGAACAGAACAGATGCTCATCTCTGTTCCTCACACAGTCTACAAAAACAATTGTGTCCAACCAGTCAAGTGTTGTGGATGAACAATCGTATATATTTCACACACTGAAACTGACCCAGACACCCATCTCCATTCCTCACACATGGTCTACAAAAACAATCGTGTCCTTATCCTCCCCCAATCAAGGACAGACACCCATCTCCATTCCTCACACATGGTCTACAAAAACAATCGTGTCCTTATCCTCCCCCAATCAAGGACAGACACCCATCTCCATTCCTCACACACGGTCTACGAAAACAATTGCGTCCATCTAGTCCAGTGTTGTGGATGAAAAATCATGTACATTTCACACACTGAAAAACAGACCACAAATACTGATCTCTTAAAAATACTCAGAAATATACATAAATACTTAAACATAATCAGAATACTGGTGAAGCTTTGAGGAATGACTTTGAAAATAAAACAGAAAAAATGTCTGCAGCAACAGCAATCACAGGAAAGATAAATGACATCAATGCCAAAAAGATGAAGAAACAACCCTGTTTTTTTTGGACAAAATGCAAGATTTATAAACTGGAACAAATGCCCGGAAACAGCAAGCACAACAGTGTGACAATCTCAATTCCAATGAACTAATTAAAATGTCAACCACATGAATCACTCAGCCTCACACAAGTCTGCATGACAATTTCAATTTCATACACGTGTTGGTACAGATCACTACTAATCAAGCACATACAGACACCATGCTGTCGCACAGTCCCTTGCCATCAGGTGTCTCAGTTTTTTTCAGTCAACCACAACAACAGTGATTAAATCCAGGTCACTTATTTACCATCAGGCTAAATACACACATCACACTTTGTGATGACAACTGAATGGATGATCTGGCCCAGCATCACAATGATGGTGATCAGTGTCCACAAAAGGTTCCAGATGACACAGCATCGTTAATGTCCTCAAACGAACAAACTGGCATAATGATGACACTGTGGAAGTGTAGCCCAGTTCAGGAATGAACTGATACAATGTCCTGACACCACATACGGTGATGGCGCTGGACTCAAACTAAAAGTACAGACATTGATGACTATGGTTCCAGAATGCAAACGTTAGCAGGCACAGCTCCCAGGCCAAAACTGTTGAGACAACACAGCTATTTTGTCTGTCCACAATTACTATGGGTTCAGAAACAGCAATGTATTTCTGCAACCTTTCAGGAGTTTCTTTTGCCTGAAGAAGCCAATCACATGTATTGGATTACCTGTAAATAACGTACTTCAAAATTCACACAATCAAATTACAACAGCTCAGCTCAGTTCCATAATTACACTGACATGGAATACCGCAGAAACAAAAAGAGCACCTTAGAAACTAGGAAACTTTCCAAACAAATCACTGAAAGTTCCTCATTTGAACAGAACCAGTTTGACTCAGAACATGAGTCGCATCAGCATGTCACGGTCGGCACATTACGGTCTTTGTGCAAAGTTTAGTGTAATGGGGAAAAAAGGCCTTGATTTAAATCATCAAAGAGTAAGTAATTTTAACATCATGTCAACCACACAGGGTCACCTCAGAATGATTGTCAAAGGGTAAGTAAATGAGTAACTGGATTTTAACATCCTGTCAACCACACAGGGTCATCTCAGGATGATTGTCAAAGGGTAAGTAAATGAGTAACTGGATTTTAACATCCTGTCAACCACACACTGTCATCTCAGGATGATTACCAAAGGGTAAGTGAGTAATTGGATTTTAACATCCTGTCAACAACACAGGGTCATATCAGGATGATTGTCAAAGGGTAAGTAAGAAATTGGATTTCAACATCCTGTCAACTACACAAGATCACCCCAGGATGATTGTCAAAGGGTATGTGTTAAGATTTATGCACAAACACAAGACATCAGTGGTTTAGATGCAGTGGACTATTTATATCTCAGTGTAATTACATGGGGAAACTGAATGTTATTAATAATAACACAGGAAGTAACTAACTGATTCTGCACCCACGCTGTGACTGCAGGCCATTTTCACATTCCCTGTCTTCCTTCAGTTTGCAATCATGCAAGTCAAATGAAAACAAATGTTTGTCTTGAATAAAACAAGGAGAGTAAACACTCGGACAACTCACGTTCAAAATGGACAAACATGACTTTAATTATGTTTGTCCACTCTCATATCAAGTATAAAATGGGTCAGAGTCATTGTTTTCCCACTCTCAAGTAAAAAATAGGTCAGAGACATTGTGTTTTCCCACTCTCAAGTTAAAAATGGGTCAGGGTCATTATGTTTTTGCAATCTCAAGTTAAGAATGGGTTGAGTCATGTTTGTGCAATCTCAAGTTAAAAATGGGTTGTCATGTTTTTCCAATCTCAAGTTCAAATGGGTCAGGTTCATTATGTTTTTTCCAATCTCAGGTTGAAAATGGGTCAGAGTCATGTTTTTCCAATCTCAAGTTAAAAATGGGTCAGGGTCATGTTTTTCCAACCTCAAGTTAAAAATGGGTCAGAGTCATGTTTTCCCATTCTCAAGTTAAAATGGGTCACAGTCATTAACACAGATATGACTGTGTGAAAGTGAACAGACTGTTACTGCTCTGCAGAATTAAAAGACCACCCCACCCCACAAAAGGATATGAATGAATGAATGAAAATTTATGTATGGTGCTTAAAAACTTCCACACAAAACCTTGCATGTTCACAGAGCCAGATACACACAGTGCATACATGTAGGACAACATTTGTTACTGTGCCAGGAGAAAGACACACTCCTTATATTTTACAACATTGGCTTGCATGATTTTTGATGTGAGTCAGAAACAAAAGTACAAGTACAAAATAATATAAGAAAGCAGTACACAGTACTATCACATTGCTATCATTCCAGAGTAATAAAAAGGAGACACCATATTCCAAAACATCACTTTCAATGCAAATTCACTAATCTGTAATAATAACAAATGCACACCTGCCCTTGAAAAGATGTAAATACAGTTTTGTGCATTTATACCTTCTCAAGAATGACCCCTGCCACGCCTTAATCAACAGAATTCCATCTACAGATGGAAACATATGAAGTCTGAATAAGCAACAAAACATGTCATGTATTCAAAAAAATTGGTTTGCTGAGAACCCTTCATTGGTGAATGAAGTGGGTCAAAGCTGATCAATCTAGCTGGTTATGGATGGTCAATGCTGGTTACGGATGGTCAATGCTGGTTATAGGATGGTCAATCACATCAGTATATTACAAATACTTGGTGTTGCAGTGGGTGGAAGACATGGTTCCATCAACTGAAAGATAAGCTACCATAAAATCATGTACATTTCAAAATCATTGCAGATGGTCAGACACAGCAGTACGTTACAAACACTTGGTGGTGAGGTGGGTCAAAGCTGATGACCCTGGCTGGTTATGGATGGTCAGTCACATCAGCATATTACAAATACTTTGTGTCGCAGTGGGTGGAAGACATGGTTACGTCAACTGAAAGACAAGCTATCATATAAGCGTGGACATTTGAAACTGTAGCAAAAGACAGTACAAATAATAATAATAATAATTACAGTGGGGTCTTAGAGCACCCTGTCTCAAGTGATCCCCAGGTGCATACATTTCATAATCAAGCAAAAACAACTGACAAAAAAACAACAACATGAGTTGCAAGAACTGAACAGGGGGACAGTGCAGAAGTAAGTACTGGTTACAGGGGGAGAAACAGTGCAGAAGTACTGGTTACGGGGGGGGGGGGGACAGTGCAGAAGTACTGGTTGGGGGACAGTGCAGAAGTAAGTACTGGTTACCTGGGGGGGGGGGGACAGTGCAGAAGTAAGTACTGGTTACGGGGGCAGTACAGGTAAGTACTGGGTACGGGGGGGGGGGGCGCCGGGGGGCAGTGCAGAAGTACTGGCACTGGGGAAAGGTAGGAAGTGGTTTACAGAAAATGGGGTGCTGAATCTGCATCAGAATATTTGGTGGGGCAGTGCAGGAAGATGTACTGGGCGTACTGGAGGTGATGAAGAAGGTCATCAGAAGAGGCATGGACTCAAAATATGAAGATGGTTATCAGAAGAAGGGCTTAAAGAGGGGATGAGAGGCATCAGAGGTGCTGGTCTCTCACAAGTGGGGTGATGAGAAGGTCATCAGAAGAGGCATGGTCTCCCACAAGACAGGTGATGAGAAGGTCATCAGAAGAGGCATGGTCTCTCACAAGACAGGTGATGAGAAGGTCATCAGAAGAGGCATGGTCTCTCACAAGTGGGGTGATGAGAAGGTCATCAGAAGAGGCATGGTCTCCCACAAGAGGGGTGATGAGAAGGTCATCAGAAGAGGCATGGTCTCCCACAAGAGGGGTGATGAGAAGGTCATCAGAAGAGGCATGGTCTCCCACAAGAGGGGTGATGAGAAGGTCATCAGAAGAGGCATGGTCTCCCACAAGAGGGGTGATGAGAAGGTCATCAGAAGAGGCATGGTCTCCCACAAGAGGGGTGATGAGAGGTCATCAGAAGAGGCATGGTCTCCCACAAGAGGGGTGATGAGAGGTCATCAGAAGAGGCATGGTTCCCACAAGAGGGTGATGAGGTCAGAAGAGGCATGGTCTCCCACAAGAGGGGTGATGAGAGGGGTGCCAGAAGAGGCATAGTCTCCCACAAGAGGGTGATGAGAGGGGTGCCAGAAGAGGCACAGTCTCCCACAAGAGGGTGATGAAGAGGGGTGCCAGAAGAGGCATAGTCTCCCACAAGTGGGGTGATGAGAGGGGTGCCAGAAGAGGCATAGTCTCCCACAAGAGGGGTGTTGAGAGGGGTGCCAGAAGAGGCATAGTCTCCCACAAGAGGGGTGTTGAGAGGGGTGCCAGAAGAGGCATAGTCTCCCACAAGAGAAGTGATGAAAAGGGCGCCAGAAGAGGCATGGTCTCCCTTAAGATGTGTCCTTGATCAGGGGCTTCACTGCATCCTACAAATTGCAGTTGTGGCTTTACTGACTGACTTTGCTTCCACAATTTAAAAAAAAAATGGCAACAAGTGTTGCTGTTGCTGCCCATCTCATGCAGACACATTCTGGTGGTGACAGTGGTAGAAGCAGGTACTGGAGACAAATGGGAAGAGCATAGAAAAAAACATTGTTACCTCTTTGGAGGAAACCTAGAAAACACGCGAACATTACACAAAAAAACCTTGAAAGTAACCTCATTGTAAGTAACTGGAATGTAACATATTGGCAACCATACATTGTCACCTCAGGACAATCAAACACCATAAAATTATATCCAAGTCAGACTTATACACTCAATCCAACATACAAATATAACATACATACATGCATAACAACTACAGCCATTCCAAAAAGGAAGCCCCTTTGATATTTCCTTTGCATGCGATAGAACATAAAAATAGAAGACACCAGTATCACTGACCATTCTGCCTAACTTTTCAACACCAAGTTGAATGTGTGTTTTTTTGGAATTGTTTTTATATAGATATAGCAAAAAATAAAAACAACATAAAATCAGATCATATGGCAGCATGCTGCACATATTAGCGACCAGCTAGCCACTTCAAAAAAACAAGGGCCATACAAAAATGGGAGGTAGGTGGGAGAATGGGAAAATACCAGAAAAGGGAGAAGACAACAAGATTAAAATGACCTGGGTGTATACCAAGAACACTGTTAAAAAGTAGAATCAAAATGACAGCCCTGAGACTCCAGACAGCAGAAAGACATCCAACATCCAGCAGCACCTTTTTTTTAATGCACCATTACTACCCCCCCCCCCCCACCCCCCACTACCACCACCAGCAGCAATCCCCAATCCCAGCCCCCCCAAAACCTCAGGCAATTTCAAATTGCAACCCCCCACAAAACCAAGCAATTTTAAATTGCAACATCCCCCCCTTTTTATATAATTTTGCAGCAATTCCAGCCAAAAAAATCTCAAGCAATTTCAAATGTAACCCCCCCTTTTTTTAAAAATAGCAATCCCAGCCCAAAACCTCAAGCAATTTCAAATTGCAACCCCCTTCCCCCCCACCCTTTAGCAATCCCAGTCCCCAACCCTCAATCAATTTCAATCTCCCTTTAGCAATCCAGCCCCCAACTCAAATTGCAAATTGTTTTTGCTGAGCTATCAATTACACAACATTACAAAGATGTTCTTCTGATTGTTATGTATAATTAACTGATCCTTCACCCATAATTACCATCAAGACATTGAGACTCCTGGGCTTAAATCCTAAATCCACAAAGATCCAAACACATAAAAAGGTTCAAAAGAACACTATTTATTAGAACAAAACACAACAAGCAAATTTTTGGGGTAATCCCCTTTATCAAGCCCACTAAATGAAGGTAAAATCTGTGGCAAAAAGACAAGGAACTTCATGGTGGCATCCTTGGCATTAGAAGTGACAGGTTTCGGGTTAGTTTCGCTGCTTACCGCCTTCTAAAAAAAAATCAATAAAAAGAAAATCCATTAAAAAATCACGCTTTTGTGGAACTAGGAGCACTTGTTTCCTCTGAGGGGTGAATACTTAGCAATCGAAGCTCTTCATCGGACTTCATGGGAGATGCACCTGCAACAGATTTTGCGCTTTTCCCAGTTTTGCTTCTGCGTACAAATTTCAGCTTTCTTCCGCCCTTTGATTTCTCATTCACCACATCCACTGTCCCTTTTTCTTCTGGAAATTCAGAGGCACCTGCCACACCCAGCAATGCCTGGTGCTCTGCTGGCATGTCCTTGTTGCCTGTCATTTTCTTTGTATGTTTTTCCTCCAGCGGCGTTACATGGAAAGCCTTGGGCATACGCAGACGTGGTTGGCGCCGGGAAGAGTGAGCTTTACCAATGTTTTTGCTTCCTGAAACTTCCTCTTCTGCAATTGGGGCCAAAGGAAGATGCATCGGTGGAAGAAACATCGGAGAAGCAGGAAGGTCATTGTAGCTAACGCCACCGGGAGGGAAGTGAAATAATGGAGCACTTCTTCTGTTGGGGTGCGCAGCTCTTCTCCGGATGGTATTGTGGCCAAGAGAGCGATACACAGGCTCCACCTCTGGGTGCTTCTGAATATGTGTGATATGTGCCTCATAGAAAACTGGGGCCATCTCCTCTGACATGGGCTGCAACACATAAAACAAAAGTAAAACAAAGCAGTGTCAAATAAGACAGGAAGGGATGCATAAAAAGGGAACTAAAGTACAAACACATGAAATAATATTAGCGTGATACCACTGTGAATATGAAACAACAGTACACTACATTTTCACATGCTATGCTCACTGGAATTTCAATCCCTGCCTTATGCTCTCAGAAAAGCAAAACAACCCCCCCCCCCCCACCCCCACCCACAAAAGTGTATAAACTCTCTCTCTAAATTATCACCAAATCAACCAATGCATCTCTCCCTCTATCTGTATTTTCTTTCTTTCAAATGATTCACATACACACTCAAAGCATGCCAACTCATACACTGAATGCAATCAAATAAACATCCCAGGTTAAACGAAAACCACAAGAAACCAAAAATAATAACAGTGACAAAAGTCAAGAAAGTAAATGACATCATAAAATACAAACAGATATTAAACATCTCTTGTTGGTCAATACCACACACTTGCAATAGCAACTAGAAGTAATAACTGTCACCAGCAGTAATAAACTGAAATAGCAACTACTGAACTAATGTGAGCCGGTTTCGCCTAGCAGCAAGGCATTAGGCTGGTAAGCAGAAGGACCTCAGTTCGAATCTGCTTCGGCTCTCCTTTCTCTTCAAAAGTTGTGGTCTGTGGACACTGTCTTGTGACTTTGTCCCTCACAATTATGAAACATTAAAGTGGCTCTCATTGCTGCCCATCTTAATGCAGAATTCATTCTGGTGGTGACAGTGTAGCGATAGGTATCTTATGATCTCCCTCTCCCCTCACCTCCATACCCCCTTCCGCTTCACCCTCCCCCCCCCCCCCCCCTTCTCCCCGTCCCTAATAAGCCTCATGGTTTCTGCAGACGTTAAGCACCATGTTTACTTACTGAAACTAGAAGTAGCAATAGCAACTGTAGGCACTGACTATTGCTAAATGCCAAATCAACTTTGCCCATGCAGCAAACAGTTATTAAAAAATCTTGTGCTGGTCAATACCAATAAAAATGCAAACAAATATTAAATATCTCTTGTTGGTCAATATATAACACTTGCAACAGCAACTAGAAGTAGAAACTGTAACTAGCAGCAGTAAACCTGAATAGCAACTACTGAACTAGAAGTAGCAATAGCAACTAGGAATAAGGTTTTCCTTTGAAAATTTCCTTCAAAACAAGTGAGACAGCAGGGGGAAAGGAGACAGGTAGAAAGATGAAAGACAGACAGGCAGAGATGGTTATTGGATTTTCATGTCCTGTCGGCTGCATAGGTTCACAGGCAGACAGACAGACAGGCACACACACACACACACACACACACACACACACACACACCACACACACAACACACACACACACACACACATATATGCTCCTATATAACCAAATAATGATCACACTCTCACACACACACACACACACACACACACACACACACACACACACACACACATGCTCCTATATAAACAAATAATGATCAACCTGACAACCAGACAAAAAAGTGAGACATTTCATCACACAGGACACCAAACTATATCTTATGGATACATGCTTCTCTCTCTCTCTCTCTCTCTCTCTCTCTCTCTCTCTCTCTCTCTCTCTCTCTCTCTCTCTCTCTCTCCATGTCAATGCCACACACATGCACACACACATATACATGCACGCACGCACACACATGTACACACACACACACACACACACACACGTACACACATAAACATACACATACATGCACGCACACACACACACACACACACACAAGCCCCCCCCTCCACCCCCCACCCCCACACACACAGAGTTGAAGAAAGTGACAAGCTGGCATAACAAGAAGGCAAAACAAACAGAACATTAACACACAAATAAAAACATTATTTGTGCTGCAGAAAATTGCCTAAATCAAACAGCGTTCAGCATTTATTTGTGAATTAGTGAAACGTGGTGATCAAAAACAACTTCATACCAAACCCAAATTAGGCACAACCCAAGCCCTACTGCTGATGATGGTCTCTGCAAAATCAATATGGCACACACAAATAGGATGCTGCAAATTGCTGGGCTGCAAAGTCAAAGTAAACCAGATGTGATAGTGGAGAACAGCATTATTAAAACATGCACTTCAACCTGTAGGGACAGTGATGTAAGTAATACAAGCTACTGACAAGAAAGCAAAAGAATTAAACAAATAATGTAAGCAATGTGAGTCATAATAATAATGACAGAATAAAAAAGCCAAGCAGAAGCTGTGTTTTGGGGGTGTTTTTATTTTTTATTTTTACTTGTTTGCACACATGCACAGGTACATACTCATGCTTACACACAGACATACACCACTCACACCACACTTCACATAAACACACACACACACATATATATAGAAAGAACTAGAAGAACTGCTTACCTAAGACATTACCTCTATATATATATATATATATATATATATATATATATATAGAGAGAGAGAGAGAGAGAGAGAGAGAGAGAGAGAGAGACACACACACACACACACACACACAGAGACACAGAGAGAGATTGATTGATTGATTGAACTTTATTTCTCAACGGTGAAGATATTAGCACAAAGGCCAACTCACATATCTGCCGTTTCTACAGTACTACTAATAACCAAGACATTCACAGAGAGAAAGAGAGATACACACACACATACATTATGCACACAAATACCACAATCATATACCCACACCCATATATACAAAAACCTCACATACATACACATCACACATGTGTGCACACACCACTCACACACACACACACACACACACACACCTGCACACTCACAACTGCACTCACACTCACTACCACACATACCACATACACAACACCTGCATGTGCACAGCTGCAGTCACACTGACTACACACAAACGAAACACAGAATGCAGACTTACCGTTGGGGATCTTGGCATGAGACCAAGGACATCCCTGACCTCCGGACTGTTCTCTACAGACTGCAGGATCTGTTGAAACTCCATAGTGTTGTCTTCCGCTGTGTCTCTCAGATCCATCATCTTTTTCAGAGCCTTGGGCAAAACAAATGACAAACATTCCTTTGAGAAGCACAGTACTCACAGCAACATCCAGTTTAGCCATCCGAGTTCCATGTCCACAAACAGTATTGTTTGTGGACATGGCACTGGGACGGCTAAATACACAAGACATAATTCAGGATGAGTTCATGTGGAAGTGGTAATGTCAGAATAATGTATTCTATGTTCATGCACACACACACACACACATGCACGCATGTGCATGCACATGCACATGCACACACACACACACTCAAAAACTGGTCATTTATATACTAGCCCACACTCTAAAAAAGTTAAATCACACGATCAGCCAGCAAAGACTGTGACTGGAGTGTTGCTTACCTAAGACAGACCAACCAATAACACATGTGAATAATCAAAATCAGAATGTAGCAACTCAACACCCATATGTGCCGAGGTGGTTCCAGTCCACAGATATGCATGTTTGGGAGAAGAAAAAACACACCTTGTATTCTTCCAGCCATTTTTTGCCCTGAAGTGATGACTGTGGTCCCTTGGTTGTTGTGTAGGATTCTCTGGCAACCTGCACAGGTATGTAATTACAGCCTGAAGTTTGTTGTTTCACTGTTGTCTTTGTTGTTGTTGATCACTTTTATATAGCGCTATTCTCCGCTCTCGAGCAGATTCACTGCGCTCGCAATGCAATTCTACATAAGTGACTAGTTTTCATAGCGCGTTTTTGAATATCCACTGAAGTGGTGTACTTACAGCGCTGGCATGGCTGGTGCCACATGAAACTGCTGCTGTCTCAGCGCAGGTTCTGTGTACACCATACAACCATGCACCACGTCACTTCATGCAAAGCCACATACATAGGGTGCATGCTTGTTTAGCTGTAACCTGCCACCTGTACTTTTGGCAGAATGACCAGGATCTTTTACATGCTGCTGCGGTAACACTGGGGTGGAACGGATACCGAAATAAAAGTCCGTCATTTGGAACTTGATGATTCTTGCCTGTTGGTGTCATACAGTAACATTTTGATGTTTTTGGTGTCAGACAGTAACAAACACATAAAGAGACTAAAGAAACTGACTACACAAATGTGAAAGTTTTGCCTGATGTACAGAGGAGGTCAAATTTGTTGTTTAAAAAAACAACTTGTGCACAAGATTCAGTTCTGAATACCTTTTTTTTCCTTCTCCCTTTCCATGGCACTGACTGATTCTGCATATATATACATATGTCTAGAGAGAGAGAAAGTGTGTGAACACAGACCTACTCCAGCTGAACAGACACCGTTTCTTTTCAAGTTTTAAACTGAAATGTGGCTAGCCTTGTGCAGAACCCACTTGTTTCTTTGTGAGTCTCTGGGTCTCAATCATGAATAATAAAAAAGAAAATCAGGCAAACAAGCTATATGCACTCATATTGCTCATGTGAAGGATACACAATTTTCCATTCACTCATCACATGACAACTGACAGTCTCCCTTTGTCATACTGCAATGCTATTGCAACGTCAGAGTTCAGGGTCAATGCTATTCATATTAAGAACTTGTACAGTCAGTCACTCCCCTAAAGAATGAGTAGAAAAAGAATGGAAACACAGAGCACAATTAAGACTAGACTTTACACTGAAATTCAAGTTAAAGTTGTTGGCTGATTCTGAAATGAAACATACATCAAACAAAAACAACCAACAAGTACAAAGAACCACCCTAACAGTCCAACCTTAATGTCATTCTGGAAGAAAGACTTGTCCCACTGAGTTGACGTTCTTGGAGCAACTTCTTTGATCTGAAAGTGTAAAACAAAATGAACAGTTTGTTATGATCATGAATTCAGTTAGTAGTGTTTTTTTTTAAAGGAAAAAGAAAGAAAGAAAAAAAGCTGATGTGGGAAAATCACTGCACACATTACCCTCTCACCCAACACTGGGCGAACTGCACGGGTTTTGCTGAGGAAGGCTAACAAAGAATGCTCCATGCATTGATGTGGGGAAATCACTGCACACACTACCCTCTCACCCAACACTGGGCGAACTGCACGGGTTTTGCTGAGGAAGGCTAACAAAGAATGCCCCGTGCATTGATGTGGGGAAATCACTGCACACACTACCCTCTCACCCAACACTGGGCGAACTGCACAGGTTTTGCTGAGGAAGGCTAACAAAGAATGCCTCATGCATTGATGTGGGGAAATCACTGCACACACTACCCTCTCACCCAACACTGGGCGAACTGCACGGGTTTTACTGAGGAAGGCTAACAAAGAATGCCCTGTGCATTGATGTAGGGAAATCACTGCACACACTACCCTCTCACCCAACACTGGGCGAACAGCACGGGTTTTGCTGAGGAAGGCTAACAAAGAATGCCTTGAGACCAGTAGCAAGGAAACACCAATGTTGCGCATCATCTGGTACTGCACCAGTCAAAATGATAATCGTGGTTACCCCAGCTGGATGCGGAAGCAGCGGCAGATGCAGCAGAACTGACCTTCAGCACAATGATTCCCATGATGAAAATACAGACGATATTCAGGATGGTCAGCAGGAGACTGATGGTGCCCAGAACAGCAAAGTCGGCGGCAGGGTCACAGAAGTAGGTGTGCACGTATGTGTTGTCCACAATAAGGGGACACACCAGACCTCTCCCACCTCCACCCAGCTTAGGTGTCAGGACAGAGTCGGTCCTGTTTGTCACTGTGCCATTGATGACTTCAGAGATGTTACGCATTTCTGCCTGAAAAGGATGTTCAGTAAAAGTATTTACACTTCCTTTTTCTTGTCTTTTACTTTTATTCTACACATCACCAATTCACATGATCTAGCAGATTATCTTTTTATTCTTTTTAAAGCTCAAGACAAATAAGATTTGACAATAGTTTCGCTACTATTTGCTGCTACTATTAGCTACTGTACTGAATAAGATTAGTGGCTTTTCTTGCATTTCTTTCCTTGCACCAAAAAAAGCATTTCTGCTCACACACTGTGCAGTTTTGTCCAGTTCTAATTAAAATATTCTGATTTTAGCCTTCTTTTTATTTCAGATCTTAATTCATTCTGATCGCTGTTTTTAAATAGTATTAATTATGTACTAAGATCAGTCTGTCTTTTTCTAATCTTCTTTCTCTATTGATTAACAGCTTATTTGCTTTTATTTGGAAAGTTTTTATGATATGCTCATTTATGGTCAGTAGCAATTTCCCACAAGAGATTTTATTCTCAAAATCTTGTGGTGGCAAAAAGCATATATATCTAGTGATTATTCTTTCTTAGCCCAAAGGTCTATAAGATGTAAAAGGGGAAGAACTAGCTCAGCATAGAGTTACAACAAGCACAATAAAATCAACAGAATGACTAGCACAGTCAAACTGAAAACAAGGAGAATCCAATACCCCCCCCCCACTTCACTCTTGTTAGAGTAGGGGGTGTACTGGACTCATGCTTACTTTGCTGTATCAGTGCACATTCTATGAAATCAGTGACACCAATGTTTCCTTCTTGACACAAACCTGCATTTGCAGAGGCGGGGGCTTTGCGGCAGAGATCAGTGCAGCAGACCAGAGCATACCCTGCAAAATTGACGCACAAGTCTCAGCTCACATTGGTGCTTCATGGGGTAAGCAACTGTTTTAAGCATCACTTCTCAGGGGTGTGTGTGTGTGTGTGTGTGTGTGTGTGTGTGTGTGTGTGTGTGTGTGTGTGTGTATGTGTGTGCGTGCGTGCGTGCGTGTGCGTGTGTGCGTGCATGTATGCGTGCATGCATACGTGTGTGCATGTGTGTGCTGGTGTGACATGAGTATGCACCTGTTTACAATTTAAGTGATATTTTATATTTGTAGTGCGGATTTTTGTCCAGTATAACTTGTTCATGATTGTCATAACCATACATGTTTTGGCGTTCCTTTTACATGTTTTTAAATTAATGAGCCTTATATAAGTTGAATTGCCCTGTTAGGGATGATTAAAGTTTTTTGACTTGACTTATAGTCATGACAGGTTCTGAAGAAGCATAATGTCATCTGCAAGCTGCCCTTCTTCTCAGCATGTGTGCAGAAACAAATCAAGCTGATCCATATGTGCTACACCTTTGTACTACTCAAGTACAGTCTCTCCCCCACCCCCCACCCCCACACACAGATAAGATAAACATATACTAGAGCACTTACAACAGGACGCAAGATGCATCATGTACATTGTAGACAGATGCACATACACAAGCACACTTACAACAGGATATAAGAGGCATCCTGTCTATTGCAGACAGACACACATAAACAAATGCACTTATTATTTATTGATTGCTTTTTATATAGCGCTATTCTCCGCTCTCGAGCAGACTCACTGCGCTCGCATGTGATTCTACATGAGTGAATAGCTTTTCATAGTGTGTTTTTTAATATCCACCGAAGTGGTGTACTTACAACGCTGGCTTGGCTGGTGCCACAAGAAACTGCTGCCATCTCGGCGCGTTCTGTGTACACCATACAACCATGCACCATGTCACTTCATGCAAAGCCACATACATAAGGTGTATGCGTGTTTAGCTGTAACCTGCCACCTGCGCTTTTGGCAGAATAACCGGGATCTTTTACATGCTACTGCGGTAACACGGGGGTGAAACGGATACTTATAGCAGAACATAAAACATACCCCGTATAGTGCAAACCTATACCAGCACACTTACAGCATTGACGGCAGGAGGCAGGAGAGAGGCTGAAATCGCCACGCCCACCAGGGACCCCGTGTTGCCCCCCAGCACAGACAGGGCCACACCCACTCCCGAGGGTATCGCAATCAGCATCCCCACCAGCAGGCCCCGCGTCACACCTCTGCATCAATCAATATCGCAATCAGCATCCCCACCAGCAGGCCCCGCGTCACACCTCTGCATCAATCAACATGCATCAGTCAATCAATGGCCATCACAGAATCAATCAATCACCCATGCATCAGTCAATCAATGGCCATCACAGAATCAAACCCATGCATCAGTCAATCAATGGCCATCACAGAATCAATCAATCACCCATGCATCAGTCAATCAATGGCCATCACAGAATCAACCAATCACCCATGCATCAGTCAATCAATGGCCATCACAGAATCAATCAATCTCCCATGCATCAGTCAATCAAAGGCCATCACAGAATCAACCAATCACCCATGCATCAATCAATCAATGGCCATCACAGAATCAATCAACCACCTATGCATCAGTCAATCAATGGCATTCACAGAATCAATCAATCAACCATGCATCAGTCAATCAATGGCCATCACAAAATCAATCACCCATGCATCAGTCTATCAGTGGCCATCACAGAATCAACTAATCAACCACGCATCAATCAATGGCCATCACAATCAATCAATCACCCATGCACCAGTCAATCAATGGCCATCACAGAATCAACCAATCACCCATGCATCAATCAATGGCCATCACAGAATCAACCAATCAACCATGCATCAGTCAATCCATGGCCATCACAGAATCAACCAATCAACCATGTATCAATCAATGGCCATCACAGAATCAATCAATGACTTGCACATTAACCAATGATGACCCAGGAATCCTTAAGGCCACCCCAGGATCAATAATGACTCATGCATCTTCAATGATGACCCCCAAATCAATTAATGTCCCATGCATCAATCAATAATGCCAGAATCAGTCAATGATCCACGCACAAGCAATTACCCTAGAATCAATGACCCAAATACCATTTGCTGAACCTGCAACAATCAGTCTTCAACAATGACCCATGCAGCTATAAAAGACCCACACATAAATCATTAACCTCTGCATCATGCCCCACACAGGAAACAATGCTCCTTGCAACCAATGGCCCTTTATCAAATACCCATGCATCTATCAATGACCCACACACAAATCAATGACCCCTGCATACATGACCCACATATGAATCTGCCCTCTGCCTACATGACCCACACACGAGACAATCCCCCCTGCAACCAATGGCCTTTCATCAATGACCCATGCATCTAGCAATCCCCTACATGAAGCATTGACCTTTGTACCAGTCAATGACCCCTTTCATCTATCAATGATGACTCATGCATTAATGACCTGTTCATCAACAAAAATGACCTGTATATCAATTAATGAACTGATGCATGCATCAATCACTGACCCTTGAATGAACATCAACCATGCAAATCTTACAGGCTACAGAGCCGACAAAAAGAAAGCATACGAATAAAGTGTACTGTGTGTAGTGCATTGTGTGTGCATTATGTATAATCCCATATACATGTATCTGAACCAACCTTGAAGACATTTCTGAGGTTGGCCATTCATCAACAGATCTCCATGGGAATGATCCTGCTTCCAGGCTGGACGGTACCAAGCCAAACACAAAACCTGCACGAGAAAGTTCACTGTATTATGACAACAGTGTGTGTGTGTGTGTGCATATATCAGTGCACGTGCATCTTGTGTGTGAGTGAGTGAGTGTGTGTGTGTGTGTGTGTGTGTGTGTGTGTGTGTGTGTGTGTGTGTGTGTGTGTGTGTGTGTGTGTGTGTGTGTGTGTGTGTGTGTGTGTGAGAGTGTTTGTGTATTTGTGTGCCTGTACATGCGTGAATGTGTATGCATGCACATACAAAGACACTTGACTATTGGAAATGTGGTACTCAGCATACTTGTGTCTACATTTTATCAACATCATATTTATGAATCTTTTATCATCTTTATGAATCAGACAGTATGAGCATACACTATCATTACTCATGTGGGAAGTGTCAATTAAAGGAAGGAAAATACTGACCACATAACAAACATATTCCCAGGCCATACAGCTCTGATCGGATCCCAAGGTTACGGAGGCTGATATTCTTTATCACTGTTCCAAATGTGCCTGCCAGAATCGGACCCTTGTAGAACAAAAAGAAGAAAAGAGTGAGAACTAAATTCCACTTGATGACTGGCCTCTAATTTTGATGACAGCTAAAAACTAAAAATGCCCACAACATAGAAAGATCAACATTCAGAGGTCAGGAATCTGGGTATCCAGCAGTCAAATTACACACCTGAACATACACAAGCACTGTTTAGAACACTTTCATTAATTTGCAGTAAAAAAAACACACAAAAAAACACACTTGAAGACAAAGGTGAATGGACTCCTACCAAATAAAAAGGATTGGAAAGCCATCCTTTGTTCAACTGGGAAAAAAAAAAAAAAAAAAAAAGTTTCATGTGTCATGTTCCATCAACAAAGTGAAACCAAGTGGTGCTGACCATAAGAGGGGAGATAAGCATGCTGGCAACAAGAATCACAGAGTTGTCCTCAGCCAGACCCAGCGCTGCCACCATGCTGCAAAACACACACACTACTGAATGGCAAAATAGACCATGTTAAGTATACAGCAACTGGATATATATGAATAATGACCTAAGCATCATACTTTGAGAAATGATGCAAAGTGAATCCATACATAAAAGAACAATAACAGTAATGTATTCTTTCAATTTATGTGCTATTTCTCCAAACTGGAGCACATTATAAAGTAAAGAACAAATAATCAAGACACAGTCAAACTAACACACAGACAGACACACACACACACACACACACACACACACACACACACACACACACACACACACACACACACACACACACACACACTGTCAGTAGGACAGCCTGAAGAGGTGAGATTTCAAAGGTGATTTGAATGATGAGTGTGTTTGATGCCCTAACTTTGCAAGGAAGACTGTTCCATACAGACGGTGCAGCATAAGCAAAGGACCTCTGACCAAACACACCATACACTGACAAAAATGTGGGTGCGTTGTGCTTTTTTTCCTTGCTCATGACAATTATGGGTGGAAGTCTAAACAAATCACTCTCCGTCAGTGTTTTTTGTCTTTATTACAGTGGAATCCAGCTCATTAAACTCTTTTAGGCTAAGCATCAATCCATGGTGGCTCAGCGACATGCAAAGAACCTTCCGTGAAGAAAACCTCGGCAAGGGCATGGCGAAAAAGGCTGAAGGTACTTTGCAAAGCAATTGCCCAACTATATTAAAAATGCCCTTAAACTCTAACATATGGGAACAATCTTTGTAACTGTATCAGAAACACTAACAAAGGGAATAGGGTGACACTTTATGCAAGCATGGCTCTGCCTCAATAGATTTGCTCCAATCGTGTAGAGCAGACACACAGAGATGCAACAAAAGTCTATAACTGTAAAAGGATGGCAAAAGGTGCACTATTAGTTTACACTAACAGCTGATGGCCAGGATCTATACATTTGCTTACAGCAATGATAAAAGGTAAGTGACAATAATCAGTCCAGGTGAACCTTTTGTCAGGTTCTACAGTATGTGTTAAAAATGAAAAAGAAAGATGTTTTCCAAAATATACTCTACCTTGCAATAATAATGAGCATGACATAGTCAAAAGTGAATCCAGCATTACTCTCAACTGATCTCACAACCTGAAACAGGAGTAAGAATGTTTACAAAAATGACAAACAACTTGGTCAAATCATTTTAAACAACCATCATCCGCTCAAACCCCACCCCCACAGCCACCCCCCATCCCTCCCCCAACAACCCCACCCCTCAACTGCATTCTCCAACGGACAGATGGACAGGATACATGGTGCTTAACGCCCACGGAAAAAAGTATGGCTTATTAGGGACAGGAAAAGGGGAAGAGAGGAATAGCTTGCGCATGCGTTCCAACCCGCAAAGACTGAAGAGGCCGTCAGCCACCGCCAGAACAACCATGTTAAGGAGGTGGGGACCCCGCCAGTGTGAAGCAACTTGTCTACTTCGCTAACTGCTGTTTTAGCAGGTGAGCGGAGCAGAGTTACAAAGACAATGTCCAAAAAGCAACTGTTGAGGAAACTGAAGCAAAGGACTGCCCAACTCTTTATGAGAGCCCAGCTCCACCTCCCTGCTCTTGATCTCTCCTGGGCTCTCTTGAAGGTCCAGCTCCACCTCCCTCCTCTTCATCTCACCTGGACTCTCCAACAAAACCCACCTTCTATATATAATACCAGCTACCATACTAAGTTAATTTGCCAGTAGCAGTCAAACAAGCAAGCAACAAACTAATCACAGGAAGCACAGCCAAAACAAACTGACTAACAAATAAATGGGCATAACAAAGGTAACAAAACAAAGAAAGAAAAATGTGTATGAACAAAGACACAAAATGGATCAAAGCAACCACAAAGAGTCAAACAAACTTCACCAACCTGCTGAACAACCAGACGGGACTTGATGGACTTGTGAAACTCACTCGTTTTCTCTTGTATCTGTCGCCTGTAAAACAAAGCAAACATCACAATTATTAGCATTGCATTGTGCATTGCTGCAATGGAGTAACAAGAAGTGCAAATGCTCAAGGGACTGGCATAAAATAAAAAATGCACACACACACACACACACACACACACACACACACACACACACACACACACACACCACACACACACACACACACACAAACAAACACACACACAGAAAAGCAATGAATACAAAGTATTTAAAGAAGGCCCCCTGAGGCAAACATTTAAACATTTTTGCTGTTTCTGTCATGCACCTCCTTTACAATACACATCAAAACGATAACAAGTAAGCAAAGCTCCAATGACTCACATTCAAAGTTTGTTGTTGTTTTTCTCTCTCCAGTGTGCACGCATTTCACCATTTGTCTGTCTGTCACCAGTGTCAGTGTGTGCGTGCGTGTGTGCGTCTGCAAAGTGTACCCTCCTAACCAAAGGGGCAGTACATTGTGAGATACACTGAAAGGGGAAGACATCATTTTGACATCCACCCCCCACCCCACCCCCATGTAGTCATGGTTCAGGGAGCAGGGAATGGCCAATACAGAGCCTTGCACTAGAGGCCACACACACACATGCATGCACGCACACACAAGTATGCATGCACGCACACACATGCATGCATGCACGTACGCACACACATGCACACATGCGTGCAGACACACACACACACTCACACGGCATATAAACAGCATATCACAAGACTTACAATCTCTCCTCATTTTTGTTGTTATCATCTTCTTCATCTGCTTCCACTTCTTCACTGTCATCTTTCTCACAATGAATAGAAATGGGAAGAACACTGGAAATAAATAACCAATATCTGACCAGTTAGCTGACTAGTAAGAGGTCTGTGATCTTATTAATAAACTGATCAATCAACCATTTGATTTACTGATTGATAGGCCAATAAATTAACCTCATTCATTTACTCCTGTAGTCTTTCATTTATCAACTGACTACAAGTGCACCTGACAGAAGATTTGTTGACATGCCCCAGCCTGATAAATCATTGACAAATTTACTCATTGACTGACCACAGCACTTGTACCTGGTGGCAGATTTCTTGACAGCCTCTTTAATAAATAATCTTTTTAGTGTAATGGTGTGGAAATTGTAAAGCAATTTGAGCCCATTTTTTTCTTGGTGAAACAATGCTTTAATAAAGTGATTCATGCTCCAGCCTGACAATTCACTCATAAACTGATTAATGCTGCACCTGATAGAAGATTTCTTCACATGCCCCAACCCGATGCTCTCCAGTTTCAACATGATGTCTTCACACCTTACTCCAGACTCCTCCACAAACTGCACCTAAAAAAAGAAGATTTATATATATTTATTTATTTTTAAACCTAAAAAATACAGAGGTTAGTATCTTTATCTAAGAGGGGGGTGGGTTGGAGATGGGCAAACTAGAGTACTGACAGCCATGCCAAAAATCAGTATTACATACTGACAGCCATGCCAAAAATCAGTATTACATATATTACAGGTAAACATTGAAGCGGGGATGTTACTCAGTTGGTAGAATGTTGGGTCCAGAACTAGTCAGATGGATGTAGGTCAAGCGGTTGTTTGTTCCATTTATGTCTTAATCTAATGATATCCACCCCCCAAAAATATGTTTATGTTATCTTTATTAAAGTATCTGATGTGGATCTAGATGCAGCTATAATGACAGCAGAGATCAAGTATGAAAACAAACAACTGAAACAGAAACATATACCTAAAAGTTCTTGTATAAATGCACTATGTCAGTATGTGTGCGTGCATGCATGAGTGTGCGTATTCGCAATGCTTGTGTGATCTCAGTGGCATTATTGGTATCATAGCTGTTTGAAAAAAAGACTCATGCATGAAGCATAGGTCTATAATGCAGTCTTGAAGCCTACATAACACTAAGCCTGGATGAAAAACCACAGTAACTACTAATAAAGATTTTATTGGAAAAATGCAATTATTTCAATAAGTGTGCAATAAACAAGAGTCTGTCCAATGGTCATTTCAGATAAAAACATTCTGCATCTGGTTGAGAACACAGACAGAGAATAATTGAGACTGCTCAAGGACAATAAATTTGGCAACGACAGTTGCATCCTGCAAATGTACTGCCTTCAGTAGGCAGCCTCAAGATTTATTCCCCTTGAGCAGTCTCTGATATTCTAAAAATATATATGTTTGTGCATGGTGACATGTATGTTTATTCTTACCTGCCAAACTCTGTCACCAGCACATTTCTGCCAGGATACGTTCTTAATACCAAACTCAAGTAGGCACTGTCGCACTTGCTGCAAACACAATTTATAAAAGTGTTTAGTATCAAACTCAAAGGTAATTATCCTTTATATCTATAGTATCAAGGGTAATCATTCCACAACCTTTACCACACCCTTTTAAGTAAGTTCCACATTTTCTATAAAAAAATCCTTGTCAAATAGCAATCCTCTCAACTCATTTAATTACAAGAACACCCAAGTCTCTGTATATGATTCTGAACAACAGCAAAATCCAGCATGCTTTCATCAGTGGCAAAACAAACATCATCTCAAAACATCATATAAGTCAGACTCAAGGAAATCAGTTTGTGTGAAATCTTGTCTGTATCAGTGTATGTAACAATCATGCCAAGTTTAAAGGACGTAAAGTTACCAGGGAAACAAAACTGACAATTTTATATCTTTGGTACCCTTGTGTCTCTGAAATAGGGTCAAGGTCATCAAACTGGTATGAATGGTGAGAGCTAATCATATAAACAAACTCACAAAGTTTGAAACATTTCACACACACACACACACACACACACACACACACACACACACACACACACACACACACACACACACACAAAAAAAACCCACACCTTTACAACCTCCAGTTTTAAACACATTCTGTTCCATAATTATTTCCAAACCTGGAGTGACCCAAATACCTAAGATATAAAATTATATAAAATGACTAAAGCTCAACAGAGCTGATGTAATCATGCAAAGTTTAAAAGATCTTGTTAAAATAGTACTTAAAAATAAAAAAAAAGTGGGGTGGGGTGGGTGGTGGGAGCCAATAATTAGTGTTGTTTTTGTTTGTTTGTGGGAGCAGAAAATGAGTCAGCTATCAATATTATATCATCACTGCATGAACACATGCCAGTCACATGCAGCAATGCGTGCATTAAACTACCTATGTACTTAACATGTATTTAAGAATCACAGCAAGTCCAAACTCAGTCCAAACTCCTAATCCTAGAACTTACCAAAAAATGCAACCTTATTTCCTTCCAATATTACTGTGACCCTTAAATTAGGTCAAGGTCACTGGTACTGGCCTTTGTGGCATAAGTGTCTGTTACACTGTTAACCAATCTGTTTTCTGCTCTTCATTGGTAAAGGGAAAACCAACATGGTTGCACCCTGAGGTGGCAAAAGTTGAAGCAAAAACTTTGTGGCATAAAAACATTGATAATTTTTTTATTTGTTTTAATTACGCATACAAAACCTGCAAATGCTGGTAGAAAAGCCTATGAGTGAGTCAAGACCAAAAACCACTAACCCATGGGGCAAGACCTAATTCAGAATTGTGCCATGATGATTTCTCTAAAGTTATTAAATGTTTTGATCATCATCAAAACAAAACAAAAATCAGAGCAGTGTTGTCTTTAATGTAATGTCGTCAGCATTCTAACTTGGGTAAAATTGCAACAAAAAAATGAAAAAAAGGATTTCATACTCAAATTTTAGGGCAACCCCCCCCCCCAAAAGACTCAGGCTAGGAACCATTCCTCCAGGCCAGTAATATTCACTAGCAGGGTGGGCTGGCAGAAAACTTCTAATTTCTGCAAGCCTGCAAACCAAATGTAAGGTTCATCTGTCAACTGACCTTTCTCAAGGACAGCTTGGGCAGGAACTCCATCATTTCTGTGTCTTCATCATTGCTGTCAAGCAGTGACTGAACCCCTGGTGACCCACGCTTCTTGCTCTCTGCCTCCGGTGTCGGTACTAACAAGGAAGCACCAGAGGATTCAGGGGACTTTCTAGCAGCTGGGACAACAGGCAGGCCCATTCCTTTTGCCAAATTTGCTTCATCTGCTGGAACTGGAGGCTGAACTGTTTTTGGATCTGGAACTGGTTGAACGGTAAATTTGTCCACCTGATGGGCCTTGTTCTCAATGAGATTCCTGCTTTCTGGTGTGTTTGGACAGGTGACATATTCAGATTCACTCACACCTGTTGTCTGACTTTGTTCTTCATCCTTATCATCTGACTTTTGATTTTGAATTACTGGAGAAACAGCTGCAGTTATTCGCTTGATATCTGTCTCCTTGTTTTTTGGGGAAGGTTCTACTTTTTCTGATGCATTTTCAGAGTTTTTAGACAAATCCTTCTTTTGTAGCTGTTGTTCATCTTCAAGGTTCTGATCTGAATGACTTTGTACTTGTTCTTTTTCTGTTTGCTCTAACTGTTTCTGGCCTTTTTGTTGTTGTTGTGTTTCTTGGGGCAAATTTTTCTTCTGTAGTGGTTGCTCATCTTTAAGATTCTGATCTGAATGACTTTGCACTTGTTCTTTTTCTGTTTGCTTTAACTGATTCTGGTCTTTCTCTTCTAGTTGTTGTGTTTCTCTGGGCAAATCTTTCTTTTGTAGCAGTTGCTCATCTTTAAGGTTTTGATCTGAATGACTTTGCACTTGTTCTTTTTCCCTTCGCTCTAACTGTTCCTGGTCTTTCTTTTGTTGCTGTTGTGTTTCTAGGGAATCCTCTGCTGAAGCTTTGCTTGCTACGAAGTTTTCTACATTTGGTGTTGAACTCGCTGTGTCAGTGGGTGCTGGTGACTCAAAATCCCAGAAGTCATCTGTCAGGGCTTCTTCCATCCTCTTCTTGTTGATCAAAGGCTCATCCCCTGATGACCAACCTTCACCATCCAGGACACATTGCCCATCTGCTCCATCATGCGTTGACATTAGTGATGCACTGCTAAGTTGTCCGCTTTTCTGTGTTCCCGTGACTTCCTTTTCTGGTTCGCAGGCAGCTTCCTTCTGTGCATCCTCCATCTGTTTTTGTGTTTCGCTGTTGTCATGAGAACTATCCTGCTTTGGTTTGGTGACTTGACTGTCACCATCTCCATCTGGTTCACAAAGTTCTGATTGCAGAGCAGTTGAAGCCAGGGCAGATTTTTCATCAACATTTGACTGCCTGCCCTTGTTTTCTGTCACAACACATCTGGATGCAGGTGAGGGATTTGTCTGCTGAGGCAAATCTTCTGACGGTGAGGCTTTTTCCACTGCTTGACAAGGGACACTGTCTTTCCCAGCCTGTTCTGCTTTATCTTGTCCTGTGAGAGAGAGAGAGAGACAGAGACACAGAGAGAGACAGAGAGAAGGCAGCATGAAATGTTTATCAAATACCTGCACCGTGAGTGATGCAGTGCATGAAAATAATTTTAAAAAATCACAATCCCATAGTACTACTCCTAAAATTGCACACATACAGATATCTGTGCCAGTCTTAGTATTCTGCTTTATTAAAAAGAAGAGAAAGAAGACAACCAATAATCTGTTGTACTTGTAGTTGTTTTTTAATGTGCTCAACAATGCTCTAAATGCCTACAAGAGAACTTGTTTTATTAAATATATATATATTATTAATTATATAATACAAGATTGTTGTTTTTACAACACAGTCAGTCCTGCTGATGCTATTAACTTAGTTACTAACTAAACATTTACAAACTTATGAAAATCATAAACATTTATCCTACAATAAAATTCCTTTGTAATTGAGAAAAGAAACACACACACACACACACACACACACACACACACACACACACACACACACACCACTAGCTGCTTGTACTCAGGTGAGTAATATTCTAATAATAATAATAATAATAATGTACATTTATCATGTGCTCATCAACGCCCTGAGTGCTCACATGATACATGTATATTAACCTAAATATGATATTCTATACACATGCAGAGCATAGTTCTACCAAAACAATTTACATAAAGTATTATAAAAAATATTTAAAAAATGCACTCCACACACACACACACACTGACTGTAGCAGAAACTGGGTGCTGATATTAGTTAGGATGGAAATACTGTGAGAAGAGGAAGGTTTTCAGTTTGGCTTTAAAAGATGACAAGGTTGAGCAGTGTCTAAGGTCTTGTGGGAGTGAATTCCAAATGTAGGGTCCAAAGCAAGAGAAGGCGCGGAAGCCATGAGTCTTGTGTTTGTATTGTTGGATTTCCAGCATGCAGGTGTCAGAAGAAGAGCGTAGTGTATGAGATGGAGTGTAGACATGCAGCAGTTCAGAGAGGTAAGCAGGACCAGAACCATTTATAGCACTGAAACACATACAAGCGACTTTATACTTAATACATTCTGAAATGGGAAGCCAGTGCAGTTTTTCCAGGAGAGGTGTTGAGTGTTGGTGATGGGGTGCCAGGAGAACAAGTCTTGCAGCAAAGTTCTGAATTTTCTGGAGAGGTTGGATGTCAGAATTAGGTGTACCCATGAGGAGACAGTTGCAGTAGTCAAGCCGTGAAAGGATATAGGAAGTAACAAGAGTCTTGGTTGGTCTGCAGTGAGAAACCTGCGGATTGAACTAATGCGTTTAAGCTCGAAATAAGCAGTTTGGCAGATTTTTATGACGTGCTTCTTCATGGACAGTTTTGAGATCTATCTGTACAATGTATATATATATATATATATATATATATAAGTTGATACACATGCTACTTTGTCCACATTTACAGGGATGATGGAATAGTGGCAACAACAGCAAAAAAGAGAACAAAAACTGTTCACCCTAACTGGTGTTAGTATTTAACTTTAATAGACAACAAAATATGCCAACATCTGAATCTAGCTTGGTTACATTCAGACTCTATTGAAAACTGTGCTTTTTCAATGCAGTGATTTACTTTTGACTCACCAAAATGTTGCTGCTGTGTACTTGTAAATCATTTTGTCAGTGGCTCTGAAATATTTTTGTCAGTGTGTCCGTTGACTGTACTGTTCAGGCTTTTGATCTAGAGAACAGCATTTTGCATACATCACTTTGCCAAGACGCGGCGTTATAGTCTTATACACTGATACAGTCTGTTCTGGCTATTAGTTTTCATCTACGTTTTTGTTTTGTTTTGCTTTCTTCTACACAAGGTAGAACTGTAGTGTTGTTTGTTGACACACTCACACAGTCATGCACTGATGCAGTCAGACAGTTGCACAGGAGGGATCAAGTTACGACGCAGGAACGATCGGTTAGAGCACGTTACACACACGCACACACCACGACACTCACCCTCACACTCACCCTCACAAACACACACACACGCACGCGCGCGCGCGCGCGCACACACACACACACACACACACACACACACACACACACACACCATGACACTCACACAAATCAGACTTGAAAAAAAATCAAAATATCTTGCGATTGTTTCAAACCCAATTTTTACCTTCCGGAATTTCACCGGGTCCGTGCACTTCACAGTCAATCTCGACTGCCCCATTTTTGTAACTCGGGTCCGCCACTGACTGTGCAGCATTTGATGTTTCGGCTGCATCTTTTGCATCTCCTTTCTTAATAGTATTTTGTGTCTTTTCGGGTTCACCTTCTTCTTCAGGAACACAGAGCAAAAAAAGTACATTCGCCATCTTCCAGAGTTATCCACCCTGTTTTCGGCACATAAAGGCCGGTTTGACAGGCTCACCAACTCGCCTTGTGGATCTGGATCTGGATTCTTACACTGCAGGGACCATTTTTCCAGCGGAACTGGGAGCGCGCAATGCAAATAAAGCTTGCACTTTAAAAGGAGCATTCTGTACGGTTTGTTATTGTACAGGCCTTATTAAAAATTAGCTACCTATGTGTGAGAGGCAGCCCCTTGCAGCACTCTTCCTATTCCTACCATGCAGTAACACTAGTAGTCTGCAGTGACCACAGTGTCTTCCAGCTTGTTCCAGTCAGCAACAGTTCTTACAAAGAATGAGCTCTTGTCCTGCTCAGTCTTGCTGCCTGTGATCTTGAAGCCATGGGTGTTGCGAATTTCATACCTGGCGACGGTGTTGCCGGTCAGAATCACAATTCTTGAAGGTGGTCGGGCGGATTCTCCTGCGTTTTCTGTCTGCTAGTATCAGGAAGTTCTCTAGAGGCATGGCTGGGATGGAGGTGGAGGTGGAGGTTGTGGTGCTGAACTGCCCCAAGTCAGTCGTCTAGCTAATCATTGTGATCAAAGACTCATGCAACTGAAGTGAACGTTGAATGGCCACAGCCACTATTGAAGTTTGAACACTGTAAAAGTAAGTCATCCCCGGCCCGGCATTTCAGCACACACCCCCTCCCTACCGCCCCCTGCAAAAGACCCCCTTCCTCTTTGTCACTGTGGTAACCTACGAGGAATTTTCTTCAGTTACGTGGCCACAATCAAAATCTGATCATTATGCCACTGTTTGGGCAGTCTGGGATTAAAACTGCCTCCCACAAAATAGCATATATGCAATACACCTTACCAAAGATTTTCCCTCAGCAGGTAACAGTGCTACTTTGTTTTTCTCTGCTTATGTCAGAGGCTTATTTTTCTTCCGTATACTATCCACCTTCAACATTTTGAAAACTATGACACTTTATTGGGAAGGAAGCACTTCTGGGGAAAAAGGGGAAAAGTTAATTGAGACTTGCATAGTAGCAAGGTGAAGACAGCTGGTACTGCTGGAATGATGCCAGTCTGGTAGTCAGTTCTGCAATATGGGACAGGGTACTGAACAAACTCCAAGTACTGGTTTACGACATCCTTCATATGGAGGAAGGTGCTGGAAAGCGGTGCTTGGAGTGTGGGTATGGAAGTGGACTGAAGTGGATGGCCATGTCTTTTGGGTCTTTTGGGATGGCTGGGTCTGCTGGCGGCTGTACTTTGTCTTCACAGTGATGAGGTTATGGTGGAACCTGAAGAGTGTAGCCGGTCCTATCCCTGCATAAGGCAGGAATACTCCCAAATGTGCTCTTGTGCTCATTTTATAATAATAAAGAGAATAAATCAAGTGTTCATGCCGTGCACTGCACTCTCACCAGAGACTACAGCAAATGTCTGCTCTTATTCAGTGTATTTGTGTGTGCCCTCACGAGCACAAGCACTGCATAAACACAAGTACATTTTGCATCATTAGTTGAAGTGCATTACAAATAAAAGTTTTGCCAGATGCCTGGTCCTGTTTTATTACTGCTGTGCATTCTAATATTCTGTAGTGGCACAGCAAGTTTTTCTTGTACAATCATAAAGACACACTGTGGAGTACACATTCACAACCAATGAGACTTCTCTCTCTCTCTTTGCCCCTCTCTCTCTCATACACACACACACACACACACACACATGCGCACATGCATGCATGCATGCATGCACGCGTGCACACACATGCATGCACACATACACACACACACAACACCAATGATCATATACAGAGAGTGGAGTTTTTTTGTTTTGTTTGGTGACTGGACACACAATCACATGTACTCTACAACTGCCATATTTTCTCAACAACATCAGCATGCAAGCACAGTGTAGAGAACATAATTGGTACACATGTTCTGCTGTCAAAAATCTTGCTGCACACATATACAGAAGACACTGCATGTCTTTGATGGAAAGAAGGGAAAGTTGACACTGGTCACCAGACTGCACAAAATGCCTGAGGCAAAGGATACACTTCAAACTGGACACCCTTCCTCCAAATTTGGAGGAAGGGTGGTGGACAGCCAGGCTTGGAGTGAGTGGGTCCACTGCTGTTGCAGGCAGGCTGCCATTTTAGCTATTCTAGCTTGCATACATATGTGCTCAGAAAAAAATAGTTTTTGCAATACATAAAAATAGATTAAAAAAGAAAGAAAGAAGGCATGTTAGTTTGTAATTGGATTTTAATGTCCTAACAACAACACAGGGTGCATGTAACTGTATCAGAAACAACACACTAGGGACATTAATCACAAATAACATCCAGTGTCTCTGTCTTGCAATGTGCAATGAACCCATGGCAATGGGAAAGGGAATGCATCAGACATTAAAAAAAACACAAAAAACACTCACATCCATATGTGTCTGGGCATGCCTCTGTGTGTTTGTTTCTCTTCTTTGTCTTTCGGGGTACGGGGAGGAAGGGGTGGTTGGTGGGGGGGACGGTAATAAATCTCTGAATCGAATGATTACCTGAAGAGCCACGTGGAAGAGCTGGCATGTTGCGAGCTTTTGCAATCTGTAGACAAACTTCAAAAGGTAATTACTGACATAACAATCACTGACAGCTTCAAGAGACTTTGATGCAATGGAGTGTTCCATTGGTGGTGGGGTGGGGGGTGGGGGGACACCTGAAAAAAATCTTATAAGCAAACCATGTATTTAGCTGGGTCCATGAAAGTGCCTGACTACAAGTGAGTTTTCTTATTGCAGAGTTTCTTCTTTCTTTTTAAAAAGTGAAACAAAGAATCATTTTGGCCAGAACCCAGATAGTCACTTTCTTATGACTGAGGTTTCCTTTAAGCAAGTTTCCTGTAATTTATGTCTCTGTTCTACTGAACATGCATTTCTATTCTGAGCAACCGAGTAAGATAGAACTTTGGTGGGTTTGGATTTGGATTAGTTTGTTGCTGATTCCTGGCCTAACAAAACATCTGGCCAGTAACTTGAATAAGTATCACACACAACACACAATCCACCTGTGCACATAAAGAATTGAATACGAAAGTGTACTAGACCACAATGTCTATTTAACAGACAAGACTTGATATTTGCATAATCTCCTGCAGTTTGTTGAGAAGCCTAACACATCACACCCAAACTAACATACACATGTATGCTTGTGCACACACGCACACACACACGAACTCAAACAAGATGAGAAAATCTGCCATGACATGGAAAAACACAGCAACTACATTTTGGTGGATTTTGAGATTTTTGAACTTGCTGCAAAAGGGTGCAGGTGTGTCAGGAAAAATGGAGGCCAGACCTGTCATTTTCAACTTCTTTATACTGCCTGAGTATGGCAAAACATGGTAACTTGCCTTCCAAATTGTAGTAACTCGAAGTCTTTTTTACTGAATAATTTGCCAAAATACAATAACTCTGTAGTTACTGTATTCTGCCATGATTTGCCATACTCGTTTCTCCTGCAGCTGAGCACAAAAAGTTACTGCATTTTGTTGATTTCTTCCTTCAGGTGCACGAAGTCATTTGCAAAAACATACTAACTGCTATAATCCAATCATTTGCAAGACAACTTCAGAAATAAATTGTGTGATTAATTACGTAAACAGCTGAACTGGTAAAGACTTGAATTGTGAGACATGGTCCGAGGAAGAAAGGAAACTAGGACCTACAGCATACCCAATTCTGAAGGTGAAGTGACAAGAGTCTGCAAAGCATTTCTTCCTGTCGGCTCTCGAGTACAGAGCAGATAATTACAAGTTTGTTGAAGACAATGAAAGGCCACATCTGTGACACCCTCACCTGACAAAAGAGGAAGACAGTCACCATAACAAGTTTATGCCAGAATCAGTGGAAAATATCAGAAACCACACTGAGTTTTTCCATCCATGCATTTTTCTACTGCTGAGATCAAGCACCACACAAACAATACTTTGCGCCTGATTCAACATTTAGCTTTAGGCAAAAAGAATATCTAACCAAACACAATGAATCATCATGCAGATTTTCCAAGGACTAAAAAACAGAAAAGCGTGACATTTTTTGCAAATCTTGGAGAAAAAGACTGCAAAGAGGCTACAACACACCAGTCTCATGAGCATGAATATGACACAAACGGAATGTGCACAATCTTCAAACACTGGAAGACTCATGTTAAAAGGCAAAACAGGCTAGGTGGCTGGAAAGATCTCTTCTGACACTGCTGATACATTAACAGATACAATTTACCTCTCAACAGACATGCAAAATTGCATAACAGTTACCGCAGATACCTAGGATAAAGATTTGCCACTTTGTCTGGAGAATGGTTGCATTCGATCAGACATTTTGTCAGAGGAGAGGCAACAGGTCACGACAACTTGAGAAAAAGCAGGGTGATGGCAGCTGTGTGTTGCAAGACCATTGCTGGACATTCAGCAGCAGATGCAGCCAGCACTTTTGGCATTATGACAAAGAAACAAAGACACTTGTGTACTTTAATTGGTACTGTTTTGCCAAAAACAGAAACTAGACCCTGCAGCCTTGTCCATACTGCAAACTCAGAAGAGGCTGGATGCAGTGAAACTGATTTGTGTTACCTGGAGAAGAGGCATGTCTTAATTTATGACTTGTGAAAACTTCCTTGGGTAAGTTGAAAGGTCTCTGAGATGCAAAAGCAATGCCTGCAATATGGGCGACTTTTGTGAAGCCACTGAAACAGCTGGAACTTCACCGGAAGTGTGTAAACTTCAAAATGGAGACTACTGGAAATGGGGCAGGGCCCTGACTACTGGAAAACAAGCCGAGAGGTACCCTTGTCTTCAAACCATCTGAACTGCAAGATTTGTTTATGGCAGCACAAAAGTCCATGGAATTGCTGGCATTACAGGAAATCACATCTACTGAGTTCCTCAAGACAAAGCTTCTGGCACCAATCGAGAAGACACCAGCTGAAACAGCAGCAAGCAATCTGCTGCCAACCAACAGGATAGATAGATAGGTGATTTTCAACACCCAGTCAACCATGACAGTTCCACCAAACAGCAACACAGAGAAATATGCCCTTCACAAAAGAAAATCATCAGTGACAATTACAAGCTTTGTCTCCTGAAGCCTGAGAGGATGAGGATCCTTTGGAACCAAATCCCAGAAAATGTTGCTGCCAAAGACAGAGGGTAAATTTATTTCAGTTTCTGTGTCTGCAACTTACATTTTATCTACAGTACACACACATGAAGAGGTATTTCAAATAGATGTTGACAGAACTGGGTATTTTCAACCAGAAGAAATAAACTATGATGTGCTCTCCTGCCCACATTTGCATTCTTTCAAGTTCACAACAATCTGCCAAAAAGGTTCTGGGCAGTTGATCAGTGTTTTCCATCACAAAACTTTCCAAAGAGGCAAAGACTATATTTGATGGCACAGAGGCCATAGCATTTTTCTTGAGAGTTGCCAAAGGATTTGTTTCAAGGTACCTTCTCCATGAACATGGCAACACACCAGATGGATTGGGCAAGCAGGGAGTTGGACGGATCATCACCATCTGAACAAAAGCTGTAGTGTTTGAAAAACATGAAAGTTGATGACTTTACCTTTCCAACACTTCTGTAACCTTAAAATTAAGTCACAGTCACAAGAACTGGTATTTGCGTGCGAAGCTCAATAAAGGTTATAATCTGGCCTCCAAGAAAAAGTCAAAGTTCAAGCTTTTGCCAAAATGGCACACACAGACAAACAGTGAAAATTACAGAGACTTCATTAACATTGCAATAATTTTGTCTGTACGATAAAACATGTGAGTCAAAAAGTGTCAATATGCAAGCATAACATTTCTTACGAAATGAGGGGCCTTGGTAGAATGGTACACACAATTTACAGTGTCAAAACTTTGCAAACACCGTGAGTACTTCAGATTATGCAACATTCACTGTTGTGGACATGTCACATAATCATATTGCCTGATGTCTCACACCTGAGAAGATGTATATATATATATATCTATAGCTGACACAGGTGAATCATCATATTTACTACACTTCCTATTACTGTGTATTGCAACACATTGCATAAGCACGAAAAATCAGGGGATTTAAGCATAGTTTAAGGCAGACAGATTGTATGAAATGAAGGCCTTGGTAGTATGGCACATACGTGACCCTCTCCCACGGAACCGGTCTGAAGTCGCAGCTGTCATCCAGCCTCAGGACAGAAATAGCTGCTTGGGGCCAATCCGCGTGATTTTAATTTTTTGATGCAGAATTACATTCTTTAGGCCTTAAATTATCAAGTAATTATGATATTTACCTTAAGAAATGGCATTAAATTGTAAAAAAATGTGTTTAAATGCTCCTACCCTGGTGTAAAGGATGCTAATGTTATGCAAAATGGCCAATGCTTTTGCTGGATAAAATGTACTTGTACCCTACAGAACCCCAAAATATGACACATCTTGGCCCAATTTATTACTACCAAAAAACAAATCTGGAAGTTTGACTAACTCTAAACCCCCATTGCTATAAAAATATGCCAAATAGCACAAAATCCTTCAGGGATGTTTTCTTAAAATGGCAGCAATAACCCTTGCAACTTCAAATAGCCACAACTTCAGTCATTCTTTTACTACAGTATTCATTTCAATTCCAAAATAACCACCAAGCGCTGCAGTTTTCAAAATTATACATATCTCAAAATACCCCAAATGTGACTTAAGTCTGATTTCATGGGATGGGTCACATATATACAATTCACAGTACCCAACTGTCAACTCCTAAACACTATCAGTATCACAGGTGCAATAGCTTCTGAAGTCTTGCAGCTAAAAAAAAAAATGTAACATGACCAAAAACGTTTTTTACAAAATTATCAGTACTTTCTTATAAAACAATAGACTGTTTTCAATTTCACTCCCAATGCCAATTTTTACTTGCAACTCACTGACCTCAAAAACAAACAAATTATCCCTGTCCCTGATGAGCTGCAGTTTTGGTAATAAATTATCAGTGTCATACCTGTCAACCCATACAGTTTACCAGTATAAAATACATTTTTTTTCATTACTCTTGGGGGGTATGGCCATATTGGAAAATGGATACAGGAAAACATAAATTTTCCTGAGATTGTTTTTTATTTTTTAAACTGAGCAAAAAGATTGAAAAACTGTCAAACGAGCAGCCGACACATGCCATTGCCAAATGCACACTGACTAGCCTAGTGCAATAGGCTAAGCAATCTCGTTGTAAGTAAGATTTGAAGTCGCACATGCATATTGTGCACAATGTTGCTTCTTCCTTCCACTGCCATGCGCGCCAGTTGAAATTCAAAACGCCGCTGCCACCAGCAAAAAAACCAAAGAGCCCAGCCTGCATAAGGGAAATACAGGTTCACAAACTCTGGACTAAGGTTTACTCCCAAAAGGGGTTGACAGCTATGGAGTGTTGATCCAAAGTGTGAACTTCAACAATAAAGATGAGAATTGACCTACTTGCTATACCTCAAGCAGAACACCCCATTCTTCCATTGGATCTACATCTTCTTAAATCCTGTTCTGAGTGTTCAGTACCAGAGCCTTCATCATCTGATAATGGACACCAATCACCATGATCTACTGATTCCTACTGAATTCCAGTTTCTGTGCTTTTCCCAGACTTGTCTGCTACACCAAGTCCTTTTGAAACAAAAAGACAGCATGTTTGTCCTCTCCAATATGTCAGGTTATCAAATTTAAAAAAAATTGACTTTGGGTAAATTGAAACTGTAAAGATATTTAGTCTGCTTGTGCTGTATAAATTTTTCCTGTCACTAAATGTGTATTTTTCTTGTCGAAAAATGACACTCAAATAAGATTCTTCAAGATAATATCATTAGGAGGAAAACCTCCCTGAATCAAAATGCCAACAGAAGTCAAAAAGTACCATTGCCATTGCTCAGTTATGGTGCTGCAAAGCTGAGGGAGAGAGAGAACAGAGACAGAGACAGAGACAGAGACTGAGAGACAGAGAGAGAGAGAGAGATACATGGATAAGACCTAGAAATGTCATTCAAGTGAAGCCTGTCTGATACACACACTTTGATGTGTAACACTAATAGTGTGAATTCAGAAAATTACGTTGCCTCAACATGTGGAAGAAAAAATAATAATAATAACAACAGATAAACAATCACAAGTGAGCATAACAGTATTAACACTTTCTGTTCTGTTCTGAATCTGCACACACAAATAGATTACATTCATACATATTGCTGTGCTGCTTGATAGTCTCAACATTTATCAACTAAGATGAAGTGCATATGTGACCCTGCCTTTCAGAATGAGTCGGGTGGAAACTAGGACACTGTCTCATTATGGATTATTTTTGAAGGGAGCTTCCATATTTATTTATTTTTATATATTTTTTTTTTTTGGGGGGGGGGTTCAGCAAAATTGGATTGCCCAGTCTTTTGTGCATCAGAAATCATATTCATGCACAAACAATGTTTATAAATGTCATCAACAGACCCCTGCTTGTTGCTAAGGACTGTACAATGAAAACTTTGTTTGCCAATTTCTCTGAATGAGATGCTGTGGGGTTGCAACTTCAAATTGTTATAACAAGACCAGTGAACCGATTTTGATAATATCTGCATCATTTTAAAGAGAACTTTGTGCTCTCTACTGTGGTAAAATATCTACAAATGACAAAAAGTATTAATGTGACTCATTTCAGAGGGTTGTTCCTACAATTCAAATGTGCCGTAAATATACCAAACAAAACACATACACAAAAAGACTCAAAAGTGATCAACAACTTGGCACTTATAGAAGAAGAAAAAAGACCACAACCTGATAAAAACACCAAGCCATAAAACAAAGTAAACCGTTCACCAAACACAAGAATGCCAGCTTTTCAAAAAATATGGTTGTCACCCAAAAAGAAGAACAAAATAGCAACAAAAAACCCATGAAACTGCTCATTTGCATTCACAACATTTTTCTGCATTCACAACCCCCCAGAGTAAGCACCAAGCTGTCTGAATGCCAGGGGACACCAAAATACCTGTAATTCTGAAAATGCAGAAAACAAGCTGCACACACAAATCCTCACCATCCTCAACGAGCAGCTTCATGAGTTTTAGTAAAGGAGCAAAAACAGCAACGAAATATTCACAACTCTACCTGCCATTATTATCTAACATAGAGCGAGAGGCAACGGTGGCATAATCATTAAAATGTCTGACTGACTTGTTCTTGGCATGGGTTCAATCCTTGCTCAAGGAATCTGTTACACAAGATACACACAGATGTTCTTGTCTGGTGGAATACTAGGCAAATATCCCCTCTGACCTTTATTGCCCCAGTTCACTCCTCTGTAAATGAGTACCTGGCAGCTTTGGAGGTTAACCTCTATCATTGGTGATCACTACCACAATTTAAGAGTCACAGCTGTAAACTTTGTCACTATAAAGTGCACATTCACAACTGCTGATGTGCGCTTCACTGCTACACAAATTCACTTTCACAATTGCAAAAATGGGAGACGATTTTGCAAGAATGGCAATAATTTTGCAGCAACAAAATTGCCTGTTGCCTAACTTTGCAGCCATAAAACTACAACTGGCTTTCAAGCTGCAAGTTTGCAAAAGTACGTTTTGCAGCTGTAAGACCAGCATGTGGTGTCAAAGCAATACAACCTACTGTCTTTGGTCAAAGCCTCGTCTTTTCTTTTGCAACTGAAAATATTTGTCACTGCAAAAACAGGAGGCAGTTCTGTAACTGCAAAGCTAACTTTGCAGCTGCAAAACCACCTAATGACTTTGCATTTGTTCTGCAAAAGTAGAACAGACAACAAAGCACACATTTGCTGCTGAAATTTGGTGCCCACAACTACAAGCATACGATTCAATGAGACAAAATTTGCCACTGCAACTCTTAAATTGTGGCAGCAACCACCAATGACAACATGTGGTACACTGGCATCATACTCAGGGGAAGCATGGCTCTCTTCCTCTTGTACCAAGGGAAAAAATAAAATAAGCACTGGCCTGATAATAGCCTTCATGGTTGAAGTGGATGTTTTGTTTTTGTTTATTTAAACTTTTTTCCTACCTTCCCCAGTGATCTTTGTTACCTGGTACACATTTGATGCACACGAAGGGAATCTAGATTTATACTACTGCACCATACATTACTGTCACATTAAAGACAAACAAATGTTCTGGGTGTGAAACAGTCCACTTTGGGCAATCACAGAATGTTTCACTTGATTTTGCCCCCCCCCCCCAAATTCACCTTCTGTTATATATATATATATATATATATATATATATATATATATACATTGTTAAAAGTTACAGATGCATAGTGGTCAATACTCTGTTTCACAAAAGGTTGGACATTCTGTTATGCTTGGTTTAATCAGGTCCTGTGCCACTTATATATAAAAGTTAGTTGATGCACTTTAATGCCCCATCAGCTGCACAGGGTCACCTCAGGATGAACCACACATTCAAAACTCTTCTACACCAGCTCAAAACACAATTCATCAAATCACAACATAGTCAACAGCAAACACAACCAAGTTTAAACAGTCAATAATATTAATAACCATATCTCAATATTTACATTTCACTTAATAAAGTTAATTACAAATTAAAGTATTGTATTTTCTACGCAGGTATTCCAAAACAACGTTCTCTGTACAGATTCAACTGAGGTGAGACAATTTATCAAATCCCAAATATACACCTGATTCACTGTTATAGTATACAATAACATATCTTGGAGCCTATTTACATTTCACAGGCATCCAACAGGGGAACCCGCATCAGTCACTTGTGACAATAAGCATTTGAGCTGGGTGAACTGCTGTATTCAACTGAGGTGAGACAGTTTATTAAATAATAACAAGTGTGTCTGATTGACAGTTATGACACACCATCTGACATATTTTGGAGCCTATTTATGCTCCACGGACTCTCAACACAGGAATCTGTATCAATTGCTTGTGACAAAGAGCAGGGTGACCTGTTTTATTCTGCAGACTCACACCGGAACCTGCATTTACCACACTGAATGCAAGGAACACATGGAGAGAGGACCTGGGGAAAATGAAGTTGAATGGACTGGGAAGGTACACAATTTCAAGAGAAGAAATTCTGGGTAGTGGGTGAAGCATACATGGCTATATTCTGACCTGCTCCAGGCTTTGAAGGGAGAACCTTTGACAGCTCTGGTTTCTGCATTTGCAGTACCCAATGCAAGGACGTATATATTTATAAAACAACATTTAAACAGGGACTAAAGGACCAGGAGGTAGGGAAAGGAAAGGTGGAGGGATATATATATATATATATATATATATATAAACCTAATGCAACACTGGCACCATTAGAATAAAACTGCACTGACTGGGCAATGAAGTGAGCCATTTTAATATTTCATTAATTGTGAGGGGGGCACAGGACCAATCACTACTGCACAACTTTTAAAGAGAAAGGCAAGCAGAAGTATATTTGAATCTTAGCCATCTTACCATGCTCACAATACTTTACGCAACAGGACCTCTGGA